>CM040123.1:408524875-409013810 GCA_022559845.1 Amorphophallus konjac
TAGGCGGAGAGCAGCGCCTGCGGAACAAGGTTATTCCCTTGGTCAAGGTCGTGTGGCAACGACACTCTGGTGGTGAGGCTTCGTGGGAACGTTGAGGACGAGATGCGGTCAGCAGTTCCCGTATCTGTTTGAGTGAGTCTTCCTCTTCTTTCCCTTGGGTGTTCTCAATTTCGAGGACGAAATTCCTTAAGGGGGGAGGGCTTATTGTAAATATCCCGGATTTCGGATCCTTCTTCGTGGGTCCCGGGTCTGGTTTTCGGAGCGTCCGGCTCCGTTGTGTCTGAAATTTCGTTCGGACATCTTTCGTGTTCGGATCGGCGCGATCCGGAGTCGTTTCGGAGGCCCGGAGGCGTTCCGCGGCTTTTTCCGCGCGTGTTTTCGATTTTCCGGTGTGTGTTTCGGCTTTTTCTTCGGACGCTCGCTGCGGGCGAACCGGGCAGTTCCCCGAGGCACGAGTGGTACCGTTGCGACGGTGCGTTCGAGGATTCCGGAAATGTATTTTTCTAATTTTCGGTATTTTTACGAAAAATCGGATTTTCTATATATTCCCATTTTCTTTTCTTTTCTTTTTTCTTCTTTTCTCTTTTCTTCTTCTTCCTTCCTCTCTCTCCCTCACGCGACCGTGGCCGGTCTCTCCCTCCTTCTCTCCCGTTCGACCGTGCCGACCCCGTTCCGGCTGCAGACTTCGGCGGGTGCGACGGCGCGAGGAGTGGGTGACGTGGTGGCGATCGTGCGGGCATACGGCGAGCGTGGGAGGCGTGGAGAGGAGAGATTCTAGCGGCGTTCTTCGCGACTTCGAGCTCGATCGGAGCGTTTCGACGCGGACCGGAGGTAGGGTGACGTTCCTTAGCCTCATGTCTTCCTTCCCCGTGAGTTTCAGCTCGGAGACGAGGTCGAGAGGGGTTTATTTTGAGCCGGGAAGGGTCGATCATGCCGCGGGGTGAGTTCGTCCGACCATCGTTTTGAGCCCCGATTTCACGGTTTAAGGGCGTAGGAGCATGCTAGGGGGCTTGGGGTTCTTCTCTCGCCATTTCCCCCTCCGTGGGGTTTGTTTTGAGGCCGATTGGGCGATTCGGTGAGGTTCGCCATTTTCTCGCGGTGAGCGATGTGCGGTCGAACCAGTGGCCGCACAACCCTATGCGGTTCCGTTCGGACCGTTCATCGGCTCGGCGCGCTTTGGGTGAGGCTTGGCGCGCAGTGGGCTTGGGCGGTCTATCGTGGGACCGCATATCCTAATGTGCGGCCCCACAGCCACCGCCCAACCCCAAGGGTTTTGACCGTTGGTTGTGACCGTTGTGCAGTTGCTCTGGGATGTGCGGCCAGGAGCTGACCGCATAACCCCTTGCACGGCCAGGTGCTGGCCGTACATCCCCTAGCGCTATGGTTGGATGTGCGGTCTGGCCCTGACCGCACAACACCTGAACGGCTAAGCCGTAGCCGCCCTTCCCCAAGTGCGGCTAAGGACTTAACCGTCCAGGCTTTTTACCGTTGGGAACGAGCGGCCAGGAGGTGACCGTTCCTCACCCACGTGCGGTCAAGAGTTGGCCGCACATCTGTTTGAACGGTCCTGTGTTGGCCGTTTATCTGTCGTTTGGACCCTGGGTGGAACGTCCTGAATGACCGTTCTAATCCTTGTGCGGTCCCTGTGTGACCGTACTTCCGTGGGCGGCCCAGTGTGGACCGTTCAAGGGTACGGGTTGCGTCGGTGTGTGTCTCTCGTCGTACAGAGTGTACCGGGAGATGTTGTTGTCAGCTGGTCACCGTGCGTCGGTGTTGGTACAAGGAGCGTTCCTCGTACCTGCAGTTGCACCGTTGTTTTCCGAGACTTGAGAGTCTAACTCCTTCTGTGACCCTCCACTAGTCGTAGCCTACTAGTGCGCGTGTGCTAGTCGCACCAGGGAGTGGGTGTACGGGCTGACCTTTAGAGACGGTTTGTGGACCGGTTACCGTTGGGCCCCACGTCTTGCAGCCAGAGTCCGGCTGAGGGGAAAAAACCGGTCAGGGGCCAGACCAGGGACGCGCGGTCTGTGTGTGCACACGTGGTTGGGGGCGGTTGGACCCACGTCGACGGGCGTGACCCCAGCTAGTCACTTGTTGTGGTTACTTGTACGGTGTTTGCGCCTCGGGTAGGACCTACCATGTCAGGCGGTTCACCTGCGGTGCGGTTTGTAAGACGTCAGGGGACGCTACCGGCTGTGCTTCTAGTGGGTGGTACTCCTGTCGAGTACGGGAGTGTCAGACTGTCAGTCGTGTGTTTCCGACCTTCGGGTTTTGAGGTTCGACCGTTGAGTTTCGGTCTTCTCGTACCGTGGCACGTGTGTCGGTTTGCGTGCCGTTAAGGTCTAGTTCTGTAGAGTACAGGGCTTTCCTTTCCGAGGTACCTTCCTACCGTTAGGGTAGTGGTTTCTCGTTTTACGAGGTAGGGTTCGAGTGATCCCTACTGAGTCTTGTTCCGAGACTCATTCCCTGCGTGTTTTCACCGTGTTTCAGGTGAGGCGCCACCTTCGGGGAGCGTGTCAGGAGCGCAGCGAAAGCGTGGTGCGGGTGCCCAGAGGTAGTGCCAGAGGTCAGAGCCGGGGGATGCCCCGGTAGCTGTACTTTTCTTTCTTGTCACTGTACTAGTCGTGGATACTGTTGCTGTTGTTGTTATTTTATTGTGGACCATGTAAAATGTTAATTCATTTCCTGCTTAATATCATAACTGTTTAATTTCTGCAATTATTTGTGATGCTTGTGTAGTTTCCACACCATCCTTTTAACCCTTCCGAGTCTTCGGCTCGTGGGTGGCGGTGCGAGTCTCGGGTTATCGGGCCTTCCCGGTAATCGGATTCTCGGGTCGTTACAACTCGCGTGTAAGCAGGCTACTACTAGTGGAGGGTCACTAAAGGAGTAGACTCTCGAGTCAACGGAAAAAAACGTCCGTGTCTGACAACATAGGGGAGCCGCGCCCCGCACCGATCCCGTCGCGCGGTGACCCAAGTCGGACAAGAAAACGGGGCGGGGCTGCAACCCTCTCGGGTCAACCAAGCATTTGACGGTCAACCCTAGGGCCGTCACAAGGCTGTGACGGTCTAGACGAGACCGTCACACTCAACTGGCGGTCCAACGCAGGCCGTCACACGGCCAGAGGAGCGCGGGGAGTAACGCGCCTGGTCCAACGCGTTACAAAAATGTAACGCGCCTGGCCCAGTGCGTTACACAAATGTAACGCGCCTGGTCTGGCGCGTTACACTCGCCTCACGTTCCCAACGTGGAAGTTGGATGTAACGCGCTTGCCCCAGCGCGTTACATGAATGTAACGCGCTTGGCCCAGCGCGTTACGCAACCCCTCACACCTGGCATAACCCAGGAAGTAACGCGTTCGGCCCAGCGCGTTACACGGATGTATGCGCTCGCCAAGGCGCGTTACTCAGCACGCAGACCCCCAACGGTCAGAAACCAACGGTCGGAAAGCCCCTGACGGCCCAGCCCAGGCGCGTCACATGCAAATGGCGGTCAATCGTGGGACCGTCACAGTCCCTGACCCCCAGGGCTACACAATGGGCATGTAACGGCCCCTCCCAGGCGCGTTACAAACATGTGACGGTCCCTGGAAGGACCGTCGCACTCACCGACGGTGAAAACGGCAGAACCGCCCAAAAACTTCGACCACGCCCCCGTGCCTCACTGGAGAGGGGGAAAATCAAAGGGGAAGACCCCTGGGGACCCCTAGCATGATTCTAGGCCATCAAAATGCGAATTCATGCATCAAATCTGTAGACACGCCATTCTTGACGTCTCCTGAGAAAGTCTCATATTACTATACGACGCCCCGCGACGGCTTACGCATTTCGAATCACTTGAGCACTTCCTTTTCTTGGGTCTCATTCTGCCTTTTTCGGCATCCGGAATCGTCTCGTCACGGCATTCGGACGGCGTCAACACCAGTCAGACACATCAAGAGGTTCCGGAACCAGAAGGTGTCTGCCGGGCGGCCGCCGATTGAGGACCCGGGTGGTCTTAATGGGGACGTCCAGGCCCCTGGACGCCCCCATCTTTTTAATTATTTTATTCTTTTCTCAGGGCCCAAAACTAAATAAAAAAATATATATATTAATGGAGGCGTCCAGGCCCCTGGACGCCTCCATAAAAATAAAAATAAAAAATGTGTGTGTAAAATACCAGTTGGGATAAAAAATTGGAAAATAAATAAAAATATATATATATTAATGGAGGCGTCCAGGCCCCTGGACGCCTCCATAAAAATAATTATAAAAAAATCAAAATGCCAGCCTTGGCACAAAAGATAAATAAAAAAAATAAAATAATATATTTATGGAGGCGTCCAGGCCCCTGGACGCCTCCATCAACTCTCTCACGGGCGCCGGCCACCGAACGACGGTTTGTCGTGTGTGAAAAAAATCCAAATTTTGAAGACGTCCAGCCACCTGGACGCGCCCATTTCTGAATCACGAGGCGCCGCTCACAAAACCACGCGTTGTGCCAAACCGCGTGCGACCGTCAGCAGTATTCGGTGGACCTATTAGAGGCGTCCGGGACCCTGGACGCCCCCACAAAAGTATTCCAAAAAACTTAATAAAAAATAGAATAAAATATTAATTCGGCCCTGATGGAGGTGTCCAGGGTCCTGGACGCCTCCACCCTCCGTAGCCCTATAAATAGAGGCCCACCCCCTCAGTTCTGGGAGAGCTTAGAAGTGATCCGATAGGCTGCCGGAGCCCAGAGGCTACGGAGTCATTTTCTAACCCGTGGGTTCTTTTGTAGGTGGAGGTTCTGCCGGCTTCTCGGGTGCTCACGCTCGCTAGAGGAAGGTCGTCTTCATCCACCGCGCTTCCACGTCGTCCCCACGCTGCCGGAGCTCCGCCGGATTTCACCATCGGCACATCCAATAAGCCAATTCTTTCCTTTTCTTCGTAGTTCTTTTGCATTCATCATCTTGCATCCCTATCCCCCTTTATAAGGGCGCCTTTTCTTATACACTTCTTACATCCATCATCTCATTTCCCTCCTACTCGAGTCCGAGAGGGGTTTAAAAGATAACACCAACCAGGTGTGTGTCTTGCCATCATTTCATTATTTTTATCGCAAGGATTTGAATACTACACCTCCATCTTTCTAATCCACTTGTCATTTGTTTGTCGTTGTTTTGCAAGGGTAGCCGAGGAAAGCCCTCTCCGTCGGCCGGCCGGAGGGAGAGGAAGAAGCAACCCGCCATCTCCCGCTCTTGAGGTAGGCGCGATCACCTTCTTATTTTGGGGTCTTTCGGCCCCTGGCGATCACATCTTATTTTCGAGGCCGCGGCGAGTCACTTCCCCAATGGCCGTTTAAATTTCGTTCTTATATTCTCTTATACTCTGTTATATTCTGCTCATATTCTCGAGGCCGCGGCGAGTCACTTCCCCAATGGCCGTTTAAATTCCCGTTCTTATATGTTATATTCTTATCTATTCGTGTTCTCGAGGCCGCGGCGAGTCACTTCCCCAATGGCCGTTTAAATTCACGTTCTTATACGTTATATTCTTATCTGTTTGTGTTCTCGAGGCCGCGGCGAGTCACTTCCCCAATGGCTGTTTAAATTCCCGCTCTTTGTATTCTCTCTATATTCTGTCATCTTATTATCTGCTCATATTCTCGAGGCCGCGGCGAGTCACTTCCCCAATGGCCGTTTCAATTCTTGTTATTTAATTTTTGCACCATTCCTGTCCCCCCGAGGCCGCGGCGAGTCACTTCCCGCTATGGCCGTTTAAACCCCATATTTTGCTATATCACACTTGTCCCGCTCGCCCCGCCGGAGCAATCTCCCGTGGTGGCCCCTTCTCTCTCTTCTCTTATTTCTGTGTTGCAGCAAACAAACACCAAAAGAAAAGAGGAGCCCGCGCGCGCTCCGCGTCCTCTCTGCTCTTCCCCGAACCGCGTGACGTCGCTCACAGATTGGCGATCACGGTGGGACCGCTTACTGCTTCCTTTCGGCTACCCTTGCAAGTTCGGCACCACCCGTACCTCTTCACCTTCGCGCCCGCGCGCGCCCCCGTTGTGCTCACGGCAGCACCGTCAGTTCTGATTGGTTCTTTGTTTATTATATGTCTGTTATTTCTGTTGTTTTCCCACTCCATATATCTGTCAGCATTCCATTGCATACATCCATTCCTCTTTTCTATCCTTTTTTTCATTTTTTGAGGTTCACCCTTTCCCGGTGAAGGAAGGACTCTCCGTTTGGGAATTCCTCTCAACGGACTAGAATCTCCTACACTGGGACCTCCGTAAGTCCCCGACATCGAAGAATCTCCTCTTCGTTCACTGGGCTGGTTGTACCATTGAAGTTCCCCGGAGTTAGTCATTTCATTCGTGGTGAGACGAGAGACCCTAGCTGACACGGCGGTGAAACAAAAACAAACTAGGGTCCCCATTTTGTGTGAACTTCGGATCTCGCTAAAAATACAAAAAAATCATCAAAATCAAAACACAAAAAAGGGCGTAAAGGCATCCACTTGTTTGATAATCTCTGCTACCTACTTGCTAGTGTATGTTTTAACGTTCTGAGAAAACTGTGAGCATGTCTCACGAGTCTTTTGAGGAGAACCACCCTAGCCGTGGTTTGTCAGCCGACCCGCGAGTCTATGCTATGGACTCGGGTCCTTCTCATGACCCCTCGCATGAGGCGCAGGTTATTACCGGGGACACGTCCCCGCCACAGGATATCACTTCCTTACTGGGCGTCCTCGCCAACACGGAGCTTACCTCTGAACAGCTCCGGGCCTTCTAGGCCATTCTAAAAGGGAAATCTGTTTCCCCCACGCCCCAGGAGTCAACTCCGGCCATCGCACCTCTCCAAGAGTCCGTGCAGGCCATTCCATCTTCCTCATTGGCGCAAGCCATCCAGTCTCCCTCGCTTCAAGGACAAGCGAGCCAACAACCACCCTCATTCCAGTTCCCATCACAATCTCAAACTCCCGTTGTTCCCCAGACACCGCTTCAGCCGGGGCCAACTGTCGGCGGTCCGACAGCTCCCTCTCATTCTGGGTTCCCCCCTCAAGTCTCCGGGAGACAGTTTCTCCCCTAGTGGCAAGTGCCACCTTCACCTCCAGAGGAGCTCGCCCAATCGCTCCTCAATAGGTTCAACCGCATGGACGAGCAGTTTCAAAATCTGAGAAGGATGGTGGACGTGAAAGCCACCCCGGAGGTTGCTTTGCCAATCCTTCCTGTCATTCATCCTCCTCCCTCCGAAATGCCCACGTACCGCAGATACAATGGTACCGGCAACCCCTTCATTCATCTCAAGGATTTCATGTATGAGTCCTCTTACTGGCAAAACGATCAGAGGTCCCTGGCATACCTCTTTCGGAGATCATTGGATGGTCCCGCACTTGAGTGGTTCTATTCTCTGGAGCCCCGCGAGGCCGAGAATTTTGAAATAGTCCAGAGAAGGTTCTTGCAGAAATATAGGGATAGGGTCGGTCCCTCACTCTCCATTACCGACCTAGTGGCCGAAAAGATGAAACCCGATGAGGATTTTGTCCGATATGCTGATAGATGGAGGTCTCTGGCGGAAAGAATAAGGGATACCCTCTCCGAGCCCGAACAAGTGAAGATGATTGTGTCTAATGCAACCCCACAGTTCAGACATGTCCTGGCCATGAATAAACTTACTACAATGGAGGAGCTCTATGAAAGGGCCCGATACATCCAAACCCAACTAAAAGACTCCCCCATCATGAACATGTTTGAGTCGCCAAAGCCCAAAGTGGTCAGAAAGACAGGCGCTGGTGTCCCGGGCGGAGCCACAGAAGGGGTCGTGACAAATGAGCAAGTCAGTGCGGTCAACAATGCCAACTATGCAGTCAACCCAAGGCCTCCACAAATGCCCCGACTTTCCCTTCAACCGGGTCCTTTCCCTCTTCGTCCTCCACCCCAAAATAATCCACCCCAGGACAATATGCCTCCATTACGCCAACCCCAGCAACAACAACCACAACCTCAGCAACAACAATCACCGCTTCAGTACAACCAAGTTCCACCCCCGGGGAACTATGGTCCCCAACAGCAACAAAGGAGGCTGCTCGGTCCCAAGAGAGCCTACTATCCACCATTGCCGGAAACCTTAGCAGACATTTTTAATGCCCTCATGGCATCAAACCAACTCGCCCTACCCAGAGAAAGGCCCGCGTGGCCCCCCAATGTTGATACCTCCAAATACTGCGTCTACCACAGGCAGCCGGGACACACAGTGGATTACTGCTTCCATTTCAAAGATTACATCCATGATATGAATGATGAACATCAAATAGATTGGGATGAGATGAGACGATACGTCGCGGCTCTCAAGGCTAGGAGACCTCCTCATAGGCCACAGCAGCAGTTACAACAGCAACATCAACAGCAACCACAACAGCAACAGCAGGCTCAGCAGGCCCCACAACAACAGCCCGACATGGGCATAATCCAGAATCCATTACCGGAGCACCAACAGCCCAATCATCAGGTTAACCCCATCTCCTCCTTCCCGGAAGTCGGGAGAGAGCAGGTGTGGCACCAGGAAAGTACCTCCATTCTTTCTACCTCCAACCCTCTCGTCATGCAACCCCCTCACCTTGCCCGGGTAGCACCTAGGGCTGTCAATGGGCCGGGCTTGGGCTGGGCTTAGGTCGGCCCGGCCCGGGCCCGACTTATCAAGAGTAAGGCCCGAGCCCGGCCCGGGCCCGACCTATGTCGGGTCGGGCCGGGTCGGGCCCGACATTGTGTAAAAAATTCAAAGCCCGACTAAGGCCCGGCCCGGCCCGACTACTTAAATAAAATAATAAAAATAATAAAAAATAATAGATTTAATACTATAAACTTATAATCTCACTAAATAAATTAAAATTTTGATATTAATTACATAATTTGTGTGAAAAGAGAATTTTAAAATTTCTAATTAAGTAAAATAACATAAGTTTGACTAAATAATTTTTAAAATTTGAAGTGAGAATAAAAAAAGGGATCAGGCGGGCCGGCCCGCGGGCCGAACTCAAAGCCCGAGCCCGGCCCGTGAGTCTAGTCGGGCCGGGCTTTTAGGCCCGACTAAAAACCGCGGACCTAAAAAGACCTTGCGGCCCGTCTCTCTCATCAACCCGCGTCAGTATCACCATCACCATTTCCACTACCATTACGCCCTCTCATCCGCACCCCGACCTCCTATCAACCGACACTCTCCACTACGCCTTCACACCCTCTCATCTTCTCTCACTCCCCCACTTTACCATCCACCTCTACCACATTTACCCCTACGCCTTCTAAACCCCTTATCATCCGTCAACCATACATAACCCCGTCTTTCTCCACCGTATCACCACTAATGCCTTCAAAACCACTCATTAACCATCACCCACTTCAAAATCATTGCCCACTTCAAACCCTACCCACTCCTACTTCGTCTTCACCGCCACCTTCTAGACCCCTTATCCTTCATAATCCGCGCAATATCCCCTCTACCTCCACCATGCCGCCACCTAACAAACCCCTCGTCAGAATCCCTGCTCCCGTCATCACCCCTGCTTCATCAACCGTTCCTCCACTACTACCCCTCAAACCCCTGTTAAAACCCACTGCTACCCCCACAGAGGTACAAAAGCCGCAGGCAATGGTGCTCCGGAGTGGAAGGATTTTTCACAGGGTTTTCCCCCACAACAGTCAGAATCCCGACCAATCTCAGCCAGAGAAGGATGATGCAGAACAACCAGAAAGAGCTATCCCTGGAACACAGTATGATCTATTGAAACACTTGGATAAGACACCTGCTCGGATCTCCATCCTGGAGCTACTTCAAAGATCCACATCCCACCAGGCGGCCTTGATGGAATATCTTCAAAAGGTCATGGTTAATGAAGACCTCCCCGTGGAGAAGATTTCGACCGTCCTGACCCCAACAGACACACAACCAGCCATCATGTTTCACAACTACGAGCTCGCTCCCAAGGAAGCTCGGAAGTATGTATTGTGTATTTCAATAAAAATTAATGGGATATCCATAAACCCGTGTCTTGTGGATACGGGTGCGTCCATAAATGTGATCTCCATGAGCACCCTTCAGTTGTGTGGGGTTGACGAGGAACAAATAAGACCTTCCTCGATCACGGTCACGGCTTATGACAATAGCAAAAGGCCGCCGCAGGGGATGATTATTCTGAAGGCAGAACTAGGCCCCATGTCAATTCCCACGGAATTCCATGTCCTCGACATGGACCCCACATTCAAGGCTATACTGGGTCGCCCTTACATCGAAGCCATGGACGCTATGCCTTCCACCAACCATCAGTGCCTGAAGTTTCCTTACAATGGGAGAATTATTAAAGTAGTCAGTACACATGTCCTTCACACAGTGGATGCTATCAACACCTCTCTACCTTCTGTTTGGCCGTCTCATCGGCCCATATTGTCACTGCTGGACGTACGTGATCCATCTCATGTTCCACTAGCACCAAAGGAGCCGGTCAGGGCAACCACAACATCATGTCTCCCTTTTCACTCCAAAGGGTGGGAGATTATGAGGAACATCGGCTATCAACAAGGAAAAGGTCTGGGCGCACAGTTACATGGTATGCTCAAACCGCCAAAGGAAATTAGGCCGAACCGCAGGTTTGGCCTAGGCTTCAAAGGACCGTTCAAGGCAGATTGGAAGCCCCTCACGTGGACTCTATCAAACCACTTCAACAGAGGGCCCGTTGTTCAGATGGGAGATCATCCACGAGAAGCATATGGGGGATCACATGCTGTATATTTGGCTGAAAAATGTCCGAGGAGCACCAAAAGAGGCAAGATCAAAGATCCGGAATGCGAGTGGGACAAATGGTTCGACATACGGGACATTTCCGTTGCACTGGAAAGGATGTTCTCATCTCCGTAGCTTGAAGGACCACCATTGATCTCCGAAATACCAGAGAATATTACCACTCTTGCCAAGGTTCCAAACTATCCTCGTCCTCGCCAGAAGGACTCTGTCATCGACGGATCTTCATCCGTCCTCAACATTACCGTCGACGGCTCATTAGCCGCCATCCTCTCCATCCACTCGTCTCAGCCTTTGCTGATATCTTCTTCCTGGGCCAGACAATTGTCTGATGATCTTCCCAGGTCCCCTTCTTTGCTTACATACCTGCGCGGGCTTTTCAACCCGCGCCAGGTCTTCAACCATGATCTACTCTATGAGCCTCACAATCCTCTAGCCATAACCCCTTTTCTCTCTCCTCCAATATCTTTTCACTGCTTTGTCATTAAAAATGAAAACGAAAAAAAAACGTCAATTTTCAAACTCCCCAACAACACATCTTCGTTGAGGAAACCTCCTACATCTCCCACGGGTGCGTACCGCCTCGCGGACCACCCGTCCAAGGTCCGATGAGCAACCTTTTCTACCCCTCCTCTGAGGGGTCTTCTCCTGTACATTCTACACCATCCTCTTCATCCTCCTCTTCTTCTGTAAATATTGTCAGTCAATCTAGGAATGATAGGCCAAGGGTAGTACCTAGGAAGAAATCCAAGGGTAGGCAGATCCCTCGTCGATTCCTTCTGGATTTGGCCGCCAGGTGTCAGGCCCTTCTTGCCATCCCCCAGTTGTTAGAAAATCCCATCCAGCTACCCGAAATAGAATGCGAGGGCAACTGTGCATCTGATGAAGGGTATGGAGTCTACGAGATCACGGATGAAGAATGCCCCACTGAAGATGAGGGTGAAGAATATGAGGATGCGGCGGGCGCATACGCTAGTGGAATGAGGAGATTCGACGAGCCGTCAACCGCCGTAGAAGAATCCACCAAAGAAGTCAACTTGGGAACTGAGGAAGACCCTAGGATCATCCTCATAAGTGACAACCTACCACCCTCTGAAGAAGAGGCATTAATTGGGGTTCTCAAGGAATATAAGGACACGTTTGCATGGAGCTACGAGGATATACCGGGTCTGGATTCAACCTTGGTCGAACACCGTTTAACCCTAAAACCAGGGTCCATCTCGGTAAAACAAAGGTTAATGCGTTTCCACCCTCAGATGGCTTTGAAAATGAAAGAAGAGGTCGATAAGCTCTACAAAGCCAGGTTCATTAGAGTCGTTCTTTATCCTCAATGGGTGGCGAACATTATCCCGGTCATGAAGAAAGATGGGAAAGTCAGGATTTGCATCGACTTCCGGGACCTTAACCGCGCGTGTCCAAAGTATGATTTCCCTTACCTCACATTGATGTGCTGATTGATAACACGGCATGCTACGAAACCCTCTCTTTCATGGATGGATTTTCAGGATACAATCAAATTCGTTTGGCAGAAGAGGATCAGGAAAAGACGTCATTCACTACCCCTTGGGGAACATATTGTTACGTGGTCATGCCGTTCGGATTAAAGAATGCTGGAGCTACTTACCAAAGAGCGATGATGGCCATATTTCATGACATGATGCACATATATCTGGAAGTGTATGTGGATGACTTATTGGTGAAATCAAGGACCAGGATGGAACATCCAAAGTTTTGGCTAAGGTCTTGCAAAGGTCAAGAGAGTTCGAATTTAAAATGAACCCGAAGAAGTGTGTGTTTGGTGTGTCGTCAGGTAAATTGCTGGGGTTCATCGTGAGTAAAAGAGGGATCGAGATAGATCCCGACAAAGCCAAGGCTATCAGGGATATGCCGCCTCCCAAGAATTTGAGGGAAGTCCGAGGTTTAATCGGAGGTTACAGTTTATTCGTCGGTTTGTGTCCCAACATTCACAAAGGTGTAGACCTCTCTACGAGTTGACCAAGCCAGGAGTAGAATTCCACTGGAATTCTAAATGTCAGAAAGCTTTTGAAGGGTTAAGGAATATCTGGCTAGTCCACCCGTTCTCATTCCACCCAAACCGGAAAAACCTCTGATCCTTTACGTCTCAGTCTTGGATGACTCCGTGGGAGCCGTCCTCGCACAAGCTGATGAAGAAGGCAAGGAACGGGCAACCTATTACTTGTCCAAACTTCTCAATCCCTGTGAGCAGAAGTACACCGTCATGGAGAAAACCTGTGCTGCCCTCGTTTGGGTAGTGCAGAAATTGAAGCACTACTTCTTGGCTCACGAGGTCCACTTGATTGCTCGAATGAATCCTATCAAATTCCTTCTGGAGAAATCGTCCTTACGGATAGGCTAGCACGCTGGCAAAGTTTTCTCTCTCAGTTCGACATCACCTACATCCAGCAAAAGGTGATTAAAGGCTATGCCATAGCCGAGCATCTCGCTCACCATCCTCTTCCCAAGTTCGATCCCGTCCAATCAGAGTTTCCAGATGAGGAACTAATGTCCATCAACCAATCAGATGAGCCAATGTGGACGCTATATTTTGATGGAGCTCTGAATTCTCAAGGGAGAGGAATCGGCATCGCCCTCCTGTCGCCTGAAGGCCTCACATTCCCATTGGCATACCAGCTCAAATTTCAGTCACCAACAATATAGCCGAATATGAAGCTCTTCTAGCTGGCCTAGAACTCGCTCATTCTTTTCGTATCACTGAGTTGCGAGTCGTAGGTGATAGTCAACTCATCCTTCGCCAGGTGCTCACTAAATATCGCACTCGCGATCCCAAACTCAAGCCATACCAAGAACTCACTGCTGCCTTTGCCAAACTGTTCGCCAAACTGATCTTTGTTCATGTCCCTCGTCATCAGAATATTCTCGCCGATGCCCTCGCCTCGTTGGCATCATCCATAAGGTTCCCTCTAGGAAGATGGTTTAAGTCCATTTCCATCTATAAACTTCACGCCCCTGCAATCGATGATGCTTCCTACGTAAATATCAAAGACAGGATAGCAAGGAAGATCCTGCAGGAAGATATCCTTGAAAGAGGGAAATCATGTTGGCAGAGGCCGAAGAAGAACTGGCTGATGAAGAGAAACCATGGTTCTATGAAATTGTCAAATACTGCCAAGATCAGTCTTATCCTGAAGGGGCCACCACAGAGGACAAGAAAGCCATAAGAAGGGTGGCTCAGAAATATACTTTGGTTGGAGGTCTACTCTATAGGAGGAGCCTTACTGGTATTCTGTTAAGATGTCTTGGTGACGATGAGGTTTGGAAATGTGTAGAGAGACGCACTCGGGTGTGTGCGGTGGCCACGTGAATAGTCAGATGCTCGCCAAGAAGATCATTCGTCAAGGCTTTTATTGGCCCACTATGGAAGAAGATTGTGCTGTCTATGTCCGTAGGTGTGTCAAGTGTCAACTTCACGCCGATAAAATCCATTCACCATCTTCCTCACTTCATCCAATATCCTCCCCATGGCCTTTCTCCATGTGGGCATTCGACATCATTGGTCCCCTAGGTGATCCCAATTCCCTCACCAAGCAGAAATCTTTCATCCTTACTGCGACGGAATACTTCACCAAATGGGCCGAAGCTGAAGCTTACGCGGAAATCAAGGCGTCAACAGTCTGCAAGTTCATCATGAAGAACATCCTCGCCAGATTCGGCGTCCCAAGCACGATCGTCACCGACAATGGGCCACAGTTCATTTCTCAGGACCTACAGGACCTCTGCAAAAGGTACGCAATTGCATTACATCATTCATCGCCTTATTACCCACAAGGTAACGGCCAAGCGGAGGCCACCAATAAAACATTGCTCAAAATCATCAAAAAAACCTGCGAGTCTAGTAAGTTTTCAGACTGGCCAGAAAAGCTTATCGAAGCTCTATGGGCCTATCGCACTTCAATCCGTACCCCCACCGGGCAGACTCCATTTGCCCTTACTTATGGTATGGAAGCGGTAGTCCCGTACGAGACTCTGATCCCTTCTCTCAGGGTACAATTGGACGAGGAATTTCCCCTCGACGATCGTCGTAATTCACTCCTCGCCCAGTTGGAACTCTTGGATGAGAAACGACTGGCCGCTGCCGAACACGCGCGTGTGTATCAAAATAGACTCGCTCGCTTTTACCAAAAGAAAGTCGTTGAGAGAAAATTCAAAGTCGGTGAGATGGTCGTAAAAAGAATTTTTGTCAAACCTGGAGGTCCGCGTTCTAAGCTCCAACCCAATTGGGAAGGACCATTTGTAATTCAAGCCGTGTACCCTGGCAACGCCTACAAGCTAGTCAACGCCGAAGGGACCGAGTTATCCCACCCTTGGAATGTGCTTTATCTTAAGAAATACTACCCATAGCACAACAAACAAAAAAATGATGAAAAGATAAAAACATCAAAAACAAAGAAATACCGAAAACCACTAAAAATATGGAAAATTCAAATGCCGATGCCCGGCAGTCACCATATAGTTAAGTCCCTGCATTTAACCTTCATGTTAGGATAGGGCCCATTAAGGCTTGGTAGGCACCGGGTCTTGGTTTGCCAGAACCGTGGATATCCCTGTCCGGCCACGTCGGCCTATGCTCGCTCGAAGGAAGCCAACATGCGCTCACTTATGTATTCAAAAAAGTCGGTAGCTTCACCTACGGTGGGGCCCCACCCAGAAGATCTCCGGAAGCTGTAATCTTTATTCTTTTCTCTTCGACCAAATGAGACAGTCGGCGCCCTTAAAACGCTGAGCATGAGAAACCGAAACTCAAACCCCAAGGCAAGAGTAGGATCCATTTCCTCGAGCATCGATCAGAGCACGAGAAGAGGGCAGTGTCCCCGCAGGCATACGAAAAGGGAGCCCACAAACGTCAAACGACTATATCTCCCTCACAAAAAGAAATACAAAATCAAAAGAAAAGCCTGGTCGTGACTGTGCCTGGTGCGATAAACGGAACCCCTCAAAGCAAAAGTCTGAATCCACAAAGGGGGCCGTGGAATGTAAATGCTCGAGATTTGGTCTGAAGTTGTCTGAAAGGAAAGAGTTGATGGGCCCTTATTCGCTCGCCGGGTTAACGGCTTTGCCGGTCCTCTCAGGAGGTTTATCCCCTACGCTCTTCCTTCTTCCTCTAAGATGAACGTTCGATGGAGTTTCTGAAGGTGAAAACTCCTAGGGTCTGCGACCTTATTTTAATATACACATATGGTTGCCTACTTTGAAAAGTAAAAGCTATCGCTGCGAAGGAGTCTCTGCGTTTCTGGCTGGTCAAGACCCCTGTTTACCACCTTGATGTCTTCTTGCTTAACCTCGGGCTTAGGCCAATGCAAGCGCGTCACCTATGGGTGCGACGGCGTCTGATTCCGGGTCAGCGTCGCGCGGTTGGTCGTTAGGGTTCCAGGGTGTTCCATCATATACCATCTAGAGTTGTGAGGAAATAGACCCGGGTCGGGCAAATCTTTTACCTCAAACACCTTTTGGGTGAATCCCTGTGGTCGGAAGCAACTGGGAGCCTAAGCATGGCATGACGGTATTGTCATCAGGGTAAGTCTTAGCCGGCGGGATCATCATTCGAGGGGTCTAGAGGCCCAAATCAACCTAGATGTGCACTTAGGATACCTGGGAGGTTAGTAAGAAACCCCTGTTCTCACGAAGGTTAGGTGCCATTTGGGTGCTTGCCGGGCGTTAGCAACAAAATATTTGAAATGATAAAAGCAAAAAAAAAATGGAAAAGAGAAATGTACATATTTGCAAACAAAAAAAATCTTTTTATGATAAAACAAAAAAATATCAAATATAAAAAAGAAAACAAATCAATTTTGCATGATTACATTTGCGTGCAGCATCTCACTTTTAATACCGCTTGCATTCGTGTGCTTGCCTGTCGCATTTATCATCACCGCATCTTTCCTTGCCTTCGTTAAATAAAGGCTTGGCCCCTTGACCAGTATCAAGGACAGTCACAGTGACCATTTGCTTATTGAGCAAGGGGCCAAGTCAGAACAGAAATTCTGATTTGTTTGTTTCAGTGATGTGTGCAGGGATTCAGGCAACAGAAGCAAAGGTGAAAAACAAACAAACCGAACCTTGTGTTTTATTCCAAAAAACCAAAAAAATTACATCAAGTTCCGCCCTCTCTCTCTGCATTACTCGTCCCACTACTCTCCGGGCAAAACACTCTCAAAGGTGCTACCCAACTACGAAAAGCGGTACTCCTACCGCTCTGTACTCCTCTTCCTATTCCCGCATCCCGGCGTTGATCTACGGAAGCAGCAGAGAAGCTACCAACACGAAAGCCACGCTCTCGTGCTCTTCGGTAGCGCTCCTCACCATCTCTCAGCCACTGTTCAGCAAGACCAAGGCTGATTCGGAGTTCGAATAGTTGGGCCTCCATGGCCCTTCGTTCCTCCCTTTCAGTCAATCTGTTGGCTCTTTCTCTCTCCGCGTCTCTTTCTCTCTCTGCACGTTCTCTCTCACGGTCTTCCCTTTCCAACTGGAGAGTGATCCTCAGTTCCACAGCATCCCTAGAGGAGTCGTCATCAGGATGACGCCGCAGTTCCCTCTCCAGTTCTGCTATCCTAGCCTCCTTCTGCGCAGCTTAGCCAAGCACTTCTTCCGTCTCCTTTTCCTGCCGAGTGTACCATCTCAGATACACGATAAGGCATAAACAAGGAGAACTTAACACTGAGACCCTTACCTGTATAGAGAGCATCCCTTCTGCCTCCGCAGCACGCTGCGTGGCGTGAGCAAGTTGCTCATGAAGCAAGTCAAGTTCTGAGGTGGGAATCCACAAGCTGGAAGAGACACCACCTACTCCCATAGCTGGGGAAGCTGCGCCAATCTGGGCATGCTACGACCGCGTGAATTAGCAGCCAACATCAGGAATCTGAGGATTTAATTACGAACGCGCACTGTACACCTACCAAGGCGCTCGTAGCTCCGCGGGCATCGCCCAACTGTTGTTCCATCTCTGCCAAGCGAGTTCGTAAATTCGCTATCATGGCATCCCGAACATCCTACAGCCATACGAGTCAGCATTTCCACCAGAAAACCAAAGAAAAGGGAGAAAGAAGAAAAGAGAAAAAGGGGAAACCTACCTCCGCAAGTCCCCGGGGTTGGAGCCGCTCTGCGTACTTTGTCCTATATAGACGCAAGTAGTCCTCGCTATCCCGCGCCTGTGATTCTACAATCGTGCCACCCCGTTGCCAGTCCTCATACTGTTCGGGGAATCGCACGCGCCAGTCAATGCAGGTCGCCGGTCCCCGCGTCTTTCTCCCGACACGAGGTGGCGCAGCTGAATCCACCCATTCTTGAGCCAGTCCTAAAGTCCTCATAACTAATCGTAGCCGAAGCGGCTCGATTTCATTCAGGCAGTGCATCCACAGTTCCCGTCCGAACCGGGCACGACTTGCTAGAACCCACGGCTGGTCGGCATCGACCATGTCCGAGTAGGGCCTCCAGTTTACCATCGCTGCAGGGAACTCCTGTAGCTCCCGCCTTAGCACCATCAGTTGGTAGGTTAGGGGTGCCGCACTCATGATGGGTTCCCACCGCCTGGCTAACGGCACCATCACGGGTCGCCAATGCCGAGCTCTCCCCATAGGGAGGTAATAATAGCTCCACAGCTGCTCGGCGCAGGTCATCAGTACTTTGCAAAAACACAAAAAAATACAAAACAAGCAAAACCAAAAAAATACCTAGATGAATGGTGTGAAACCACTCACAGTCATCTCACGATCCGTTTCTTGGAATAGGCCTGCAAACAAGTGTGCCAGCATGGCGGCTCTCCAGGCATAATACCCTACTCTTTCAAGGTCTGACAGCAGCTCCAGGAAGCAACATTAGATACCGTCCCCTTTCGAGCTCAGTACCAATCTCCCCAAAAGGAAGAGGAGAAATCTCCTCAAATCTATGTTGCATCTTTCCCAGTCGCCGAAATCTGTGCAGTACACGGCACGGCATCCTATTTCCATCCTTTCCATGAACTCTTCTGAGGATTCATCGTCCCGCCGACGAGTGTCGGTGAGTCCTAATGCATCCATGAGGGACGCCCTAGCTACCGACCTATTTTTCCGACCATCTAGGTCCAAACCCAGTAACTTCTGGGCACCTTCTCTGTAGTCCGCGTAAGTGACTCCGGTCACTGCCTCGCCCTCTACCTTCAGGCTTGTGATCCGGACCACATCCTCCAAGCTGGGCACCATGTGCCCCCAGGGCATCAGGAATGCCCGACTCACTGGGTCCCATCTCTCACACAAGGCTTGGATCAGGACTAGGTCGAGCTGGATCGGCTCGATCCGAAGGAAGGTACCAAATCCCATCACGTCTAGCCTCGCCTTCTGAAAATCTGGGAGGCCCCTGTACGCTGCTACTACCAACTTCCATAAGATTTGTGATTTCATCACAACCTACACATACAAGGAATGGGGGTGAGGTTTGGTCAGAAGAAAGGAAGAAAGAATGAGAAAAGGGCAAGAAAACTTGGCTTACGAGTTGTGATTGGGCCCTTTCGCTGAAGTGCCCTTCAAGGTCTGAAAGCCTCCTGGAACTACTACCACTGACCTGCTTCTCTTCGAGGAGTGGGAAGATTCGCCCTCCATCCAACTCTCAGAATTTTGAACTCCTCCTCTCCCGTGAGAACTTGTGCTCCTCGAGTTAGTCCTCGATACCTGGGAGATAAAAGGGACAAGAATTTATAGAAATGGAAGGAGTGCGGGCCAAGATTGCCTCCATCACCTGTCAATGATAGCCCTCGCAATGAGCACCTGCCAAGCAGTCCCATGTGTCGCTTCACCGCTCGCACATGGTGATTGACTGGACGAAGAATATGACGACTAGCCCCTATGTGTCTAGGGATACCCTATCATGATTTGGAGGACGTCTGCAAAATTTGACATAACATCCGGGAAAAGGAACTAGGGCCGTCATTATTGACTTCGACGGCAGATTCCCGTGGAAAATGGTCACAACAAGATGCGATTCTCTGCTTGGGGCGGAGTCTCGACAGACCTATCACATGGGAACAGTGCAAAGGAGAAGAAGTGTAGGGAAGAAGGAACGCACAAAAGACAAATAAACAGCAGAAAATCAAATCACTCCATTCATAATTCTACATAAGCTGTCACAAACACTACAATCATAGAGAGGTGGCGGGTCCACTAGCTCGCCAATCCTCACCATCACTCATCTCTCTGGGCACTCTCCTCCTCTCCCCCGAGGTGAGGGTCCCTCAGAAGCCTCCGGGATCCCCGTGCAGTAGCACCTGCCTCGCCTCTGGGCGCCTGCTCCGCAGCAGTGACTCGCTGCTCCTCCCCTGGCGTGGCAAAGAAGCCACTGGCGGCAAAGCGACCGGACTGGCGGAGTCGCTCCCCGAACTCTCGCGCTCTCTCGTAGCGTGTCTCCATCCCTCCTAGCCTCTGCACGACGGCCTGAAGGCCCAGCTGGAGCTCCCTCACTTGGGCCTCCAAGGCCCTCCTCTCGGTCAGATCCCGCTGTCGCTCGGACCTTCTCTCGCTTTCTCTCTCTCTGCCTCTCTCCTCATCATCTGCAGAAGAACCCTTAACTCCAGGATGTCCGGAGAAGGTCTCTCCTCACCACGATGCCGCAGCTCCGCTACAGTCGCCACCCAGGCGTCACGCTCCTCTTCCGCCCGGGTCGCGCGGGCCACCGCACCGGCAAGTTGCTCCCGGAGGGAGGCAATCTCGAGAAAAGGGGCCGAGGAGCTGGAAGATCCGCCAGCCACTCCCACCGTCGCTGTCTGCTGGGCACGCTGGAACAAAATAAACAACGGCCGTCAGTGAAACTCCAAAATCTGAAGTTAAAAGTGCGGCACGTAACTTACCAGGAGCGACAGCTCATGTTGAGCGACGGCCAGCTGCCGCCTAGTCTCTGACAGTTGGGCGCGCGAGCCGCCGATGCCACGCGTGTCCCCAGCTTGGGGAAGCCCCGCGTAACTCTCTCTCTGCCGCCGCAGGAAGTCGGCACTGTCCTGCACCAGTACACCCCCTTGCTGTCCAGGGAGACGTACGGGCCAGTCCTCGAGCCTCGCCTTGCCGCGACTCTCCCTCCTGACGCGGCTCGGCTCGTCCGCACTCGCCCACTCATCGGCCAGGCCCAGGGTCCTTGCCATGTCCTGCACCAAGAAAGGGGTCCCACATCAGTCAAAAGAACGCGTCCCCTGTCTAGGACGCGTCCATCATTTAAGTACGACACTAGCCGAACCCTTTCCCCCTTCGCACGGCTTGCTTCAAAACTCAAAATGATCAAAGAGGATGAAACCGAGCACTCACCGAGCCGTGTTCACCTCCTCCCGCGCCATCGGGCCCCTCGGGTCTCTCGGGGGCCCGAGCGGCCCTTCCTCCTCCATGGACGTCGTTCCGTGCTCGGGCGCGTCCCTCCTCGGGCGAGGGGTCCTCGTCCCTCTCCACCTTCACCATGATCGGGCCCACTGAACTCCATCAATCAAAAGAGGAGGAAGACGAGAAAGGGGGCAAGCGAGTTTCGGCAGAAGGCGGGCTCGTTTGCGGGTAAGGCACGGGAGAAGAAAGGCCACCCGACGCTTTAAATTTGAATTCAAGGATTAAGACGCGTCCTCGCGCCTGGACGCGCCCAAAAGGGGGAGAAAGGAAACAGAATCCCCCCATGCAAAGTGTAGTTCCCCGCTGTTCAGGGCAAGGTCTCGTGGAGCGTGTCTCGAAGGACAACTCAGTGCAAAGAAGAAAGTGTGGGAGAGAGAAAAGTACACACAACACAAGAAAGCTATTTCCATTTCATATAATAGCCGAAAGTACATCATACAGTAAGAAGGGTGACGTGTACAAGCAACTCTCTAACTCTCACCATCACCCTCCTGGTCATCTCTCTCCTCCCTCCTCTGCCGGGGATCCCTAGGGGGCCTCTGCGAACCCTGAGAAGCCGTACTCGCCTCGCCCTGCGGTGGCACTCCAGCCTCGAAGGCGCGACGACGCTCCTCGACCGAAGAGACCAGATAGCTGCCCATGGAAAAAGAACCAGACTGACGAAGTCGCGCCCCGCCTTCCTTCACCCTCTGGTACCGCTCCTCGCTCTCCCGAAGCCTCCCCTCCGCCGTGCCGAGACTCAATCGGAGCTCCAGCAGCTGGGCCTCTAGAGCCCTCCTCTCGGTCTGATTCTGCTGTCGTTCCTCCCTCTCTCTCTCCCCCCTCTCCCTCTCTCTCTCCACGTTCTCCCTATCCCTCTCCCTCTCCTCTCTCTCCCTCATCGCCTCTCTCCTCGACAGCTCGAGGGCGATCCGCAGATCCAGCACGTCACGAGGGAGCTCCTCAGCCTCCCGTCGACGCTCCTCCCCTAGCTCCGCAATCCGGGCGTCGCGCTCTGCCACCCGGGCATCGCGCTCCTGCTCAGCTCAAACAGCACGCGCCAGGGCCTCTCGGATCTCGGCCACCTGTCAAAGCACGCATGCACCGTAAGAGAACAGTGATAGAAGGAGGGCAGCCAGAAGGAGAGTCGAGGTCAGGCAAACGCTCACTCGAGCCTCGCGGTCACGCTCGGCCTCCTCAGCCCGAGCCACCGCATACGCCAGCTGCTCCTGGAGGGCAGAAACCTCCGGAGGAGGGTCACGCGAACTGGAACCCGCTCCACCAGCCATCCCGGTTGCCGCTGTCTGGTGGGTCCGCTGAAACACAGAGCGAATGACAGTTAGAGGCCAAGTATCAAAAATCCAGATCACAAAAAAAATGCATCGCATAAACTCACCAGGATCTCCAACTCCTATCGGATGGCCACCAACTGTCGCCTGGCGTCCGCCAACTGGGCCCGCAGGTCGGCGATCATGGTATCACGAGCATCCTGCATTGCACGTAAGTTAGTACCACATGCATATACATATAAAAGAGTGAAGCATTCTCATTTCACTTACCCCTGCCATACCACCAAGGAAGAGGCGGTCCCCATACGTAGCCCGGTACCGTCTCAGGTAATCAGTGCTGTCCTGTACATGGGACACCACTGGGACCCCGCCCTGCTGCCAGTCCTGGTACTGTGCTGGGAAGCGCGTACGCCAGTCCACAACCTTCGCCTTCCCCTTGGTCTTCCGCCCAATGCAGGGCCGGCTCTTCTACATCAACCCACTCCTGGGCTAGCCCCAACGTCCTCATAACCAGCCTCAGCCGAAGCGGCTCGATCTCGTTCAGGCAATGGACCCACACGTCCCGCCTGAAACGAGGAAGACCCGCTACAACCCAAGGCTGGCCAGCGTCGCCCATGCCCAGGTAGGGTCTCCACACCACCTGCATCACCATACATACATCATGTTAGTTACCATTCAGTCACATGCATAAACACAAAAAAAATCATACGCATCATACCATGGCCTCGGGATACTCGCTCAGCTCCCGACGAAGTGACGCCAGCTGGTAGCCGTGGGGTGCTGCAACCACGACCGGCCTCCACCGCCGCGCCAGAGGCACGGCCCTCCTGTTCCCATGCCTAGCCCTCCCCATCGGGAAATAGTAATAGCTCCACACCTGCATCCATCATACATCATTAGTACAATAATTGCATATTTAACTGTGAGAATGCATAAATAAAATGTTTAGCTGAGAAAGGTGCGAAGCCACTGACTGTCGTCTCCTTCTCCGAAGTCTGGGAGAGATCAGCAATCAAATGGGCAAGCAGAGCCGCTCCCCACGCGTAGTGTCCCACTCTGTCAAGGTCCGCCAGATCCCGAGGAAGCGGCAGTGGATGCCATCCCCCTTCGTCCCCAGCAGAAGGCGGCCCAGAAGAAGAAAAGAAACCTCCGAAGGTCTAGATCCACCAGCTCCCGCTCGCTCGGATCCTGGGTGAAAGCTGCACGAGCATCTGCCCTCCAGTCGAGCCAAGAACTCCGCTCCAGTCTCGCTAACCCGCTGGCGCGGGTCGACGAATCCGAGCGCCTCCATGATCTCCACTCGGCCGACTACCCTGCTGTCTCTATCAGTCACACTAGTCTCCAACCACAGCAGGTCCAGGGCACTCTCTCGGTAGTCGGGGTAGGTGACCCCGCTGACTGCCTCTCCGTCAACCGTAGCCCGGGTAATCCGAGCCACGTCCTCTAGTGTCGGCACCATGTGCCCCCAGGGCATCAGAAACGCCCGGCTCGGTGCGTGCCACCGCTCCCTCAGTACCTGGATAAGAGGAAGGTCGAGCCGGAAGGGCTCGATCCTAAGGAAAGCTCCAAAGCCCATGGCGTCCACACGCGCCCTCTGAAAGTCCGGCAGCCCACGGTATGCTGCCACCACCAGGGACCAGCTAATCCGGCCCTTCATCACGCCCTGCACACCACAAAACCAACAAGAACACATCAGCATCATGAACAGTAATAAACAATAACACTGTATATATACTACTTATTCTTTTTATTTTATTTTTACTTTTTTAAAATATTTATATTTTCTTGTGGAGGCGTCCAATGCCCTGGACGCCTCCTTCCAATTTACATTTTTTTTCTTTTTTAGAAAAAAACCCCAAAACCCAAAACAAAATTTATTAATAATATGTATATTTTTATGGAGGCGTCCAGGGCCTAGGACGCCTCCTTATTTTTTAATTTTATTTTATTATTTACGTAAATAAATAAATGAACAAAAATAAAAAGAAAAAGTGGAGGCGTCCAGGCCCCTGGACGCCTCCTTCTCTCACTACCCGGCCTTCTCTCACAGCCTCTCGCACGCCCGTTTTAGCCTATTAAACCACAGAGTGAGAATTCCGAAGTACTTACCGGGTCGTGATCGTCCTCTCCCGCGTCACCAGCATCCGCAGCGGCCTCCGCGGCCAGAAGCGGCACCTCCATCTCCTCCTCCGCAGCAATCTCCTCTGCTACGGCCTCCTCAACATCGTCTCTCAGCCTCCTCGGACGACGAGCCCGTCGTTTCCGCTTCTGTGGACCCTGGCTCGATCCTCCTCGCTCCATTGGGACGAAGAATGGGTCGTCTGGATTGACTGGGCGGTTTGAATGAACAGTAATTGAGCAAAGGGGGGAGGCCCCCCCATATATATAGAATCCAGCCTCTTTGGGGCGTCCAGGCGCCTGGACGCCCCCATCTTTTTTCTTTTTTTTTCAAAATTCAAAAAATGTGGGGCGTCCAGGCGCCTGGACGCCCCCAAAACAAAAAAAAACTAAAAAATAAAAAAAATAAAACGTTGGGGCGTCCAGGACCTTGGACGCCCCTAAATCAAAAAATTCAAAAAAAAATCAAAAATAAAAACATAGGAGCGTCCAGTCTCCTGGACGCCCCCATAATAAAAAATTTTTTTAAAAAAAGGGTATATATAAAGTAAAAAAGATAAGAGTATGTATATAATCCAAAAAAAATACAAAGAAAAGAAAAGCCACAAAAAAGGCTAATAATTAACGGACCTGGTCCAAAACTGCCAAATGCCAGATTTTATTCCATCAGAAAGCAGAGTGAACTACATCAGGGGCTTAGGCGCTTAGGCCTTAACTTCCCCAGTTCGGTTACATAAGCCCTCCACGGCTCGCATTCTTCCACCACGTGCGCTAAGGCCTTTCCCGCAACACTTGTCTTCCAGGGAGCTTTAATGGCCTTCGCTTCCTTCGCGTCCGCTTCAGTGCCCAACTCCCTTTTCTTCAAAGGAACGATGCCAGTCGGTGGCGGGAACGAATGGCGTGGGATGCTAATCTGGAGGCAGCACCGATGCGCATTATAAAGGACGAACTCGGTCGCGCCGATCAGTTGAAGATCAACTTCGGGAGAAGACCTCATGAGGAGATCTAGCGAAAGCAAACATGCCGGTGCGCAAGTAAAGAAGCCTTGTGTCACGGTGCGGAAGTGAGACCGCCAGTCTTCACGTTTCTTCAGCCACGGAACGCGGTTCACTACGGTACCACCGAAGCCTAACACGTCGGCTATGTGATGAAGAGGGCTTTGTTGGAAGAGCTTCGAAGCGGTTGGCATTCCCTCGCGGTGGTCGAATTTGAAGTGCAAATCAAGCCAGCAATTCAAGACAAGTGCACAACCAAATGGAGACTTACCCATGCTCGAGGCAGTAAGACCGCTGTAAAGATAGGCAAGGACGGCGGGTCCCACCCTCTTTCCACGCCAGATCCCGCAGATAGCACCCAGTTGGTCTCCTCCACCATGTTGTCGGTATAAGGGAACAAGAGAGCACCCGCCAGACAGATAGTGATCCCTTCATGATTCCCTCCAAATAGTCATCATCTGGTGACCCTCTCAGGGCGTCCATGACCCACTCCGCAAGCTTTTGGAGATCGATCCCCTTTTGAGTACGGACCTTTCTGGCTGCGTCGGGCGGCATGAAGCTTCCAAGGACGCTTTCAGAAGTCCCCCGTGTCAGCATCCGCATAGCCTTCACCTTCCCGTCACTCTTGAATTTCTTCAAACCGAGTAGAAGTTCCACCTCCTCGAGGAGGATGGTCACCTCGAAGGTCGGGAAGATAAAAGTGTGGGTCTGGGGATGCCAGATCTCCACTAGTGCGCCCATAGCCGCCCAGTCCATACGAATCTTCTCATAATGCTTGGCGTGAATAAGGAGCCCCTGCAGATGCCACTTCGAGAGTATGGCCCTCATGCCAATGGAGATATTGGAAGTCAGCTTTGAAAGCCATGGCAGCTTGGAAAACTTCCTCGGGCCTGGGAAGAGTGGATATGGCTGAAGAGGAAAGAAAGAAGAAATGAAGGAAGTAAGAAGAAGGTTCACATGGAGAATCTGAAAAGAGTCGCTTACCATATGCGACATGATCATCCCACTCAGATGACCCTCGAGGTCAGAAAGTCGCCTAATCTCGCTGCTAGGCCTGCTCCTCTTCATAACGCGGGAAGACTCTCATTCCATCCTGAAATCTCTAGATTCTCCTCTCCTTCCTCTCCTGAGCTTCCAAAACCCACCTTGGTGCATTTGAATGAACTAGCCTAAGGGGAGTTCTTATAGGAAGGGTAGGGCGCTACAGGACAGAACATGTCACATCAGTGGTCATTGTCAAGATTTTGTCTGGATCTCCTTTGTACTGTGGTGCGATTCTGCTGTGATTCTGCTACTTTCTGATGTTGCTAACCTTTGCTAGTCTGTGCAGGTTTTACTAACGGACGTCTTTGTACAGTCTCATGTCCCACCTTTCATTGGTTGGTCCCACCTTGTCATGCATCGTAGTATATGATACTTACGCTACTAGAACATGTCAAGGACCTTGCGGCTCGAACGAATCTGGGATCTGAGTTCCCCTTCAACAAAAATGGTGATGATCCCAGAGGAATTTGGGTTGTACGGATAGGCCGTCAACTTGTGATAGAATGGGGACGACGGTTCCATTCAGTGAGTTGGTACGCGGATAAACGGGCCCCAGCCCAGTATCAGCTCACCGGGTCGGTATCCTGACCCGTTCTTCACAAGTTGACAATATTATCCTTGGCTATTTTCTATTTTAGTTTGTTTTAAATTTTTCTTTGAACCCATCATGCATTCATATAAACTTTGATTTATTGCGGAAGATCATTCAAGTGATTCGATTGTGAAAGCCGTTGTGCTCCAATTCCCACAAATATGAGATATTCCACTCCGAATGAAATACTGAGTTTCCTTGAGACAGCCCTACGCTGCTCTTCCAAAGGAGACCCTTGTTTGGACAGACCCTCAGATATTCCTTTACCTTTTTTGACCCACCTTGGCCGCAGCACTTCCACATTGGCTGGTAACCGCTCCCCAAAGGTGAAACCTCCGGTTTATGACCCAGGTACTTCCACACCGAGAAGTTGGTCTCCTTTTGTTTCGTGCCTGAGCGCACATCTCACCCTCCCTTATTTGATCTCCGCCCAAGCAATCGTCAATATTTGAAAGACCTTCTTCAAGGTCGCCTCATTGAAACTCCAGGAAAGATTCCAAACAGTAACGTTACAAGCGTGTCTCATCACACCTTGGCATCAACTTATCAGTCCGCTCCCACTTCATTTCACTCCGCTTCGATACCATTCCACTACGTGTCGCTCCCTTACAAAGCAGACGCCAAGGCAGGGCAGCTGTAGACACGCCATTCCTGACGTCTCCTGAGAAAGTCTCATATTACTATACGACGCCCCGCGACGGCTTACGCATTTCAAATCACTTGAGTACTTCCTTTTCTTGAGTCTTCTTCCGCCCTTTTCGGCATCCGGAATCGTCTCGTCACGGCATTCGGACGGCATCAACACCAGTCAGACGCATCAAGAGGTTCCGGAACCAAGAAGGGTGTCTGCCGGGCGCCCGCCGACGCCTGATCTAAGGACCCGGGTGGGTCTTAATGGGGGCGTCCAGGCCCCTGGACGCCCCCATTATTTTAATTTATATTATTTATTTTCTCAGGGCCCAAACCAAATAAAAAATATATAAATTAATGGAGGCGTCCAGGGCCCTGGACGCCTCCATAAAACAAAAATAAAAAATATATATATGTAAAATGCCAGTTAGCATACAAAAACAAAAAATAAATAAAAATATATATTAATGGAGGCGTCCAGACCCCTGGACGCCTCCATAAAAACAAATAAAAAAATCAAAATGCCAGCCCTGGTATAAAAGACAAAAGAAAAATAAAAAATAATATAATTTTGGAGGCGTCCAGGCCCCTGGACGCCTCCATCAACTCCCTCACGGGCGCCGGCCACCGAACGACGGTTTGTCGTGTGTGAAAAAATCCAAATTATAGAGACGTCCAGTCAGCTGGACGCGCCCATTTCTGAATCACGAGACGCCGCTCACAAAACCACGCGTTGTGCCAAACCGCGTGCGGCCGTCGTCGATTTTCTGTGGACCTGTTAGAGGCGTCCGGGACCCTGGACGCCCCCACAAAAGTATTCCAAAAAAATATATAAAAATAGAATAAAATATTATTTCGGCCCTGATGGAGGTGTCCAGGGTCCTGGACGCCTCCACCCTCCGGAGCCCTATAAATAGAGGCCCACCCCCTCAGTTCTGGAAGAGCTTCTAAGTGATCCGATAGGCTGCCGGAGCCCAGAGGCTACAGAGTCATTTTCTAACCCGTGGGTTCTTTTGTAGGTGGAGGTTCTGCCGGCTTCTCGGGTGCTCACGCTCACGAGAGGAAGGTCGTCTTCATCCACCGCGCTTCCACGTCGTCCCCACGCTGCCGGAGCTCCGCCGGATTTCACCCTCGGCTCATCCAATAAGCCTTTTCTTCCCTTTTTCTTCGTAGTTCTTTTTCATTCATCATCTCGCATCCTCTATCCCCCTTCATAAGGGCGCCTCTTCTTTTATACTTCTTGCATCCATCATCTCATTTTCCTCCTACTCGAGTCCGAGAGGGGTTTAAAAGATAACACCAACCAGGTGTGTGTCTTGCCATCATTTCGTTATTTTTATCGCAAGGATTTGAATACTACACCTCCATCTTTCTAATCCACTTGTCATTTGTTTGTCGTTGTTTTGCAAGGGTAGCCGAGGAAAGCCCTCTCCGTCGGCCGGCCGGAGGGAGAGGAAGAAGCAACCCGCCATCTCCCGCTCTTGAGGTAGGCGCGATCACTTCTTATTTTGGGGTCTTTCGGCCCCTGGCGATCACATCTTATTTTCGAGGCCGCGGCGAGTCACTTCCCCAATGGCCGTTTAAATTTCCGTTCTTATATTCTCTTTATACTCTGTTATATTCTGCTCATATTCTCGAGGCCGCGGCGAGTCACTTCCCCAATGGCCGTTTAAATTCCCGTTTTTATATGTTATATTCTTATCTATTCGTATTCTCGAGGCCGTGGCGAGTCACTTCCCCAATGGTCGTTTAAATTCACGTTCTTATACGTTATATTCTTATCTGTTTGTGTTCTCGAGGCCGCGGTGAGTCACTTCCCCAATGGCCGTTTAAATTCCCGCTCTTTGTATTCTCTCTATATTCTGTCATCTTATTATCTGCTCATATTCTCGAGGCCGCGGCGAGTCACTTCCCCAATGGCCGTTTCAATTCTTGTTAGTTAATTTTTGCACCATTCCCGTCCCCCCGAGGCCGCGGCGAGTCACTTCCCGCTATGGCCGTTTAAACCCCATATTGTGCTATATCACACTTGTCCCGCTCGCCCCACCGGAGCAATCTCCCGTGGTGGCCCCTTCTCTCTCTTCTCTTATTTCTGTGTTACAGCAAACAAACACCAAAAGAAACAAAAGAGGAGCCCGCGCGCTCCGCGTCCCCTCTCCGCTCTTCCCCGAACCGCGTGACGTCGCTCACCGGGCAAATTGCTGGACTTCATTGTGAGTAAGAGAGGGATCGAGATAGATCCCGACAAAGCTAAGGCCATCAGGGATATGCCACCTCCCAAGAATTTGAGAGAAGTCCGAGGTTTAATCGGGAGGTTACAGTTTATTCGTCGGTTTATGTCTCAGCACTCACAAAGGTGTAGACCTTTCTATGAGTTGACCAAGCTAAGAGTAGAATTCCACTGGGACTCTAAATGCCAAAAAGCTTTTGAAGGGTTAAAGGAATATCTGGCTAGTCCACCCGTTCTCATTCCACCCAAAACAGAAAAATCTCTGATCCTCTACATCTCAGTCTTGGACGACTCCGTGGGAGCTGTCCTCGCACAAGCTGATGAAGAAGGCAAGGAACGGGCAACCTATTACTTGTCCAAACTTCTCAATCACTGTGAGCAGAAGTACACAGTCATGGAGAAAACCTGTGCTGCCCTCGTTTGGGTGGTGCAGAAATTGAAGCACTACTTCTTGGTGTTGAGTCTCCTCGAATGATTTTGATGATAACAAAACTCAGGGTTATGATTTCATCGTCATCCGTGTTTTTGATTTCAAGCTCGAGCAAAGGAGGCAAATGCATAAATGTCTTCCCATGGAGTTGTACTGTATTATCTAAATCCTTAACTCCGTAATGCATGAAGCAATCTTTCATCTAATGACATTTATGTTTTGATATGTCTTACTGGGCTAACAACTCATCTCTGCAGGCCAGGACCATTTCAGTCGACCAGTTCTCAAAGATAGGTCGACCTGTTTTTCCAGAATTGAAGTTTTCTCCTTGTTACAGGTTTCAGTCGACCGCCCCCGGATTTCCGGTCGACCGATTTTCCCAGAACCCAAGCGATCAACGGGTTACAGGTTTTCGGTCGACCGCCCCTGGCGTTCAGGTCGACCGATTTTGCCAGAATCAAAAAATCTTATTTGTTACAGGTTTAGGTCGACCGGCTCCCTGATTCCGGTCAACCGGTAGCCTCGAAAGCCCCCTTTGTTGACTTGTTTGTCCAAGCTCGAGTGAAGTCTTTCTCCCTCATTCTTTTAATGTAAAGTCCAGTATTCAAGGAGTGAATTGTGGATCTGGTTTGGGACTTGTCCCAGGCCCTTCCTAGATCTATAAAAGATCTCTTCCAAGGGGCCAGTGAACCCTAATGCTGAAGTGATAGAACAAGGGGAGAGTGCTTGCACTGTTCACGTGAACAGTGATCCGTGGGAATCCTTCATCAAAGATCAAAGGAGGTCAAGCTCAAATCTTCATCCAAATCAAGAGCAGATCAAAATTAGAGGAAGCTGCATCCTGAATCTACGTCAATCATTAAGGGGGAGCTGTCTTGTGTTCTTACTCTTCATTATTCATTCTCAATTTGTGCTCAAACTGGTTTTGTTTTTCTTCCCTCTTCGAAATCTTTTGTGTGTGTGGATCCTTATAGATCCGTGTACGCGTGTGTATCTTTGTGCTTGTCTCTTCGTGTGTGTGTGTGTGTTTGAGCACCCTTGTAAGGGTTCTAACTCCTTCACGTGTGGTTGTGTGTGTGTGGTGTCAATCTTGTATTCCTAAACAAGATAGTGTGTGGTTCCTCACCTTGTGAGGGGTGGACGTAGGTTGCTGTTGCTGCATCCGAACCACCTTAATTTTGTTGTCCATTGTATGGTTTGATCCCTCTCTTCTATCTCCTTCTGTCCTACTTAGCTAGCTTTGTGTGTGCTTCGAAAGAGTGCTCGAATCCTCGTTCGTCTTTCCATCTACGATATCTTGTGGTATATTGAAAGGTATCCTCTGACTGATGTGATTAGTCTCATCAGAAGGAATATATCTTGTGTGAGAGAATCCTTGGATTCCTGAACTCCGCCTGGTACCCAAGAACCTCCGTTTAAGATTGTTGTTGTTGGCTTTAAATCTGTTCTTCGTCTGACCCCCTCGCGCTTGTAGTCCTCATTGTGTGAGTGTTATTTATATCGGTAATCAGTTTTCATAATTTTTGATTATACCCAATTCACCCCCCCTCTTGGGTGTCATTGATCGTGGGACTTCAATTGGTATCAGAGCTAAGGCTCTTTTTCCTTCCAGATCTAACGATCTTGAGTAAGATCCGGATCAATGGCTAACAAGGGAATGATACCTGAGGGTCACTCCATCAGCCGACCTCCTTTTTTTGATGGTTCGAACTACTCGTACTGGAAAAACAGAATGCATGTCTTCTTGAGAGCTCAAGAGTATGAAGTGTGGAAAGTTGTGGACAAAGGTCCTTACAAACTCGGGGCTGATGAAGAAAAATGGACCCCAGAAGAAATTAAGAAATGCACTGTTAACTATAATGCCATGAATATTATGCAGTGTGCCATACATCCTAATGAGTTCTCCCGCGTATCAATGTGCAGCTCAGCCAAAGAGATGTGGGACAAATTGCGACTCATTTATGAAGGAACCTCGGAGGTCAAAGAGACGAAGGCCAATCTACTCGTAAGCGATTACGAGCTGTTCAAAATGAAGCCGGAGGAAACTATCTCAGAAATGTTTGCAAGGCTAACTGAGATCACAAATGGCCTTAAAAGCCTTGGGAAAGATTACACCAACTCTGAGCTCGTAAGGAAAGTCTTGAGATCCCTCACTCCCGCGTGGCACACAAAGGCTACCGTCATTGAAGATTCAAAAAATCTGTCCACACTCACGCTCGATGAACTCATAGGGTCACTTATGACCTATGAGATAAATATGAAAAGGACAGCCGAAGAAGATATCAAGAAGAAAAAGGTGATTGGATTGAAAGCTCATCAACCCAATGATGACTCTCAAGAAGAAGAAACCAGCGATGGAAGCAATGAAGAAGAAGAACTTGCAATGATCACCCGACAAGTGAGAAGATTTCTAAAGAAGAAAAGGAACTTTCAGGGAAATTTCAGGAAGGGGCCAAGGAAGCCCATTCAACCCAAAGGTGAGTCGAGCAAACCAAACAGCATCATATGCTATGAATGCAAGAAACCTGGGCACATGAGAGGTGAGTGCCCAGATCTGAAAAAGAAATTCAAGAAGGACATCTTCAAGAAACCCAAGGCCATGGTCGCTACGTGGAGCGATGAGGAAGATGAACCATCCGATGAGGAAATTCAAGAACTGGTGGGAAGTCTATGTCTTATGGCACACGGAGACGAATCTCCAGAGGTAAACTCTGACCCTGACTTCATTTCGAATGAACAATGGGAATCTGAATATGAGAAACTTTACTTGAAATATAAAAAAATCAGGTCTGAAAATAAAGATTTAAAAAAAAGGGATTGATGAGGACATTTTCGCTAAATTTGAGAATTTGGAACAAGAATGGTTCGAGCTAGTCGAAGAAAAAGAAAACCTGTTGCAAATCATTTCAGACAGTGAAAAAAACAAAGAAGAGATGGCATGCAAAATGGCTGAGATTGAAAAAGTGTGTGAAACATTAAAAAGGGAAGGAGAAATTCTGAGGTTCGAAAATTCAGAACTTGAGAAGAAAAATGGGATCTTGAGTGAGGAAGTGGTTGAACTTCAGTCCATTTTGACTAGGTTTGTCAAAGGAAAACAAAACCTAGACAACTTGTTGGGAATTAAGGCTAACTTCCAAAAGGAAGGTTTGGGATACACTCCTGAAAATAAAAAATCCTTTGAGCATAAGATTATCACATCATTTGTGCATGGGGACAACCACGTCTCATCTTCCAACACACAATCCAAACGTATGCAATCCAGATCACCAAAACCTCAAAGGAAATTTGCTCCAGTCAACTGCTATCACTGTGATAGATTTGGTCATACCATCGCAAACTGTTGGGTCAGGCAAAACTTGTCCAGGAATCACAATTTTAGGGTCAAGAAAAGATATGCACAGAATGAGACTAACTCTTATGGACCCAAACTAGTTTGGGTACCAAAAACAATTGCATGAGAATCTTCGTTCTTGCAGATATGTCTTGAAGCTAGGGGGAGCAAGTGGTACCTAGACAGCAGTTGTTCAAGGCACATGACAGGGGACAAGGAAGTGTTCTCATCATTGCAGGATAAGGATGGAGGCTCTGTGGTCTTTGGAGGCAAAGACAAAGGTAAGATCATCGGGATCGGCAACATAGGTAAGAATTCTGAAATTCTCATTGAAGATGTACTTTTGGTGAAAGGTCTAAATCATAACCTGCTAAGCATCAATCAACTGTGCGATAAAGGTTTTAAAATCATTTTTGATGAAACTCACTGCATTGTCATGAACAAAAGCACTCAGGAAATAAAATTCATTGGAAATAGAAACAACAATGTTTACACTGTTGATATTGATAATGTCTCCTGTGATGATTTGTGTCTGTCAGCAAACAATCATGAAAATGCTTGGTTATGGCACCGAAGATTGGGTCATGCTAGTTTTGGAGTAATCTCCAAGTTATCTAGACATGATTTAGTGAACGGATTGCCTAAATTAAAGTTTGAAAGTGATCGAGTTTGTGAAGCTTGCGCAAAAGGCAAGCAAACACGAATCTCTTTCAAAAATAAGAATATTGTATCCTCTGCTAGACCTCTGGAATTGTTGCATCTTGATCTTTTTGGTCCAACCAGGACCTCCAGCCTAGGAGGAAAATCTTATGGTTTTGTGATTGTTGATGATTATTCCAGATTTACATGGGTGCTCTTCTTGTCCAATAAAAATGATGCCGTGACGGAATTTCAAGTTTTTTGCAGGAAAGTTCAGAATGATAAAGGTTATCCTATCACTACTATTCAGAGTGATCACGGTGGAGAGTTTGAGAATCAAGATTTCAGTGAGTTCTGCGAAGAGCAGGGATACACACATAACTTTTCTTCACCAAGGACGCCTCAACAGAATGGAGTTGTAGAGAGGAAAAACAGAACATTGATAGACATGGCACGTACCATGTTAAGTGAAAACTCTTTACCAAAATACTTTTGGGCTGAGGCAGTAAGTACGGCATGCTACATCATCAACAGGGCTATGGTAAGGCCTATCCTAAAGAAAACTCCCTACGAGCTATATAAAGGTAAGAAACCAAATATTTCCCATCTCAAACCCTTTGGATGCTCTTGCTTCATTCTGAATAATGGTAAGTCTAATCTAGGGAAGTTTGATGAGAAAAGTAACAAGGGAATATTTTTAGGTTATGCATTGAATTCTAGAGCCTATCGAGTTTTTAATAAACGGACCTTGGTTGTTGAAGAAAGTCCTCATGTAATTTTTGACGAATCTGAACCAAAAATGACAAACCAATCTGTCCAACTTGTGGATACAGGAGAAGTCTCTAAAAGCTCAACAATTGTTGGAACACCAAAAGCTGAAGATGAACCTAAGGAAGAAGTGTCCAGCAGGGGTGAAGAAAGTGAAGATCCTTCAATCAAGACGCTGCAGGAGCAGCAAGTACAGCATCCCGACCTTCCAAGCACCTCTACATTTTCAAAGGATCATCCATCCGGGAACGTCATCGGTAATCCTCAGGATGGAGTAAGAACCAGAGCTTCATTGAGGCAAGTAGAAGAAGAAGATTTGATAGCTCTTATCTCACAAGAAGAACCGAAAGACATCTTTGATGCCTTACGAAACGAATTTTGGATTCAAGCCATGCATGAAGAGCTGCATCAGTTTGAGAGAAACGAAGTGTGGACACTTGTACCCCGTCCCAGAGATCAACCTGTGATAGGGACTCGGTGGGTCTTTAGAAACAAACTGAATGATACAGGTGTGGTCGTCCGAAATAAGGCACGGCTCGTGGCCAAAGGATACATCCAGGAAATGGGAATTGATTTTGATGAGTCTTTTGCCCCAGTGGCTAGACTAGAAGCAGTTCGGATTTTACTATCTTTTGCATGCTCATTAAACTTCAAACTGTTTCAAATGGATGTTAAATCTGCCTTTCTTAACGGGTTCATCAAGGAGGATGTTTTTGTAGATCAACCTCCAGGATTTGAAGATTCCAAGCACCCACGACATGTGTACAAGCTCCGGAAGGCATTGTACGGGCTTAAGCAGGCACCAAGGGCATGGTATGAAAGACTCACCTCATTTCTGACTCAAAATGGATTCAAAAGAGGTAATGTTGACCAAACACTCTTCACTAAAAAATCAGGTAAAGAAATATTGGTGGTTCAAGTGTACGTTGATGACATAATTTTTGGAGCCACTAACAACGGCCTGTGTAATGAATTTGCAAGAATGATGCAGGGCGAGTTTGAAATGAGTCTAATGGGTGAACTAACATTCTTCCTTGGACTGCAGGTGAAGCAAACGTCCGAAGGGATTTTCATAAACCAAGCCAAATATACGATGGAGCTGCTAAAGAAATTTGGGATGGCAGAAGCAAAACCCATGTCAACTCCAATGGCCACAACTACCAAGTTAGACAAAAATGAAAACGGTAAACCAGTCGATCCCACACTATACCGAGGTATGATCGGATCACTGCTATATTTAACAGCATGTCGCCCAGATATTCAGTACAGTGTGTGCCTATGTGCTCGTTTTCAATCTTGCCCAAAGGAATCCCATCTTATGGCTGTTAAGCGAATTTTTCGGTATCTTATTGGCACTCTAGACTTTGGCTTGTGGTTTCCAATCGGCAGTTCATATGACTTGATTGCATATACAGATGCTGATTATGCTGGCTGTATTGTCGATCGGAAAAGTACTAGTGGATACTGTCAATTTCTTGGTGGGTGCCTAGTTTCGTGGGCCTCCAAGAAACAACATTCAGTAGCATTATCAACGGTCGAGGCTGAGTATGTAGCCGCCGGTAAGTTGTGGAGCCCAAGTACTTTGGATCAAAAATCAACTGCTTGATTTGGATGTTGTAATAAAATGTGTTCCAATTTTATGTGACAACACTAGTGCCATCAGCTTGTCAAAAAACCCTATTCAACACTCTAGGACCAAGCATATAGACATTCGTCATCACTTCCTAAGAGATCATGTAGGCAAGGGTGTTTTCGAGCTGCATTTTATTGATACCCATAACCAGCTGGCCGATATCTTCACCAAGCCTTTAAACCAGGAGCAATTGTGCAAGGGCGAGAGCATACACCCTTAAGTCTGCATTAGAATGAGTGATGCATTTCAGGATCATTGGGGGTAAACAATATGTCATGCATCATCCTATTGTGTGTGTGTATTTCTTTTTGCATGATATTCTCCTGCATGCATGCTTGTATATGCTTTTATATTTATATATATACCCCTCCTTGAATTAATTCTAGAACCATTTACTTCTTGATGAATAAATGTGGACAATGACCTTGGGTCACTGGGTAGCAACTGAGGGGGAGCCTTCAGACCAACCTCAGTAGTTGATTCGTTAGAAGTCATCTTCTCTTTCCCCATATTTTGTTTAAAAAAAAAGGAAATAAAAAAATTATAAAAAAGGGGGATTCTCTACCTTTCTGTACATGGAGTTCACTTGAGGCAGCAGCTTTGGAGATCGTCTACCTTTTCCGTATTCTGAATTTTTTTTGGGGGGCAGGAAATCGACCATTCCGGTCGACCGGCCCACCCGTCCCGGTCGACCGAAACCGGCGAACCGGCCCAACCGGGACCCGACCGCCCTTCTTTTTAAAGGGCCCGCACCCCCTTTTCTTTTCATTCCATCCCATCTATCCCTCTTCCAACACCTCTTCTAAACCTTAGACCACACCACCTCTCTTCCACTAGCCTAAATCTCCATCTCCCATCCATCCGTCCTCCCTCCGGCGGATTTGTCATTTTTCCGGGACGCACTCTCTACTGTCGTCCGTGGTGCCGCAACCTGCTCTCCCTGACTCCAGAGCTTGGAAAGCATCCTCCAGGGTTTCAAGAGTGCTCTTCTCGTCCATTCCCATACCAAGGGCCGGACACCCTCTCTTCGAAGGGTTTCACAGCCGGATTCCTAGCCAACGATGCCGCCCCGACGGAGTTCTCGGCGTTCCAATCTAGGGGAAGCCAGCGGCCAGAGAAGGGAGGCCCCTGCTCGTCCACCGAGGGCACCAGAACCACGTCCAGCAGCCCGTCTGCCTCCTCGGCCCATCATCAACCCTCGACTGGTTGACTTTCAGGAGGTGACTGAGCTTCTACCAGATTTGTTTGCTATATTTGCCGTTCAGGATGGCTGGATAGACTTTGCATCCCGATATACTAGGTACTATCCGAACCTAGTCCAGGAATTCTATGGCAACCTGGTTGAGAGAAATGGAGAGTTGTATACTTTTGTTCAGGCCACGGAGATACATATTGCACCTGAACTTTTCCAACTTGCTTTGGGAGTCTCGGACTGGGGTGCCGACATATCGTGGGGTCATGATGAAATGCCAGACACTTTCTTCCTCATGACAGGGTGTGAGTTTGTTCAAGGTGTAAGCAATCGCCTTCAGTTGAACGCCAACTACTTCCCACCGCTGCAGCGCATTCTACATCACATAATCACCACCGTGCTTTATCCTAAAAGTGGCAGTCGCAATGAAGTCACAACAGTCCATAAGTTCCTCTTTTACCATATCATGAATGCGAATTTAGTGAATATGGTCGACTCATGACACATTTGATCAGTTCTTGCCGCACCAACTTGAGCCGGTCCTTACCCTATGCTACACAGTTGACGGGTGTTTTTATCTATGCTGGGATAGACTTGACAAACGAAAGATCACTCCAAGTTCGACAAGATGATATCTATAATGAACACAAGATTTTCTTCGATCTTGGATACTACTGGGGTGATGATGGTGAGCTTACTAGAGATGTTCCCACATATGTCGCACAGCTTGCTCCAGCTGCAGTTCCACCGTTACAGCCGGACCAGCCGGACCTTGGGGATGCACCCCCTCCAGTTCAGGTGGAGGATCAGCCTCCCGTGCAGGCTGCGGACCATGAGATGCCACCTCCTCCACAATTCTTTCACGGGGAGTCTTCCACTCCGGGTGTTGGTCCTCCCACTAGGGCGGACTATGAGACTCTTGAGGGTCGTGTCTTAGGCTTGGAATCCCGGATTCACTCCTCCCTTGACCGGATGGACACATTCATGGGCACTATGACTGAACGAATGGATGGTGTTTTCCTTGCTCTGGATGATATCTCTCTCCACTTGGCCACCCTTTATGCCAGTCATGAAGATAACCGTGAAGCTTTTCGCATTACAAATCAATCACTTCTTCACATGCATTCACAGTTGTCTCATTATGATGACCTTCTCCATGGCATTTCTGATCGCTTGCCTCCTGCTAACCGTGAAGCTCCTCCTGCTCCTGCTGCTCATGATGGCGTCGGTGCTTCGGGTGATGATGCTGCTGAGGGGACGCCTGATCCACCTGCCTCTTAGCTGACCTTGTGTCCCCACTGTGTCTTTCCTGTCCACGAATTCTGTATCCCACTCCCCTTTTTGTTGATGTCAAAGGGGGAGAAGTAGCTATTTCACCTTGTCTATCTATCTATTTTATGCCTGCTGTGTGCTTGTGTGTCTGTTTGGTTGTATGTCTTTTGGCACTACGTTCGTTTGCATTCTGTGAGTCTTGTGTCCTTGCATTTGCATCTTGTCATGTAACTCCAACCTTGTTATGAAACAATGCCAGGCACTTGCTGATTGTTATCTATTTTGGTCACTTCTCCTATCTTTTATTACATCTCCAACATCGAGCGCATATGAATGGTTGGAATGATTCTGGTTGGAATGTTTTGTCTTTTTCTACTTGAAGAACTCTATCCATCCCTGACATTTTTTTTGTTTGTTTTGTCATCATCAAAAAGGGGGAGATTGTTGAGTCTCCTCGAATGATTTTGATGATAACAAAACTCAGGGTTATGATTTCATCGTCATCCGTGTTTTTGATTTCAAGCTCGAGCAAAGGAGGCAAATGCATAAATGTCTTCCCATGGAGTTGTACTGTGTTATCTAAATCCTTAACTCCGTAATGCATGAAGCAATCTTTCATCTAATGACATTTATGTTTTGATATGTCTTACTGGGCTAACAACTCATCTCTGCAGGCCAGGACCATTTCAGTCGACCAGTTCTCAAAGATAGGTCGACCTGTTTTTCCAGAATTGAAGTTTTCTCCTTGTTACAGGTTTCGGTCGACCGCCCCCGGATTTCCGGTCGACCGGTTTTCCCAGAACCCAAGCGATCAACGGGTTACAGGTTTTCGGTCGACCGCCCCTGGCGTTCAGGTCGACCGGTTTTGCCAGAATCAAAAAATCCTATTTGTTACAGGTTTAGGTCGACCGGCTCCCTGATTCCGGTCAACCGGTAGCCTCGAAAGCCCCTTTGTTGACTTGTTTGTCCAAGCTCGAGTGAAGTCTTTCTCCCTCATTCTTTTAATGTAAAGTCCAGCATTCAAGGAGTGAATTGTGGATCTGGTTTGGGACTTGTCCCAGGCCCTTCCTAGATCTATAAAAGATCTCTTCCAAGGGGCAAGTGAACCCTAATGCTGAAGTGATAGAACAAGGGGAGAGTGCTTGCACTGTTCACGTGAACAGTGATCCGTGGGAATCCTTCATCAAAGATCAAAGGAGGTCAAGCTCGAATCTTCATCCAAATCAAGAGCAGATCAAAATTAGAGGAAGCTGCATCCTGAATCTACGTCAATCATTAAGGGGGAGCTGTCTTGTGTTCTTACTCTTCATTATTCATTCTCAATTTGTGCTCAAACTGGTTTTGCTTTCTTCCCTCTTCGAAATCTTTTGTGTGTGGATCCTTATAGATCCGTGTACGCGTGTGTATCTTTGTGCTTGTCTCTTCGTGTGTGTGTGTGTGTTTGAGCACCCTTGTAAGTGTTCTAACTCCTTCACGTGTGGTTGTGTGTGTGTGGTGTCAATCTTGTATTCCTAAACAAGATAGTGTGTGGTTCCTCACCTTGTGAGGGGTGGACGTAGGTTGCTGTTGCTGCATCCGAACCACCTTAAATTTGTTGTCCATTGTATGGTTAGATCCCTCTCTTCTATCACCTTCTGTCCTACTTAGCTAGCTTTGTGTGTGCTTCGAAAGAGTGCTCGAATCCTCGTTCATCTTTCCATCTACGATATCTTGTGGTATATTGAAAGGTATCCTCTGACTGATGTGATCAGTCTCATCAGAAGGAATATATCTTGTGTGAGAGAATCCTTGGATTCCTGAACTCCGCCTGGTACCCAAGAACCTCCATTTAAGATTGTTGTTGTAGGCTTTAAATCTATTCTTCGTCTGACCCCCTCGCGCTTGTAGTCCTCATTGTGTGAGTGTTATTTATATCGTTAATCAATTTTCATAATTTTTGATTATACCCAATTCACCCCCCCTCTTGGGTGTCATTGATCATGGGACTTCACTTGGCTCACGAGGTCCACTTGATTGCTCGCATGAACCCTATCAAGTTTCTTCTGGAGAAATCCGTCCTTACTGATAGGCTAGCACGCTGGCAAAGTTTTCTTTCCCAGTTCGACATCACCTACATCCAGCAAAAGGCAATTAAAGGCTATGCCATAGCTGAGCATCTCGCCCACCATCCTCTCCCCAAGTTTGACCCTGTCCAATCAGAGTTTCCAGATGAGGAACTAATGTCCATCGTCCAATCCGACAAGCCAATGTGGACATTATATTTTGATGGAGCTCTAAATTCCCAAGGGAAGGGTATCGGCATTATCCTTCTAACGCCTGAAGGCGTTACCATCCCAGAGGCATTTCAGCTCGCGTTCCCAGTCACCAACAACATTGCTTAATACGAGGCTCTTCTAGCTGGCCTGGAACTAGCCCGTTCTTTCTATATCACTGAGTTGCGAGTCGTGGGTGATAGTCAACTTGTTCTCCGCCAGGTGCTTACCAAATATCGCACCCTCGATCCCAAGCTCAAACCCTATCAGGAGCTGGTCTCCGCCTATGCCAAATTATTCACCAAGCTGATCTTTGTCCATGTTCCTCGCGAACAGAACATTCTGGCCGATGCCCTCGCCTCCTTGGCGTCATCCTTCAAATTCCCTTTAGGTGCATGGTTTAGATCCATCATTCTCTACAAGCGTCTTGTCCCTGCCGTTCAGGACCCTTACCTCTTAAAGATCAAGGAACGAGTCCTACAGAAGATCCAGAAGGGAGAAATTCTTGAGAAGAGGGAGATCATGCTGGCAGAAGTCGAAGAAGAGCTAGCTGACGATGAGAAACCATGGTTCTATGAAATTGTCAAATATTGTAAAGATCAGTCTTATCCTGAAGGAGCCACCATAGAAGATAAGAAAGCCATAAGAAGGGTGGCTCAGAAATACACATTGGTTGGAGGTCTACTCTATAAGAGGAGCCTTACTGGCGTTCTGTTAAGGTGTCTTGATGACAATGAGGTTTGGAAATGCGTAGAAGAAGCACACTCGGGTGTGTGCGGTGGCCACGTGAATAGCCAGATGCTCGCCAAGAAGATCATCAGGTAAGGCTTTTACTGGCCCACTATGGAAGAGGATTGTGCTGTCTATGTCCGTAGGTGTGTCAAGTGTCAACTTCACGCCGATAAAATCCATTCACCATCTTCCTCACTTCATCCAATATCCTCCCCATGGCCTTTCTCCATGTGGGCATTCGACATCATCGGTCCCCTAGGTGATCCCAATTCCCTCACCAAACAGAAATATTTCATCCTTACTGCAACGGAATACTTCACCAAATGGGCCGAAGCCGAAGCTTACGCGGAAATCAAGGCATCAACAGTCTGCAAGTTCACCATGAAGAACATCCTCGCCAGGTTCGGCGTCCCAAGCACAATCGTCACCGACAGTGGGCCACAGTTCATTTCTCAGGACCTTCAGGACCTCTGCAAAAGGTACGTAATTGCATTGCATCATTCATCGCCTTATTACCCACAAGGTAATGGCCAAGCGGAGGCCACCAATAAAACATTGATCAAAATCATCAAGAAAATCTGTGAGTCCAGTAAGTTTTCAGACTGGCCAAAAAAGCTTATCGAAGCTCTATGAGCCTATCGCACTTCAATCCGTACCCCCACCGGGCAGACTCCGTTTGCCCTTATGGTATGGAAGCGGTAGTCCCGTACGAGACTCTGATCCCTTCTCTCAGTGTACAATTGGACGAGGAATTTCCCCTCGACGACCGTCGTAATTCACTCCTCGCCCAGTTGGAACTCTTGGATGAGAAGCGGCTGGCCGCTGCCGAGCATGCGCGTGTGTATCAAAATAGACTCGCTCGCTTTTACCAAAAGAAAGTCGTTGAGAGAAAATTCAAAGTCAGTGAGATAGTCGTAAAACGAATTTTTGTCAAACCTGGAGGGCCGCGTTCAAAGCTCCAACCCAATCGGGAAGGACCATTTATAATTCAAGCCGTGTACCCTGGCAACGCCTACAAGCTAGTCAACGCCGAAGGGACCGAGTTATCCCACCCTTGGAACAGGCTTTATCTTAAAAGGTACTACCCTTAGCTTAGTGTCAAAAAATAAAAAATGACGAAAAGAAAGAAAACATCAAAAATAAAAAAATATTAAAAATCACTAAAAATATGAAAAATTCAAAATGCCGATGCCTGGTGGTCACCATGTAGTTAAGTCTCTACATCTAACCTTCATGTTAGGATAGGGCCCATTAAGGCTTGGTAGGCACCGGGTCTTAGTTTGCTAGAACCGTGGAGATCCCTGTCCGGCCACGTCGGCCTATGCTCGCTCGAAGGAAGCCAACATGTACTCACTTATGTATTTTATCCAAAAAAGTTGGTAGCATCACTTACGGTGGGGCCTCATCCGGAAGATATCCAGAAGCTGTAATCTTTATTCTTTTCTCTTTGACCAAATGAGACAGTCGGCGCCCTTAAAACGCTGAGCATGAGAAACCAAAACTCAAACCCCCAAGGGCAAGAGTAGGATCCATTTCCTCGAGCATCGATCAGAGCACGAGAAGAGGGCAGTGTCCCCGCAGGCATACGAAAGGGAGCTCACAAATGTCAAACGACTATATCTCCCTCGCAAAAAGAAACACAAAATCAAAATCAAGAGAAAAGCCTGGTCGTGACCGTGCCTGATGCGATAAATGAAACCCCTCAAAGCAAAAGTCTGAATCCACAAAAGGGGCCATGGAATGTAAATGCTCGGGATTTGGTCCGAAGTTGTCCGAAAGGAAAGAGTTAAACGGGCCCTTATTGACTCGCCGGGTTAACGGTTTTGCCAATCCTCTCAGGAGGTTTATCCCCTACGCTCTTCCTTCTTCCTTTGAAGGTGAAAGCTTTTTTTTTTTTTTTAATGCAACACCGACCACTCAGGAAGGACAAGGTCGAGTGCACCCACCCCTCAAAGAGGGGGAGTGGTCCCACCCCTCCTAGCACTCCCTGTGGTCCTGAATTTTATTGAAAAAATTATAACAGCTGAAAAGTCCAAAAGGGGAAGGCCCCTAAGTACATCAGCGGCCAAACAAATTGGCCCAAACTACAAAAAACAAAGTAGATAAAACTAAATCAAAGTGCAGATTCTGCTAATGAGGAATCCGGAAGGAGGGCAAGCCCACTTTATCCACCCGGAGTGATCCTCTAGCTTGCCATGGGAGCTCCTTTGCACTGAGGAAGATAGAGCTTGTGTTGGACCTGCAGGCATATGAAGCTAATGAATCTGCTACCTGATTCCCCTCTCTAAAAACATGATGAAGATCAGTCATGCTATCACAAAGACATTGGATGGTTTCCTTCCACCACGGGTGTAGAGTCCAACTAGGAGATATGCCACTTCGACAAGCCTTTGTTAACAAGGAGCAATCTGAACAGACAAGATTTAACCTTATACCAGCATTCCTAGCAATCGCCAGCCCATCATGCAAAGCCCTACACTCAGCCATTAGACTTGTGCCAATTCCATAATAGAATGCAAAACCGACGATTAATTCTCCAGCTTGATTCCTGATGCACCCTCCTCCACCACATTTACCAGGATTTCCTTTTGATGCCCCATCCACATGCAAGGAATAACCATGATCAGCCAATTTGCAGTGGATCATAATTGGCTGCTTAACCTGCACTTTCGGAATAAGACCATAATAGGCTAGGCAATTAAATTGGGCAGAAGAAATTGGCCTGTGAAAACTAATTTTATCAAGGGCCAACTGAACTTGATAGACAGCCTTCCTTTTAATTGCTAAAATATTAGTGGAGGCCCCTTCATATTTGGCTGAGCATCTCTGTTTCCATAACTCCCAAAGCATAGAAAAGGCTAAATACATCCATGCAAAGCAGAAAGCGGAGTGCACTCTAGTAACAGCCAAGAAACTCCAGCATCTACTGGTAATGTGTTCACTTAGCCATACTCTATTGCTGACAATAGGCTGAAGCCAACCCCACAGGTCAGCTGCCAATTCTCCTTGAATGAAGACATGAAGGTGAAAGCTCGACGGAATGTCTGAAGGGCGAAACCCGCCAAGGTTTGTGACCTTATTTTAATACAAACATATGGTTGCCTACTTTGAAAAGCAAAAGCTATCGCTGCGAAGGAGTCTCTGTGTTTCTGGCTGGTCAAGACCCCTGTTTACCATCTTGATGTCTTCTTGTTTAACCTTGGACTTAGGCCAATGCAAGCGCGTCACCTCTGGGTGCGACGGCGTCTGATTCCGGGTCAGCGTCGCGCGGTTGGTCATTAGGGTTCCAGGGTGTTCCATCATATACCATCTAGAGTTGTGAGGAAATAGACCCGGGTCGGGTAAATCATTTACCTCAAACACCTTTTGGGTGAATCCTTATGGTCGGAAGCGACTGGAAGCCTAAGCATGGCATGACGGTATTGTCATCAGGGTAAGTCTTAGCCGACGGGATCATCATTCGAGAGGTCTAGAGGCCCAAATCAACCTAGATGTGCACTTAGGATACCTGGGAGGTTAGTAAGAAACCCATGTTCTCATATAGGTTAGGTGCCATTTGGGTGCTTGCCAGGCGTTAGCAATAAAAAAATGAAATGATAAAAATAACAACAACAAAAAATGGAAAAAGAAAATGTACATATTTACAAACAAAAATTTTTTTTATAACAAAACAACAACAAAAAATGCCAAATATAAAAGAAAAACAAATCATTTTTGCGTGATTACGTTTGTATGCAGCATTTCATCTTTTAATATCGCTTGCATTCGTGTGCTTGTCTGCTACATTCATCATCACCGCATCCTTCCCTTGCCTTCGTTAAATAAATACTTGGCCCCTTGACCCGTTATCAAGGACAGATCAAAACAAACCTCGCATATTGGGCAAGGGGCCAAGTCAGAGCAGATATTCTAACTTGTTTGTTTAAGTGATGTATGCAGGAATTCGAGAAAGCAAGAAAGAGGTAAGAATCCAAGAATCAAACATTTTATTCCTTTCCAAAATAATAATAAAAAAAATTACATCAAGTTCCACCCTCTCTCTCTGCATTACTTGTCCCACTACTCTCCGGGCAAAACGCTCTCAAGGGTGCTACCCAACTACGAAAAGCGGTACTCCTACCGCTCTGTACTCCTCTTCCTACACCCCGACGTTGATCCGTGGGGGCAGCAAGAAAGCTACTAACACGAAAGCCACGCTCTCGTGCTCTTCGGTAGCGCTCCTCACCATCTCTCAGGCACTGTTCAGCCAGACCAAGGCTAGTTCGGAGTTCGAACAGCTGGGCCTCCATGGCCCTTCGTTCCTCCCTTTCAACCAATCTGTCTGCTCTTTCTCTCTCTGCCCGTTCTCTCTCACGGTCTTCCCTCTCCAACTAGAGAGTGATCCTCAGCTCCATGGCATCCCTAGAAGAGTCGTCATCTGGACGACGTCGCAGTTCCTCCTCCAGCTCTTCTATTCTAGTCTCCCTCTATGCAGCTTGGGAAAGTGATTCTTGCGTCTCCTTTTCCTGCCAGTTATACCATCTCAGATATGCGGCAAGACATGAACAAGGAGAACTCAACACTGAGACTCTTACCTGTATTGAGAGCATTCCTTCTGCCTCCGCGGCACGCTGCGTGGCACGAGCAAGTTGCTCGTGAAGCAAGTCAAGTTCTGAGGTAGGGATCCATAAGCTGGAAGAGACTCCACCGGACCCCATCGCCGATGAGGCCACGTCAATCTGGGCGCGCTGTAACCAGGAAATGATAATTAGTAGCCGAACACCATGGATCTAGGGCCGTGATTCGGAGCGTGCACTGTATACACCTACCGAGGCACTCAAGGCTTCACGTGTGTCACCCAATTGTTGCTCCGTCTCTGCCAGGCGAGATCGCAAGTTCGCTATCATGGTATCACGGACATCCTGCTGCCATGAGAGCCATCATTTCCACAACAAAAACCAAAAGAGAGAAAGCAAGAGAGAAAGGGGACCTACCTCCACAAGTCTCCGGGGTTGGAGCCGCTCTGCATACATTGTCTTATACAGACGCAGATAGTCTTCACTATCCTGCGCGTGCGATTCCACAATTGTGCCACCCCGTTGCCAATCTTCATACTGTTCAGGGAACCACACACGCCAATCAATGCAGGTTGCCGGTCCCCGTGTCTTTCTCCCAACGCGAGGTGGCGCAGTCGTATCCACCCATTCCTGGGCTAGCCCTAGGGTCCTCATAACCAATCGTAGCCGAAGCGGCTCGATTTCATTTAGGCAGTGAATCCACAATTCCCGTCCGAACCGGGCATGACTTGTTAGAACCCATGGTTGGTCGGCATCGACCATGCCTGAGTAGGGTCTCCAGTTTACCTAGGTTAATACATACCCGTTTAGCCGATCAAAACCAAAAACAAAATGAAAATAATTCAAAAAAAAAATCCCACCATCGCTGCAGGGAACTCCTGTAGCTCCCGCCTTAGCACCATCAGTTGGTAGGTTGGGGGTGCCGCAATCATGATGGGTTACCACCGCCTAGCTAGCGGCACCATCACTGGTCGCCAATGTCGAGCTCTCCCCATCAGGAGGTAATAATAGCTCCACAGCTGCTTTAGCACATGTCGTCAGTACCTTAAGTGGACTATGAAAAACAAACAAACAAACAAAAAAAATAAAAAAAATAAAAACATACAAGACAAAATCAAAAATACCTGGATAAATGGTGTGAAACCACTCGCAGTCATCTCACGGTCTGCCTCTTGGGACAGACCTGCAAATAAATGCGCCAGCATGGCAGCTCCCCAGGCGTAGTGCCCTACTCTTTCGAGGTCTGATAGCAGCTCCAGGAAACGACAATGGATACCGTCTCCTTTCGAGCTCAGTATCAATCTTTTCAGCAAGAAGAGGAGAAATCTCCTCAAATCCATGTTGGATCTTTCCCAATTGTCAAAATCTGTGCAGTACACATCACGACATCCTCTTTCCATCCTTCCCATGAATTCTTCTGAGGACTCATCGTCCCGTCGACGAGTATCAGTGAGCCCTAATGCCTCCATGATAGATGTCCTGGCTACTGACCTGTTCTTCCGTCCATCTAGGTCCAAACCCAGTAGCTTCTGGGCACCTTCTCGGTAGTCCGCGTAAGTGACTCCGGTCACTGCCTCGCCATCCACCTTGAGGCTCGTGATTCGGGCCACATCTTCCAGACTGGGCACCATGTGCTCCCAGGGCATCAAGAATGCCCGACTCACTGGGTCCCATCTTTCACGCAAGACTTGGATCAGGACTAGGTCGAGCTTGATCGGCTCGATTCGCAGGAAGGCACCAAATCCCATCACGTCTAGCCCGTCCTTCTGAAAATTCGGGAGACCCCTGTATGCTGCCGCTACTAACTCCCATGAAATGTGTGATTTCATCACACTCTGCGCGTGCATAAGGAATGGAGAAGGGTGTTGTCAAAAGAAAGGAATAAAGAAAGGAAGGAAGAAAGAATGAGAAAAGGGCGGGAGAGCTCAGCTTACGAGTTACGATTGGGTCCTTTCACTGAAGTGCCCTTCAAGGTCCGAGAGCTTCCTGGAACTGCTACCGCTGGACCTGCTTCTCTTCGAGGAATGGGAAGATTCGCCCTCCATCCCGATCTTAGAACTCTGAGTTCCTTCTCTTTCGTGAAAATTTGTACTCTTCGAGTTGGCTCTCGATGTCCCTTCGATGACGAAAGAAACAGGTATTTATAGAAATGGGAGAAGTGCGGGCCAAGATTACCTCCATCACCTTTAACGACAGCCCTCGCGATAAGACGCCTGCCCTGCGGTCCCATTTGTCACTTCACCGCTCGCGCAGGGTGATTGATTGGACAACACCCTCCCTATACCGTTAGGGATGCCCTGTTACGATGTAGAGGTCGTCCGCAAAGGTTGAAAGATCGCCCGGGAAGAGGGGCTAGGGCTGTCATTCTTGACTTCCGCGGCTGATTTCCGCATGGAAGACGATCAGAGCGAGATATGATTCCCCGTTTCGTACAGGGTCTCGACCGACACATCACATGGGAACAGTGCAAAGAAGAAGATGTGTAGGGAAGAAGGAACACACAAGAGAACAAACAAGCGGCAGAAAATCAAATCACCCCATTCATAAGTTTACATAAGCTGTCATAAACATCACAATCATAGAGAGGAAGCGGGTCCATTGGCTCGCCAACTCTCGCCATTATCGTCATGCTCGTCCCTCTAGGTCTCCCTCTCCTCTCCCCTGAGGTGAGGGTCCCTCAGAAGCCTTCTGGATCCCCGTGCAGCAGCATCTGCCTCGCCTCGTGGCACCTGCTCTACGGCAATGGCCATCTGCTCCTCCCCTGGCGTGGCGAAAAAGCCACCAACAGAAAAGTGGCCAGACTGGCGGAGTCGCTCCCCGAACTCTCGCGCTCTCTCGTAGCGCGTCTCCATCGCTCCTAGCCTCTGCACCACGACCTGAAGGCCTAGCTGGAGCTCCCTCACTTGCGCCTCCAAGGCCTTCCTCTCGGCCTGATCTCGCTGTCGCTCGGCCCTTCTCTTCTCTCTCTCTCTCTCTGCCTCTCTCCTCGTCGCCTGGAGAAGGACCCTTAACTCCAGGATGTCGGGAGAATGCCTCTCCTCACCGCGGCGCCGCAGCTCCGCTACAGCTGCCACCCAGGCATCACGCTCCTCTTCCGCCCTGGCCGCACGGACCACCGCATCGGCAAGTTGCTCCCGGAGGGAGGTAATCTCAAGAAAAGGGGCCGAGGAACTGGAAGATGCACCGCCGGCCATTCCCACCATCGCTGTCTGCTGGGCACGCTGGAACGAACAAACAACGACCGTCAGCTAAGCTCCAACATTAAAGAAAGAAAAAATGCAGCACTTAACTTACCAGGAGTGACAGTTCCTGTTGAGTGACGGCCAGCTACCGCCTAGCCTCTGCTAATTGGGCACGCAGGCCGTTGATGTCAAGCGTATCCCCAGCTTGGGGAAGCCCCGCATAACTCTCTCTTTGCTGCTGCAGGAAGTGCGTTTGGTCTCCCCTTTGGTTGGAGAGATTGTGTTGGGTTAAGGTTCGTCGTCTTGCATTGCGTGTTCGGATTGGTTGGCCTTGTATGCCATGAAGTCCGTGCGAGACGTGCTCCTTGTCTTGGCAGGGTGGTTGCCTGTGAGAAGTCGTGCCCATTCCCTTGCCTTGTGAGGGTGCTGGCGCTGTTCCGGAAGGACGAGTGCTGGTTGGGCGGTGTTTTGCTTTCTCGGCTGTGCGCGCGGATTTGAGTGTGCAGCGGAAGCGTGGTGGGCCCATAACCCACTGGTTCAGGATCGTAGCGTTGGTTGCTACGGGCGGATTCCTGAGTTCACGTTGAGCATCGGAGGATGGGTTCCTCGGTGTGAAACGTGTTGTTGGCGTGCCGTTGCTCGTGGTATTACGGTTGTTGGCACTGGCAGGATGGAGTGTTGGGGAAAAGTGCTGACTAGTGCGTCGCATGAGTACCCTGTTCCTGTGAAGGAAGCCGAGTCAGGAGTCGGTGTTGGACCTGGATGAGGTTGTTGAGGATGTCGCCTGACGGAGGTCGAGGACGTGTTGGTCAGAGTCGGTGGCTTGGCGCCCGACTTGTGTTCCCAGTCGTGTCCTCGGATGAGATCATTTTTTTTGGGAAGTGGTCTCTGGCAGACTATGGGTCCCGGTTGACGGCTATGAGTGGCTGGTGAGCCTAACCGTGTGACCGACCATAGCAGTGTCTGTTGGTTTTACGGTCTTGTCGGATTGTGACGGTGAGATGTTTATTGCTTAGGTCGCCGTGAGCACTGTTCAGGTGGTGTCCCGTGGCTCTGTGGTAAGGGCGGAATTGGTATTGGCGGGTGTCCACTTGCATTGACCGAAGGATTTGATGAGACCAGATGGATGAGTGACGCCTGTGGGCGGAGGCCTTTTGTGAGATGGGCGTCGGAGGATGGTCCTCGATAGGACGTTGGTGTCGCAATTGTTATCCCTGGTTTGGTGGCCAGCATGGGATGATTCCCCTGTGAGTCTGAGTCCAGTGAGGTGATGATTGAAGACACCAGGATCCGTCATTTGGTTTCGTCGTGCTCCCCGAGAGGGTCGAGTTGGAGCGATGTTCGAGCTCGGATGCGGTGTCCGAGAGGAGTGCAGCTCGAGATGTGGCATCAGTCTGTGTGGGAGTCGACGGATGGCTTGCTGAGGTTTGGAATGTTTCCTTTGGACCCGGTCGAGGACCAGGAAAGAAGGAAGAAGCTGAGCAAGCGGAGGTTTCCCGTTGGCGAGCAGTTGGTGACTAGTAGATGGTCTTTTCAGAGACAGAAGATGCTGGTTGTTGGGGCTCGAGCGTGGCGAGAGCCGTGTGCCAGCGAGACCTTTGGTGGTCGTTTCTGTGATGTGCCTTTCCGGATGGGATCTAGACTTTGTCGAAGTTGTCTTCTGACAAGAGTTGGCACAGTGTTATGTCCGGCTTTCGGCTTGCCATGTGTGAGGTGTTTCTTGGTGCTGAGCCGATGTTCTGGTTGCGGTCTGCGGAGAGGACTGCTTGAGCTGGTGGAGGCTCTGTTTTGGTTGCTCCCTTGAGGAGGGTGTGCGACCTGTCAGCTGGCTGCGAAGCTGATGTGCATTTTGTCTGCTGACCATAGGTTGGATCGGTAGCTGTTGTTCGTGTCGAGGGTTGTGATTCCTCGGTGAACGAGATCGTGGCTGCGGCGCCATGGTGGATTCTTGCGTTGTCTGAGGTGATGCCGGACTGTGTCCTTTGGTATATGCCTGCTCTGTTGGCCAGTGTGCTCGGCGCGAGGAGCGAGGTGTTGTTCGTGATTGTAAGTCTGGATGTGTCCCTCAGGATCGGTGTTTTGTGAGAATCGAAGTTTTCTGTGCTGGGGCTCTGACAGCGTTGTCAGTTCGTTCAGTGTTCTTCCCCTGTGACTTCGTGCTTGGTCCTGAATTTCGAGGATGAAATTCCTTTAAGGGGGGAGGGCTGTAATGCCCCGGATTTTTTGGATTTTTTTCGGATCATTTTAGTGGGTCTCGGAGTGTATTTTGTGCTTTACACGTGTTTTTTCCTGATGTGCCTTCGGAACTCTTTGCAGGGCAAACCGTGACATTCTCCGACTCCGGGACGTTACCACTGCGTTGTGCTTTCTATAATTTTCGGGTTTTCCTATATATACTAACCCTTTTCTCTCTCCCCCTCTCATTTCTCACTTCTCTCCCTCTCTCTTCTCACGCTCTCTCCTCTCTCCCTCTCTCTCCGGCGGCCGACGGGGTGGAGTGCAGGCGAGGTGGGGACGGCGCGGGCGAGCTGCGGGCGAGGATGGCGAGGATCGAGGCGGTGGAGGCGCGTGGAAGCTCGGCCGTGAGTTCGTGGAACGGCGAGGCTTCAACGGCGTTTTCTTCGTGGATCGGCATCCACGGTGCGCGTAATCTTTGGTGGAGGTAGGGTGATGGACCCTCAGCCCGTGTACTTCCTTTCCCGCGAGTTTCGTAGGCCGTGGTGAGCCGAGCGGGCTAAACGGGGCGTTTTGGGCAAAATGCATGTTTTTGGGGTGTGAGCCGAATCTCCCGTTTTATGGTGTTTTTTGGGCTATCCAGGGGTTTAGATGCATGCCTAGGGGCTTGGGGAAGGTTTCCCCTTTTGTTTCCCCTTCACCTGGGGGTGAACGGGGCGTGGCATGGCTTTTCCCGCGGTTTCCACCGTTTTCGGGCACGGACTGAGAACGCGCTAGCCTTGGGTAGCGCGTTCTTGAAGGTCGCGCTGCCCCGACAGGGCACGTTCATCGGAGAAGATGAACAGTAAGGCGGTTTGGGTCGCGTCTTACGGCCCCAGTGCGTTCTGGTTGTCGCGCTATAGGATCATAGCGCGACCTGGCCTGGTCGCGCTATGGTTACGTAGCGCGTTCGTGTTGAACGCGCTAGGCACGTATAGCGCGTTCTGGCTGAACGCGCTATGCACGTGTAGCGCGTTCTTGGAGGGACCAGCCGGGCTGCCCGGGGCGGGCGGTCTGCGGCTGATCGTGCTCCCCTTGGGCCGTGTGTGCCTTGGACACCCAGTGGAGTTCCGTGACCGTGTTTTGGGGTGTCTGGAGGTTCCATTTATCTCGTTTTACGTGCCCGTGCGCTTAAGGGTCCGGGTGACCTTTTAGCGTCCGTTCGCATTGTGTTGGTCTCCGGTCGACCCGGTTGGGACCCAGTGGTCGACCTCCGGTCTTGTGAGTATCCTGGACACCCCATGGGTTCCGTGTCCTTGTTTTTGGGGTGTCAGGAGGGACCGTGTTACCTCGATTAGCGTGCCCATAGGTGTGGTGGGTCCGGGTGACCCCACGTGTTCCGGGCTCTTGTGTTACGCTTGATCGAGTCACCGTGTGTCGGTGTGTGTGCTGTGGGGTCTCCCCCGCATATCGTGGGTTCCTTTGGAAGGCGATTCCCGTGTGGGCCATGTGTTTGGCCTTGGACTGTGAGTCCAGTTGTCCGGCCTGGGGCTGGAGGTTTCCCGCTTGCTTCAAGATGGGAAATCATCGTGGCGGCTTGTGTGCTGCCTTGGGAATTGTGCTTCTGTGTTTTTCGTGTGGCCCGTGTGAGTGGCCTTTGTCCCTTGCGTTTCCTTCCCAAGGGAATGGTCTCGGTACTCGTGCCACCACGGTTTTAGACCTAGAAATTGGACTAGATTGACGGCCTTGTGCTGTTGCGTGCAACGGTCTTGACCCCGAGTCTTGTGACTCAAGGACCGTTGGGTGTAGTGCGTCTGGTGGACTGCCTAGAGTCCAGTGGCTTAGTGCCACTTGAGTTTTCTCGACTCTAGTGCACGGTGCGTGCGTGGCCGTGGACTGTGAGTCCTGTTTCTTCTCCGACTGTGGTCACCGTGCGACGGGGCCGGTACGCGGGGTTGTCCCCGTACGTCGTCGGATTCGGACGTTGTTTTCCGTTGAGTTGAGAGTCTACTCCTTCAGTGACCCTCCACTAGTCGTAGCCCACCAGTACGAGGTGCTGGTCTCACCTAGGAGTGGTGTACGGGCACCCACCTTTCGAGACGGTTTGTGGACCGGTTACCGTAGGCCTCTCGTCTTAGCCAGAGTTCGGCTGCGGGGGAAAACCGGTCAGAGGGCCAGACCTAGGACGCGTGGTCTGTGTGTGCACACGTGGTTGGGGGCGGTTGGACCCACGTCGACGGACGTGACCCCAGCTAGTCACTTATTTGTGGTTACTTGTACGGTGTTCGCGCCTCGTGTAGGACCTACCACGTTAGGCGGTTCACCTGCGGTGCGGTGTAAGACGTCAGGGGACGCTACCGGCTGTGCTTCTAGTGGGCGGTACTCCTGTCGAGTTGGGAGTGACAGACTGTCAGTCTCTGTGTCTTTGACCTTCGGGTTTTTGGTCGTGTTGACCGGTGAGTTCAGTTGTTTCATCTTGGCGCGTGTGTCAGTTCTTGCGCCGTGAGATTAGTGCTAGTGGCTTTACCGAGGTTGGGTCTTGTTGTGCGGTACCCGCGATCGGATGGTCGGGGTTGCACCTTGGACAGCGTGTCCAGGTCAGTTGTGTCCGGGGGACAGGCCTCTACGGCGTGGTTGCCGTGTGTTCTTACTTCGGTAGGTGGTACTAGCGTGGTTCGGTAGCTTCGACTGCGTGGTCGAGGTCTGCCTTCTGGCAATAAGAGTAGCTGTAGTGCCGAGTTTTGACCGGCCACCGGTTCGATGTTCCTGCTGTAGTCGTAGCTCTCCTTTCCGCTACCGCCGTTGTTTCCGGTTGGGGTTCCGCGGGATCCCTGCTGAGTCTCTATTTTGGAGACTCATTCCCTGCTTTTCTGGTGTGGCGGTTCTTCCTCGAGGTTCGAGGGTGCGGAGCGGAGGTTCTCAGTTGCCAGCTTGCCGGGCCGAGTGTTCACTTGGCATGTGGTACGTTTTACTACTTTAGACTGTACTTTCTGTTGGACTGGACTCTGTTGTAGCTATAGTTGTTCTTTCTTTCAGCTTGTTGTTGTTGGTTGTCCTGTTTTATTTCCTATTTCTTTGTGCCTCCACACTCCTTTTAGCCCTTCCGAGCCCTCCCGGCTCGTGGGCGGCGGTGCGAGTCTCGAGTTATCGGGCCTTCCCGGTAATCGGATTCTCGGGTCGTTACAGCTGGTATCAGAGCGGTGGTTGTGGACGTACATAGGAATTCGAAATATTGCAGTGATCAGAGTCCATAAGGTCCAGTAATGTCGGCAGCTGGCTTAGGGTTTTGTGTTCGCTTTCCGCCTTGTTTCTCGCTTGAGAGCTTGAGTGCGCTGTGCGGCGCTGTGAAGGTGGTTGCTGTCCTCAGCTTTCGTGCCAGCATGGGGTCTAAGGATTGAGGTTGAGAGCCTTCTCCCTCATCGGTGGTGGCCTTGGTTGTGCTGCGTTGGGCAGAGGTTGCTGGCAGGTGCAAGCTCGCAGTGCTGCGTTCGAGGAACCTGCAGCGTGGTCAGGTGGCTGGAGAGGATTTTCCGTGGTTAAGTGACCGTGAGTGTGCTCTGAGTGAGCTGCTGTCAGTTTTGGCCACTCCAGCTTGAGGTTTATCCAGCCCCTGAGGTGTTCAGGTTGTGGTTTAAGGTGGCAGAGTGGGTGTTCTGATCGAGAAGTGTGCTCGGGTGAGCGGAGGATCTTCTCGGTGAGCTGCTGTTTCATCGAGCCTGATGTCCTTGTCGTGCTCTGTGGCGTTAGAAATGACGTGTCGGTCCCGATTGTTTTATGGATTTCGAGGCAGGATTGGGCTGTGGTGTCCCAGTAAGTCTTGCTCCTGCGCTCTCGTGTGCGATTGGGTTGTGTTTGCCCTGGAGTTGGCTTGAGATGTGAAGGCTCCGCGGTGAGTTTCGGGACTCGAGGATGAGCGTTGGCAGTTGCCGGTTATGGCTCGTGTTGCGGCTCTTGGCATGCCGTGTTGCAGTTCGAGGAATTGCAGCGGTGATGCATCGAGAGATGCTGTGATTGTGGTCCGACGTGACACTCGTCAAGTGTGTCGGAGGCGCTGACCTGATGGAAGCGATGGTTTTCCTTGGTGCTGGATGGTGCTGTTTCCAGCGTGCGCGAGGTTTGAGGTCAGGTCGAGCGTGGAGTCCTTCTGTTGGTCGGAAGTGCGTTTGGTCTCCCCTTTGGTTGGAGAGATTGTGTTGGGTTAAGGTTCGTCGTCCTGCATTGTGTGTTCGGATTGGTTGGCCTTGTATGCCATGAAGTCCGTGCGAGACGTGCTCCTTGTCTTGGCAGGGTGGTTGCCTGTGAGAAGTCGTGCCCATTCCCTTGTCTTGTGAGGGTGCTGGCGCTGTTCCGGAAGGACGAGTGCTGGTTGGGCGGCGTTTTGCTTTCTCGGCTGTGCGCGCGGATTTGAGTGCGCAGCGGAAGCGTGGTGGGCCCATAACCCATTGGTTCAGGATCGTAGCGTTGGTTGCTACGGGTGGATTCCTGAGTTCACGTTGAGCATCGGAGGATGGGTTCCTCGGTGTGAAACGTGTTGTTGTCGTGCCGTTGCTCGTGGTATTACAGTTGTTGGCACTGGCAGGATGGAGTGTTGGGGAAAAGTGCTGACTAGTGCGTCGCATGAGTACCATGTTCCTGTGAAGGAAGCCGAGTCAGGCGTCGGTGTTGGACCTGGATGAGGTTGTTGAGGATGTCGCCTGACGGAGGTCGAGGACGTGTTGGTCAGAGTCGGTGGCTTGGCGCCCGACTTGTGTTCCCAGTCGTGTCCTCGGATGAGATCATTTTTTTTGGGAAGTGGTCTCTGGCAGACTATGGGTCCCGGTTGACGGCTATGAGTGGCTGGTGAGCCTAACCGTGTGACCGACCATAGCAGTGTCTGTTGGTTCTACGGTCTTGTCGGATTGTGACGGTGAGATGTTTATTACTTAGGTCGCCGTGAGCACTGTTCAGGTGGTGTCCCGTGGCTCTGTGGTAAGGGCGGAATCGGTATTGGCGGGTGTCCACTTGCATTGACCGAAGGATTTGATGAGACCAGATGGATGAGTGACGCCTGTGGGCGGAGGCCTTTTGTGAGATGGGCGTCGGAGGATGGTCCTCGATAGGACGTTGGTGTTGCAATTGTTATCCCTGGTTTGGTGACCAGCATGGGATGATTCCCCTGTGAGTCTGAGTCCAGTGAGGTGATGATTGAAGACACCAGGATCCGTCATTTGGTTTCGTCGTGCTCCCCGAGAGGGTCGAGTTGGAGCGATGTTCGAGCTCAGATGCGGTGTCCGAGAGGAGTGCAGCTCGAGATGTGGCATCAGTCTGTGTGGGAGTCGACGGATGGCTTACTGAGGTTTGGAATGTTTCCTTTGGACCCGGTCGAGGACCAGGAAAGAAGGAAGAAGCTGAGCAAGCGGAGATTTCCCGTTGACGAGCAGTTGGTGACTAGTGGATGGTCTTTTCAGAGACAGAAGATGCTGGTTGTTGGGGCTCGAGCGTGGCGAGAGCCGTGTGCCAGCGAGACCTTTGGTGGTCATTTCTGTGATGTGCCTTTCCGGATGGGATCTGGACTTTGTCGAAGTTGTCTTCTGACAAGAGTTGGCACAGTGTTATGTCCGGCTTTCGGCTTGCCATGTGTGAGGTGTTTCTTGGTGCTGAGCCGATGTTCTGGTTGCGGTCTGCGGAGAGGACTGCTTGAGCTGGTGGAGGCTCTGTTTTGGTTGCTCCCTTGAGGAGGGTGTGCGACCTGTCAGCTGGCTGCGAAGCTGATGTGCGTTTTGTCTGCTGACCATAGGTTGGATCGGTAGCTGTTGTTCGTGTCGAGGGTTGTGATTCCTCGGTAAACGAGATCGTGGCTGCGGCGCCATGGTGGATTCTCGCGTTGTCTGAGGTGATGCCGGACTGTGTCCTTTGGTATATGCCTGCTCTGTTGGCCAGTGTGCTCGGCGCGAGGAGCGAGGTGTTGTTCGTGATTGTAAGTCTGGATGTGTCCCTCAGGATCGGTGTTTTGTGAGAATCGAAGTTTTCTGTGCTGGGGCTCTGACAGCGTTGTCAGTTCGTTCAGTGTTCTTCCCCTGTGACTTCGTGCTTGGTCCTGAATTTCGAGGACGAAATTCCTTTAAGGGGGGAGGGCTGTAATGCCCCTGATTTTTTAGAGTTTTTTCGGATCATTTTAGTGGGTCTCGGAGTGTATTTTGTGCTTTACACGTGTTTTTCCCTGATGTGCCTTCGGAACTCTTTACAGGGCAAACCGTGGCGTTCTCCGACTCCGGGACGTTACCACTGCGTTGTGCTTTCTGTAATTTTCGGGTTTTCCTATATATATTAACCCTTTTCTCTCTCCCCCTCTCATTTCTCACTTCTCTCCCTCTCTCTTCTCACGCTCTCTCCTCTCTCCCTCTCTCTCCGGCGGCCGACGGGGTGGAGTGCGGGCGAGGTGGGGACGGCGCGGGCGAGCTGCGGGCGAGGATGGCAAGGATCGAGGCGCTGGAGGCGCGTGGAAGCTCGGCCGTGAGTTCGTGGAACGGCGAGGCTTCAACAGCGTTTTCTTCGTGGATCGGCATCCACGGTGCGCGTAATCTTCGGTGGAGGTAGGGTGATGGACCCTCAGCCCGTGTACTTCCTTTCCCGCGAGTTTCGTAGGCCGTGGTGAGCCGAGCGGGCTAAACGGGGCATTTTGGGCAAAATGCATGTTTTTGGGGTGTGTGCCGGATCTCCAGTTTTATGGTGTTTTTGGGGCGATCCAGGGGTTTAGATGCATGCCTAGGGGCTTGGGGAAGGTTTCCCCTTTTGTTTCCCCTTCACCTGGGGGTGAACGGGGCGTGGCATGGCTTTTCCCGCGGTTTCCACCATTTTCGAGCACGGACTGAGAACGCGCTAGCCTTGGGTAGCGCGTTCTTGAAGGTCGCGCTGCCCCGACAGGGCGCGTTCATCGGAGAAGATGAACAGTAAGGCGGTTTGGGTCGCGCCTTACGGCCCCAGCGCGTTCTGGTTGTCGCGCTATAGGATCATAGCGCGACCTGGCCTGGTCGCGCTATGGTTACGTAGCGCGTTCGTGTTGAACGCGCTAGGCACGTATAGCGCATTCTGGCTGAACGCGCTATGCACGTGTAGCGCGTTCTTGGAGGGACCAGCCGGGCTGCCCGGGGCGGGCGGTCTGCGGCTGATCGTGCTCCCCTTGGGCCGTGTGTGCCTTGGACACCCAGTGCAGTTCCGTGACCGTGTTTTGGGGTGTCTGGAGGTTCCGTTTACCTCGTTTTACGTGCCCGTGCGCTTAAGGGTCCGGGTGACCTTTTAGCGTCCGTTCGCATTGTGTTGGTCTCCGGTCGACCCGGTTGGGACCCAGTGGTCGACCTCCGGCCTTGTGAGTATCCTGGACACCCCATGGGTTCCGTGTCCTTGTTTTTGGGGTGTCAGGAGGGACCGTGTTACCTCGATTAGCGTGCCCGTAAGTGTGGTGGGTCCGGGTGACCCCACGTGTTCCGGGCTCTTGTGTTACGCTTGATCGAGTCACCGTGTGTCGGTGTGTGTGCGGTGGGGTCTCCCCCGCATATCGTGGGTTCCTTTGGAAGGCGATTCCCGTGTGGGCCATGTGTTTGGCCTTGGACTGTGAGTCCAGTTGTCCGGCCTGGGGCTGGAGGTTTCCCGCTTGCTTCAAGATGGGAAATCATCGTGGCGGCTTGTGTGCTGCCTTGGGAATCGTGCTTCTGTATTTTTCATGTGACCCGTGTGAGTGGCCTTTGTCCCTTGCGTTTCCTGCCCAAGGGAATGGTCTCGGTACTCGTGCCACCGCGGTTTTAGACCTAGAAATTGGACTAGATTGACGGCCTTGTGCTGTTGCGTGCAACGGTCTTGACCCCGAGTCTTGTGACTCAAGGACCGTTGGGTGTAGTGCGTCTGGTGGACTGCCTAGAGTCCAGTGGCTTAGTGCCACTTGAGTTTTCTCGACTCTAGTGCACGGTGCGTGCGTGGCCGTGGACTGTGAGTCCTGTTTCTTCTCCGACTGTGGTCACCGTGCGACGGGGCCGATACGCGGGGTTGTCCCCGTACGTCATCGGATTCGGACGTTGTTTTCCGTTGAGTTGAGAGTCTACTCCTTCAGTGACCCTCCACTAGTCGTAGCCCACCAGTACGAGGTGCTGGTCTCACCTGGGAGTGGTGTACGGGCACCCACCTTTCGAGACGGTTTGTGGACCGGTTACCGTAGGCCTCTCGTCTTAGCCAGAGTCCGGCTGCGGGAGAAAACCGGTCAGAGGGCCAGACCTAGGACGCGTGGTCTGTGTGTGCACACGTGGTTGGGGGCGGTTGGACCCACGTCGACGGACGTGACCCCAACTAGTCACTTGTTTGTGGTTACTTGTACGTTGTTTGCGCCTCGGGTAGGACCTACCACGTTGGGCGGTTCACCTGCGGTGCGGTGTAAGACGTCAGGGGACGCTACCGGCTGTGCTTCTAGTGGGCGGTACTCCTGTCGAGTTGGGAGTGACAGACTGTCAGTCTCTGTGTCTTTGACCTTCGGGTTTTTGGTCGTGTTGACCGGTGAGTTCGGTTGTTTCATCTTGGCGCGTGTGTCGGTTCTTGCGCCGTGAGATTAGTGCTAGTGGCTTTACCGAGGTTGGGTCTTGTTGTGCGGTACCCGCGATCGGATGGTCGGGGTTGCACCTTGGACAGCGTATCCAGGTCGGCTGTGTCCGGGGGACAGGCCTCTACGGCGTGGTTGCCGTGTGTTCTTACTTCGGTAGGTGGTACTAGCGTGGTTCGGTAGCTTCAACTGCGTGGTCGAGGTCTGCCTTCCGGCAGTAAGAGTAGCTGTAGTGCCGAGTTTTGACCGGCCACCGGTTCGCTGTTCCTGCTTTAGTCGTAGCTCTCCTTTCCGGTACCGCCGTTGTTTCCGGTTGGGGTTCCGCGGGATCCCTGCTGAGTCTCTGTTTTGGAGACTCATTCCCTGCTTTTCAGGTGTGGCGGTTCTTCCTCGAGGTTCGAGGGTGCGGAGCGGAGGTTCTCAGTTGCCAGCTTGCCGAGCCGAGTGTTCACTTGGCATGTGATCCGTTTTACTGCTTTAGACTGTACTTTCTGTTGGACTGGACTCTGTTGTAGCTGTAGTTGTTCTTTCTTTCAGCTTGTTGTTGTTGGTTGTCCTGCTTTATTTCCTATTTCTTTGTGCCTCCACACTCCTTTTAGCCCTTCCGAGCCCTCCCGGCTCGTGGGCGGCGGTGCGAGTCTCGAGTTATCGGGCCTTCCCGGTAATCGGATTCTCGGGTCGTTACACTCTGCCCTCCTGTACTCCCTCTCTCTCTCTCTATGATATCCCTATCCCTCTCCCTCTCTCTCTCTATGATCTCCCTATCCATCTCCCCCTCTCTCTCTATGCTCTCCCTATCCCTCTCCCTCTCCTCTCTCTCTCTCATCGCCTCTCTCCTCGACAGCTCGAGGGCGATCGGCAGATCCAACACGTCTCAAGGGAGCTCCTCAGCCTCCCGTCGCCGCTCCTCCTCTAGCTCCGCAATCCGGGCGTCACGTTCTGCCACCCAGGCGTCGCGCTCCTGCTCGGCATGAACAGCATGGGCCAGGGCCTCCCGAATCTCGGCCACCTGTCAAAGCACGCATGCACCATAAGAGAGCAGTAATAGAAGAAAAGCAGCTAGAAGGAGAGTCGGGGTCAAGCAGAGACTCACTCGAGCCTCACGGTCGCGCTCTGCCTCCTCAGCCCGAGCCACCGCATACGCCAGCTGCTCCTGTAGGGCAGAGATCTCCGGGGGAGGGCCCCACGAACTGGAACCCGCTCCACCAGCCATCCCGGCTGCCGCTGCCTGGTGGGTCTGCTGAAACACAGGGCAAACGACAGTCAGAGGCTAAGTATCAAAAATTCAGGTCACAAAAAAAATGCATTGCATAGACTCACCAGGGTCTCCAACTCCTGTCGAATGGCCACCAACTGTCGCCTGGCATCTGCCAGCTGGGCCCGCAGGTCAGCAATCATGTTGTCACGAGCATCCTGCATTGCATATAAGTTAGTGTCACATATGTATACATGTAGAAAAGGAAAAACTTTTTTTTCGCTTACCCCTGCCGCACCACCAAGGAAGAGATGCTCCCCGTACATGGCTCGATACCATCTCAGGTAGTCAGTGCTGTCCGGTACATGGGACACCACTGGGAGCCCGCCCTGCTGTCAGTCCTGGTACTGTGCAGGGAAGCGCATACGCCAGTCCACGATCTTTACCTTTCCCTTGGTCATCCGCCCGACGCGGACCGGCTCGTCTACGTCGACCCACTCCTGGGCTAACCCCAACGTCCTCATAACCAGCCTGAGCCGAAGCGGCTCGATCTCGTTCAGGCAATGGACCCACACGTCCCGCCCGAAACGAGGACCGCTACGACACAAGGCTGGCCAGCATCGGCCATGCCCAGGTAGGGCCTCCACATCACCTGCATCGTCATACGTCATGTTAGTTGCCATTAAATCACATGCATAAAAACATCCGAAATCATACGCATCATACCATAGCCTCGGGGTACTCGCTCAGCTCCCGACGAAGCGACGTCAGCTGGTAGCGATGGGGTGCCACGACCATGACCGGCCTCCACTGTCGCGCCAGAGGCACGGCTCTCCTGTTCCCCTGTCTGGCTCTTCCCATCGGGAAGTAGTAATAGCTCCACACCTGCATTCATCATACATCATTAGCATGACTAATTACATATTTAACTACGGTAAAATGCATAAATAAAATGTTTACCTGGAGAAAAGGTGCGAAGCCGCTGACTGTCGTCTCCCTCTCTGAAGTCTGGGAGAGATCGACGATCAAATGGGCAAGCAAAGCCGCTCCCCACGCATAGTTCCCCACTCTGTCCAGATCCGCCAGGATCCTGAGGAAGCAGCAGTGGATGCCGTCACCCTTCGTCCCCAGCAGAAGGCGGCCCAGGAAGAAGAAGAGGAACCTCCGGAGGTCTAGATCCACCAGCTCCCGCTCGCTCGGGTCCTGGGTGAAAGCTGCACGAGCGTCTCCCTCCAGTCGTGCTAGAAACTCCGCTCCAGTCTCGCTGACCCGTTGGCGCGGATCACCAAATCCGAGCACCTCCATAATCTTTACTCGGCCGACTACCCTGCTGTCTCTGTCAGTCGCACTCATCTCTAGCCACAGCAGGTCCAAGGCACTCTCTTGATAATCGGGGTAAGTGACCCCGCTGACTGCCTCTCCGTCAACTCGTAGCCCGGTGATCCGAGCCACGTCCTCCAGTGTCGGCACCATGTGCCCCCAGGGCATCAGAAACGCCTGGCTCGGCGCGTGCCACCGCTCCCTCAACGCCTGAATAAGAGGAAGGTCAAGCCGGAAGGGCTCGATCCTGAGAAAAGCTCCAAAACCCATGGCGTCCACCCGCGCCCTCTGAAAGTCCGGCAGCCCACGGTACGCTGCCACCACCAGGGACCAGCTGATCCGGCTCTTCATCACGCCCTGCACACCACAAAAATAAATAAAAAGGAACACATCAGCATCATGGATAACAATAAACAAACAACACTACATAATATTTATTTATTTTCTTTTATTTAAAAAAATGTATTTATATTTAAAGGCGTTCACGCCCTTGGACACCTTCTTTTTATTTTACTAAAACAAAAATAATAAAAATAAAATAAAAATAAAATAAAAATAATATATATTATCATGAAGGCGTCCACTTATGTGGACGCCTCCTTATTTTGATTTTATTTACTTAATTACGTAATAACCCAAAAAAATAATAATAAATAAAACAAAATAAAAAAGAAAGGATGGAGACGTCCAGGCCCCTGGACGCCTCCTTCCCTCACTCCCCGGCCTTCTCCCCACCGTCTCTCGTCCGCCTGTTTAGCCTAATAAACCAATAAATTGAAGTTCTAAGGGGCTTACCGGGTCCTGCTCATCCTCTCCCGCGTTGCCAGCACCCGCAGGACCCTCCACGGCCAAATGAGGCGCCTCCTCTTCCGCGGCAATCTCCTCTCCCACGGCAGCCTCCTCGGCATGATCCCTCGACCTCCTCGGACGACGAGCCCGTCGTTTCCGCCCCTCTCCACCCTGGCTCGGGCCTCCTTGCTCCATTGGGAACTGAGAATGGGTCGTTCAGAGTAAATGGGTCGTCAGAATGAACAGTAGAAGAGAACAGGGGGTGAGGCCCCCTTTATATAAAAGATCACCAAGATTTGGGGCGTCCAGGCGCCTGGACGCCCCCAAATTTAAAAAAAAAATTTAAAAAATGAAAAAGAAAATATAGGGGCGTCCAGGCCCCTGGACGCCCCCAAATTTAAAAAAAATTTTAAAAATGAAAAAGAAAATATAGGGGCGTCCAGGCCCCTGTACGCCCCCAAATTTGAAAAAAATAAAAAAAGAAAAAGAAAATATAGGGACGTCCATGCCCCTGGACGCCCCCATTAAAAACAAAAAAATGTTTATACATATATATATGATCATAATGTGAATAAACAAGAACACAAAAAGAGAGAAAACATAAAAAGAAAAAAAGAAAAAGAAAATCATAAAAATAATAATTAGGGGAACAGTGGTCCAAAACGTCAAATTCCATATTTTATTCTATCAGAAAGTAAAGTGAGCTACATCAGGGGCTTAGGCGCCTTAGGCCTTAACTTCCTCAGTTCGGTTACATAAGCTCTCCACAGCTCACATTCTTCCTCCACATGCGCTAAGGCCTTTCCCGCAACACTTCTCTTCCAGGGTGCTTTAATGGCCTTCGCTTCATTCGCATCCGCTTCCGTACCCAACTCCCTCTTCTACAAAGGAACGATGCCGGTTAACAGTGGGAACGAGTGGCGTGGAATGCCGATCTGGAGGCAGCACCGATGCGCGTTGTAAAGGACGAACTCAGTCGCGCCGATCAGTTGGAGTTCAACTTCGGGAGAAGACCTCATAAGGAATTCAAGTGAGAATAGACATGCCGGTGTGCAAGTGAAGAAGCTTTGTGTCATGATTCGAAAGTGAGACGCCAGTTTTCCCGTTTCTTCAGCCACGGAACACGGTTCGCCACGGTGCCACCGAAGCCTAACACATCGGCTATGTGATAAAGGGGACTTTGTTGGAAGAGCTTTGAAGCAATCGGCATCCCCTCACGGTGGTCAAATTTGAAGTGCAAATCAATCCAGCAATTCAGAACAAGTGCGCAACCGAAAGGAGGCTTACCAATGCTTGAGGCAGTAAGACCACTGTAAAGGTAGGCAAGGGCTGCGGGTCCCACCCTCTTTCCACTCCAAATCCCGCGGATAGCACTCAGTTGGTCCTCCTCCACTATGTTGTTGGTATAAGGAAACAAGAGAGCACCCGCTAGACAAATAGTGAACCCTTTCATGATTCCTTCCAAATAGTCATCGTCTGGTGACCCTCTCAGGGCATCCATGACCCATTCCGCGAGCTTTTGCAAATCGATTCCCTGTTGAGTACGGACCTTTCTGGCTGCGTCAGGCTGCATGAAGCTTCCAAGGACACTCTCGGAAGTTCCCCTTGTCAGCATCCGCATGGCCTTTACCTTCCCGTCACTCTTGAATTTCTTCAATCCGAGCAGAAGTTCCACCTCCTCGAGGAGGATGGTCACCTCGAAGGTCGGGAAGATGAAAGTATGGGTCTGGGGATGTCAGATCTCCACTAGTGCGCCCATAGCCTCCCAGTCCATGCGAATCCTCTCATAATGCTTGGCATGAATAAGGAGCCCCTGAAGATGCCACTTCGAGAGTATGGCCCTCATGCCGATGGAGATGTTGGAAGTTAACTTTGAAAGCCATAGCAGTTTGGAAATTTTCCTCGGGCATGGGAAGAGTGGATATGGCTGGAAGAGAAAAAGAAAGAAGAAGAAAGAAAGGAAGTGAGAAGAAGGTTTATGTGGAGAAATTTGAAATGAATCAACTTACCATATGCGACTGGATCATCCCACTCAGATGACCCCCAAGGTCGGAGAGTCGCCTGATCTCGCTGCTAGGCCTGCTCCTCTTCATAACGCGGGAAGACTCTCTTTCCATCTTGAAATATCTAGATTCTCCTCTCCTTCTCCTCCTGAGCTTTCAAAACTCTCCTTGGTGCATTTGGATGAACTAGCTTAAGGGAGGTACTTATAGGAAAGGAGAGGCGCTACAGGACGAAACACATCACATCAGTGGTCAATCGTCAGGGTTTTGTCTGGATCCCCTTGTACTGTGGTGCGATTCTGTTATAATTCTGCTACTTTCTGATGTTACTAACATATGCTGGTCTGTGCAGGTTTTACTAACGGACGTCTTTGTCCTACCTCCTGTCCCACCTTTCAATGGTTGGTCCCACCATGTCATGCATCATAGTATATGATACCTACGCTACTAGAACATGTCAAGGACCTTGCGGCCCGAACGAATCTGGGATTTGAGTTCCCCTTCAACAAAAACGGTGATGATTCCGGAAGAATTTGGGTTGTACGGATAGGCCGTTAACTTGTGGTGGCATGGGGATGACGGTTCCGTTCAGTGAGTTGGTGGGTGGATAAACGGGCCCCAGCCCAGTATCAGCTCACCGGATCGGTATCTTGACCCATTCTTAACGAGTTGACAATATTATCCTTGGTTATTTTCTATTTTAGTTTGTTTTAAATTTTTCTTTAAACCCAACATGCATTCATATAGGACTTTGATTTATTGCGGAAGATCATTCAAGTGATTCGATTGTGAAATCCGTTGTGCTTCAATTCTTACGAATATGAGATATTCCACTCCGAATGAAATACTGAGTTTCCTTGAAAAGGCCTACGCCGCTCTTCCAAAGGAGACCCTTGTTTGGACAGACCCTCAGATATTCCTTTACTTTTTACCTTGTTTGACCCACCTTGGCCGCAGCACTTCCACATTGGTTGGTAACCGTTCCCCAAAGGTGAAACCTACATGTTTATGACCCAGGTACTTCCACACCGAGAAGTTGGTCTCCTTTATTTTCATGCCTAAGCGCACATCTCACCCTCCCTTATTTGATCTCCGTCCAAGCAATCGTCAAAATTTGAAAGACCTTCTTCAAGGTCGCCTCATTGAAACTACAAGAAAGATTCCAAACAGTAATGTCAAAAGCGTGTCTTATCACACCTCGGCATCAACTTATCAGTCCATTCCCACTCCATTTCACTCCACTTCGATACCATTCCATTACGTGCCACTCGCTTGCAAAGCAGACGCCAAGGCGGGGCAGCTGTAGACACGCTATTCCTGACGTCTCATGAGAAAATCTCATATTACTATACGACGCCCCGCAGCGGCTTTCGCATTTTGAATTGCTTGAGTGCTTCTTATTCTTGAGTCTTCTTCCGCCTTTTCGGCATCCGGAAATCGTCTCGTTGCGACATTCGGACGGCATCAACACCAATCGGACGCACCGGAGGGTTCCGGAATCAGGAAGAATGTCTGGCAGGTGGCTGCCGACGCCTTTTCAGGGGATCCGGGGGGTCTTCATGGAGGCGTCCAGGCCCCTGGATGACTCCATGGTTTTAATATATATTTAAAGCCAAAAAACACATAAAAAATAATAAATTAATGGAGGCGTCCAGGCCCCTGGACGCTTCCATGAAAACAAAATATAAGTAATATTAATAATGATAAAAGACAAAATAAAAAAATATATAATATATTTAGGGAGGCGTCCAGGCCCCTGGACGTCTCCATCAACTTGCCCACGGGTGCCGCCCGTCCGTTGGTCGGTTTGGCGTTTGAGAAAAAATCCAAATTGTGAAGACGTCCTGCCAACTAGACGTGCCCATTCATGAATCACGGGCGCCGATCAAAATCACGCGTTGTGCCAAACCGCGTGCGGCTTTCGGCGGGGGTTCGGTGGACTTTGAAAATATTCGAAATAAAAAAATAAAAATAGAATAAAATATAATTTCTATCCTGATGAAGGCGTCCAGGGTCCTGGACGCCTCCATACTCCGGAGCCCTATAAATAGAGACCCCCCCTCAGTCCGAGGGGAGCTTCTAAGAGGTCCGATAGGCTGCCGGAGCCCAGAGGCTGCCGGAGCCCAGAGGCTGCCGGTGTCATTTCTAATCCGTGGGGTCTTTTGTAGGGGGAGGTTCTGCCGGCTTCTCGGGTGCCTGCGCTCGCGAGAGAAAGGTCATCTTCATCCACCGCGCTTCCACGTCGTCCCTACACTGCCGAAGCTTCGCCGGATCTCGCCATCGGCACATCCAATAAGCCAATTCTCTCCCCCTTCTTCTCCGTAGTCCTTTGCATTCATCATTTCCCATCCTCTATCTCCCTTCATAAGGGCACCTTCTCTTATATACTTCTTGCATTCATCATCGCACTTTCCTCCTACTCGAGTCCGAGAGGGGTTTAAAACCACACCAACCAGGTGTGTGTTCTGTCACGATTTCGTTATTTTCTTCGCAAGGGATTGATACTACACCGCCATTTTCTAATTCTGTTTACCTACTATCTGTTATTTTGCAAGGGTAACTAAAGAAGGCCCTCTCCGTCGGCCGATCGAAGGGGGAGGAAAAAGTAACCCGCCACTTCCTGCTAGTGAGGTAGGCGCGATCATTTTCTTATTTTGGGGTCTTTGGCCCCTGGCGATCACATCATATTCTCGAGGCCGCGGCGAGTCACTTCCCCAATGACCGTTTAAATTCCCGTTCTTATATTCTCTTTATATTCTGTTATATTCTTATCTGCTTATATCCTCGAGGCCGCGGCGAGTCACTTCCCGCAATGGCCGTTTGAATTCTGTCATTTCTCTTGTATATCTTGAATTGCTACTATATCTGCTATACTCTCGAGGCCGCGGCGAGTCACTTCCCGCAATGGCCGTTTCAATTCTTGCTATTTGATTTCTGCACCATTCCCGTCCCCCCGAGGCTGCGGCGAGTCACCTCCCGCTATGGCCGTTTAACCCCCACATCTTGCTATATTGCATTTGTCCCGCTCGCCCCGCCGGATCAATCTCCCGTGGTGGCCCCTTCTCTTTTCTCTTATTTCTGTGTTACAGCAAACAAAATGAGCCCGCGCGCACCGCGTTTTCGTTTCTTAAACCGCGTGACATCACTCACAGGCGGGAGGTGAGGAACAGAGAATGGGTCGAGGATCGAGGGCCGGTGGCGCGTGGAAGCTCGGTGGCGCGATCGTGAGCCGGCGAGGGTTTCACGGCGTTTTCTTCGTGGATCGGCGAGCTCGGGGCGCGAAATCTTCGGTGGAGGTAGGGAGATGGACCCCAGCTCGTGCTCTTTCTTTTCCGCGAGTTTCGTAGGCCGTGGTGAGCCGAGCGAGCTAATCGGGGCGATTTGGGGAAAAACTCCATGTTTTGGGATTGTGAGCCGATCTCTCGTTTTACGGCGTTTTTGGCCGATCCAGGGGTTTAGATGCATGCCTAGGGGCTTGGGGATGGATTCTCCTTTATTTCCCCATCACCCGGGGGTGATCGGGGCGTGGATCGGATTTTTGGGCTGTTTCCCGCCGTTTTGCTCTCGGACGGGTGTGACGGTCCTTCCAGTGACCGTCACAGCCTGTGACGCCCCAGGGTGGGTACGTCACAGGGCCCGTTTAGCCTTTGGGTGGTCTATGTGTGTGACGGTCCCATGATAGACAGCCACGGCGCTGTGATGCGCCTGGGTTTGACTGTCAGGGACGATCTGACCGTTGGCTTTCGGTCGTTGGTTTTTACCATTCGGGGTCAAGGCGTGTGATGCACCAAGGCTGGCACGTCACAGCCTTGTAACGCCCCTGTGTGGGAGCGTCAGAGTGGACGCGTACCCACCTTGTAACGCACCAGAGTTGGTCCGTTACAGCCTGTGACGCACCGAGCGGGACGCGTCACAGTTGGTTCCATCTTGTCTTGTGACGCATCAGGGCTGGCGCGTCACAGACTGTGACGCACCAGGGCTGACACGTCAGAGACTGTGACGCACCAGGGTAGGCGCGTCACACCCAACTTTGCACCGAGCGTCTGATGGCCCTTTGTTGGTGCGTCAGAATGGTTGTGACGGTCGAGGCTTGGACCGTTACAGACTGTGACGGCCCAAGATTAGACCGTCAGGCTCTGTGTGGTGCCGAGATGAGTTTTCGTGTTCTCCGCGATCGTTTCGCGTTGTGTCGGTCCCTAGTCGACCCGGTTGTGGCCCAGTGGTCCACTTGCGGTCATCTGAGTGCCAGACACCCGTGGGATTCTATGTCCGTGTTTTGAGGGTGTCGGGAGGACCGTGCTACCTCGTTTAGCATGCCCGTGGGTTTGAGAGTTCGGGTGACTTTGTGGTGCCCCCTTCCCGCGATCCCGTATCGTGTCCGGGGACGTCACAGCGAATGTACGGAAGTGTTGTGGGCCGAATATTTGCAAGGCGCTAAAGGCCAAACCATCACATATTCCAAAAGAAATATAACCATATCATTTCCATAAGATAAAACATTCATAATTTACATCGTATACAGAGTACTACATATCTCTATCCAAAAGTCATATTTACATTCATTATTCAAAGGGAAACTAAATCTACGGCGGAATCCAAACTAAACCCGGGATCATCCTCCGACCTACCGTCCGTCGGAGTCAAGACGCACACTGGTCAATTTCCTGAAATGGTTAGGCAACGAAAGTGAGTCCAAAGACTCAGTAGGCATTAAAACCAATCACATGCTTATCATATACTAAACTGTGCAAATCCATGATGTATATAAAGCTAATCACGATTTCACTGAATTATACATATACTATGAATGCGAAGGAAATATAAAGAGTAAAGTAATTTTTAGATTTATAAACAGATGCGTATAACAAATCTTATCTGACTTATATATATATGGCATAATACATATATTAGCTAAATCAGAGCTTATACAGATGAACTTATTTTCAGATCATATCAAAGTCATATATCAAATCTAAACTTCATATTATTTGGCAGCATATATTGGACAGCTATCCCGTCACTAAAAGTAGTAGCAAACACATACCTAGGTATCCATACGTCGACATAAAGATAAAAGGTCTAAACACTGGAGCCTGTCGGCCTTGATCAACCACGCAAGATCGGTAGTTAATACTCCACCATTCCCCAGATAATTTTCTTATTCTGGGTTCCGGATTTTTCAAAAGTCCGTTTGTCCTCGGAAATGGGCCTAATCCCGTAGCGGAAGCTAACTACGGTTTGTCACCCCACACCTCCTTAAAGTGACACAGTCCATATGCTTAATCAAAATTTTTATTCTTATTATGATGCTTATTACATAGTCGTCTCAATACTTAAAACTTGTCATTGAACTTTACAAAATAACTTGATCATATTTTAATATTATTAACTAAATATATATAGCATTCGAAGAGATTAGAGTAGAGAGAGAGTAGAGAGAGAAAGTAGAGAGAGAAAGTAGAGGGAGAAAGTAGAAAGAGATTAGAGAGAAATTAGAAAGAGATTAGAGAGAAAATAATATTTTTACAGAATGGTAACTAAATAAATAACTGATTCTAAACATAGATCATTGGGTTAAACAAATCAATGACTTAAATTACATTTCAAACAAAATCAAATCAAAGAAATATAATTAACAAATAACATGCACTCGGTTTATCGTGCCTACCTTTAGAACGGACTTCCGAATTGACTTTAGTATCTCACCCGAGCTCCCGTAAAAGTCCTTACGTAGGAAAAGATAATTTCCCAGTCCGAGATGCATAAAGAAGGGTGAAATTGTCCAAAATAGCTTCAAATCCTCCGTCCAAGTGTTTATTAATTATTTATATTATTCTGATGTTGTATTATCTTCTATTCTCCGTTTATTAATAAGAGAATGAGAGTGGGAAGTAAAAAGAAAAAGTAGAGAGAGAATTTAGAGAGAGAGTAAAGAGAGATGAAATAGAGAAAGAAAGTAAAGAGATAGTAGAGAAGGAAGGTAGAAGAGAGATTTAAAGAGAGAAAGTAGATAGAGAAGATAGAGAGAGAAAGTGAAGAGAGAGTAGAGAAAGAAGTATATAGAGATATTTAAAGAGAAAAGGTAGAGAGAGAGAAAGTAGAGACAGAATTTAGAGAGAGAAAGTAGAGAGAGAAAATAGATAGAGAAGATAGAGAGAGAAAGTGAAGAGAGAGTAGAGAAAGAAGTATAGAGAGATATTTAAAGAGAAAAAGTAGAGAGAGAATTTAGAGAGAGAAAGTAGAGAGAGAAAGTAAAAAAAGAGTAGAGAGAGAAAGTGGAGAGAGATTAGAGGGAGTAGAGAGATAATAGAGAAAAAAAGAGAAAATAAAAATAGAAAGAGAGAAAGAGAGATGGGATAGAGAGAGTGTGTGTGTGTGTGTGTGTGTGTGTGTGTGAGAGAGAGAGAGAGAGAGAGAGAGAGAGTGGAGAGTTGGGGGGAGAAGGTGAGAATGTGGGAGAGGGAGAGGGAGAGGGGGAGAGGGGGTATATATAAGGGGAGGGGAAGAGAAGATAAGAAGAAGGAGGAGGAGATAAAGATGAGGGGAGGGGATAAGATTAAGAGGAAGAGGAAGAGGATAAGAAGGAGGGGGTGACGTGGGAGAATTTTTTTTTAGTTTTTTTTTGTGTGTGGATGGGTTTTTTTTTATAGAAACCCAGGAAAAGTTATCAATAACAAAAGTTTAAAGAACTAACTCAGTCTTTCTTATTTTTGACCAACTAAATGTCATAATTAGAAAGTGTGTTCAACATGAAACTTGTAGATCTCCGAATTCTCTTTCTAATGAACCTAATATTGACCCTATTCTGACATTCCTACATAAAGTTACATATTATTAAAGTAAGATATCTATTTAATTTACTTAATGAAGTTCGTTAAACTCATATTCACTATACCGTTCAAGGTATGGGGCTTTGATTAAAAGAACCTAAAATTTATATTGGCTCAAGATATAAAATATTTAATTATCTTTAAATTTTGGACAGGCTCGGGTGTTACAAATCTCTCCCCCTTAAACAAATTTCGTCCTCGAAATTTAAAAACAAATTATTTAATACGTACCGAATAGCTGTGGATATATCTTCCGCATTTCATCTTCCATCTCCCAAGTGGCTTCTTCTGTCGAAGTACTTTTCCACAATACCTTCACCAATGGAATTATCTTCGTTCGCAGCACTTGTTCTTTCCGATCGAGAATGCGAACTGGTTTCTCCTCATATGTAAGATCTGGCTGAATTTCCAACTGCTCATGCTCTATAATGTGCGATGAGTCTGGCATATATTTTCTTAACATGGACACATGGAATACATCATGAACTCCTGATAATGATGGTGGTAAAGTCAGCTGATATGCCACCTCTCCAATCCTTCTTAAGATTTCAAATGGTCCAACATACCTTGGACTGAGTTTACCTTTCTTGCCAAATCTCATTACTCCCCTAGTAGGTGAAACTTTCAGAAATACGTGATCCACGACAACAAATTGTAGATCTCTCCTTCTTTGATCAGCATAGCTTTTCTGCCGACTCTGAGCTGTAAGTAATCTTTTTATAATCAACTCAACCTTTTCTACACAATCCTGTACAATCTGTGGCCCAATCAATCTCCGCTCACCAACCTCATCCCAACAAACAGGTGACCTACACGGTCTACCATATAATGCTTCATATGGTGTAATTCCTATGCTTGTATGATGGCTGTTATTATATGCAAACTCAATTAAAGCCAGATGTTCATCCCAGCTGCCTCGCCAGTCTAAACTGCACGCCCTCAACATATCTTCTAATGTTTGAATGGTTCTTTCTGATTGTCCATCTGTTTGAGGGTGAAAAGCTGAGCTAAATTTTAATTGTGTACCCAGTGCGTTCTGTAAACTCCTCTAAAATTTTGCTGTAAACCTTGCATCCCTATATGAAATAATAGACACATGCACACCATGAAGTCTCACAATCTCTCTAATATACAAATTGGCTAAATCCTCTAATGATTGTGTCATTGTGATTGCCAGAAAATGGGCTGACTTAGTAAGCCTGTCAACAATTACCCAAATGGAATCATATTTTCTCTTAGTCAATGGTAATCCCATCACAAAATTCATAGTGATATGCTCCCATTTTGTTTCTCTCTTCATTTTTGGATTCTTGTTTTGTTCCGCCAATGCAATAGGGAACAAATGTGATAAAGGGGCTTTCATTTCTAGTTTGATTCTGAATCTATTCTTTGAAATAAAAAAAGTTTGGAAATGCCATGCGATATTACATTTTTTTTTTGTAATCTCTTGAAAGAAAAATTTTTCACCTCTATTCTATCTCTATAAGGCCAATCAATCAATATTGATTGGTTGATTGTGGAATTTCCATCAATTGTAATGGTCCCGCTGGCCTTTGATGCTCCGCCTTTACTTGTTGACAAGTAAGACATTTGCTGACAAAGTCTGCGATATCTTTCTTCATGCCAATCCACCAAAACTGTCTTTTCATGTTTTTGTACATTTTTGTACTGCCTGGGTGAATAGAATATCGAGATTTATGTGCCTCAGTCAAGAGATCTTTCTTTATTTCTTCATTCCGAGGTACATACAATCTTCCCTGAAATTTGATTGCCCCGTCTGCACTTTGAGTAATTCTCAGTGTGCCAATCAATTTTTGTAACTGCTGATCATTCAGTTGTGCTTGCACAATTCGCTCAACCATTGCAGACTGAATAGTTAATTGGGCCAGAAATAAGTTTCTCCCTTTGCATATCGGAGAATACTCCACTACATCAGATGTCATTCTCCAAGTTTGGCGCAACTGGATTGCCATTAGCCTCTTCCTGCTGAGTGCATATGCTACCACATTTACTTTTCCTGGGTGGTAATTCAAGGTGAAGTCATAATCTTTCAAAAATTCGATCCACCTTCTCTGTCTTAAATTTAATTCTTTCTGAGAGAAAATATATCTTAAACTCTGATGGTCTGTAAATACTTCAAACTGCTCACCATACAAATAATGTCGCCAAATTTTTAGAGCATGTACCACCGCTGTTAACTCCAAATCATGTGTTGGATAATTCACCTCATGATTCTTTAGTTGTCTAGATGCATAAGCTACTACTTTGCCATTCTGCATTAGGACACATCCTAATCTTTTTCTAGAGGCATCTGTATATATCACAAATCCTCCTGACCAACAAGGTAAAGTAAGCACTGGGGCTGTAGTTAACCTTGTTTTTAATTCTTGAAAGCTTAGTTCACATTTATCTGACCATTCAAAAGGAACTCCTTTCCTAGTCAATTTGGTCATAGGAGCTGCAATAGAAGAAAACTCTTCAATAAACCTGCGATAGTAACCCGCAAGACCCAAAAAGCTCCTAATCTCACTGACATTCTTCGGCCTTTCCCAATGTAAAACTGCATCAACCTTAGCTGGATCAACAGACACTCCATCACCAGAAATGATATGCCCTAAGAATTGGACCTTATCCAACCAGAATTCACATTTACTGAATTTCGCATAGAGTTGATGTTTCCTTAAAGTTTCCAACACAATTCTCAAATGTTCTTGATGAGTTTCAACAGTGGGAGAGTAGATCAACACATCATCAATAAACACCACTACAAATGTATCCAGATATGGTTGGAAAACTATATTCATCAACTCCATAAATGCTGCTGGTGCATTAGTTAACCCAAATGGCATAACCAAAAATTCATAATGCCCATATCGTGTTCTGAAAGCCATTTTTGAAAAATCTTCTTCTCTTATCTTTAGTTGGTGGTATCCAGATCTGAGATCAATCTTTGAAAATACCGTGGCAGTTCGTAGCTGATCAAATAAATCATCAATTCTTGGCAAAGGGTACTTATTCTTAATGGTCACTTGATTCAATTTCCTATAGTCAATACATAATCTAAGTGACCCATCTTTCTTTCTAACAAACAGAACAGGAGCACCCCAAGGTGACACACTTGGTCGAATAAACCCCTTATCTAGTAGTTCTTACAATTGTTTCTTCAACTCTGCCAATTCGGCTGGTGCCATTCTGTAGGGAGGAATGGAAATGGGTAAAGTACCCGGTGAGAGTTTAATAGTGAACTCCACCTCTCGGTGTGGTGGTAAACCCGGAAGTTCATCAGGAAACACATCTGGAAATTCCTTGACAACATCAATATCTGAGGTGGTTTTCTTATTTTCATTAGAAGGAATAGCCACTATACTAGCCAAATAACCTTGACATCCACTTCTAAGCAATTTCAAAGCTTTAAGTGCTGAAACTAGTGTTTTACTATAACGATGCCTTGGACATTGATAGTGAAATGTCTGCTCCCCAGATTTTTGAAAAAATTATTTTCTTTCCATGACAATCTAGAAGGGCAAAATTTGTATCTAACCAATCCATTCCCAAGATGACATCAAAATCAGTCATTTCCAGCAGATACACACATGCTGGCATAATCCTCCCCTGAATCACCACATCAATGTTAGGAATAACAGAAGTCGTTCCAGCTATCTCCCCAGTTGGTGTGTTAATGGACATCTCATCAGTGTTCACAATTTATTTATCTTTCAATAATTCAGCAAATATCAGAGAAATAAAGGAATGTGTAGCACCCGGATCAAATAAAATTTTTGCATGCATATCATCGATAAGAAGAATACCTTCAGCTACTGCATTGGCATCTCAGGTGTCTTCCTTTGTTAGTGCATATACTCTGGCTTGAACTCTCCGCTGCTGTTGTGGTTGCTGATCTTGTCTTGACCTTTTGGGACAATCCCTTATCATATGCCCTGTCTGACCACATGAAAAATATTTACCTGTAACCCGCCAACATTCATTACCTCTATGTTGCATCCCGCACTGTTGACAAGTTGGCATATTATCTCTCTTAACTGGTTGAACTCTCTCTGAAAAAGTCATCTTCGGCTTCTTATCTTTCCTCACAATTAAACCAAGATTACCCATTTTTGCATTATCCCTTTGTCTTTCTACTAAGAATTCCTCATACTCAATTTCTGCAATAAAAGCAGTCCTCAAAGTTGCTGTCATAGTCTGAGGTTCAAGGATTGCAACTCTACTTCTAATGTTACTTCTCAAACCCCTAACAAATTTCTTCACCCTTCTAAGCTCATCTGAACAAATATGAGGGGCATACTTTTCCAATTCAGTAAATTTTGCTTCATAATCAGCAACTGACATACCTCCTTGAGTCAGGTTTAAAAATTCTACGTCTTTCCTGTCCTTCACATGTTGAGGGAGAAATTTTGCATGAAACACATCAAGAAATTCATTCCAGCCAATCTCCGTCTCTCTATCTCTAAAAGTGGTTCTAAGTGCAGACCTCCACCACTCGTCCGCACGGTCCTTTAGCATAAATGTAGCTAATATCACCTTATCCTGCTCTGCACATCTAATGGCCGTAAAAATCTTCTCAATTTCTCTCACCTAATTTTCCACAATCTCCGGGTGACTCTCCCCCTTAAAAGAAGGAGGACTCATATGTCTGAATTTTTCCATTAGGGTAGCACCTGTTGTCCTATTCGATTGTTCTTGCACACGGGTTTGTAACTGGGCTTGCATCATTGCATGAGTTTGGGCTTGTAACTGCATAGTCTGCACTAACCCTTGAAAAGCTTGTGTGAACCCTCCTAAATCTGGCACACCCTGAATAGGTAACGCATCTTGCCCACCGGGAGCAAGTTCGCCATGAATTGTTTCCCCGATAACCCCTTGTGATGTTCCATTTGAGGGCGCAGACTCCTTGGGAGAAGTATTAACCTCAACCCTATCACTCCCTGCCATCTCCTGCGAGGGAGAACTAATCCGAATTAGTATGATTCTAGGTTTGACATCAAATTCTAAAATAAATTCCTACGATCTTCTGGTATGGTATATAAATTCAGATGGCTGCAAATAATTTCAAGCCTCACAACCTTGCTCTGATACCACTCTGTGGCGCCCCCTTCCCGCGATCCCGTATCGTGTCCGGGGACGTCACAGCGGATGTACGGAAGTGTTGTGGGCCGAATATTTACAAGGCGCTAAAGGCCAAACCATCACATATTCCAAAAGAAATATAACCATACCATTTCCATAAGATAAAACATTCATAATTTACATCGTATGCAGAGTACTACATATCTCTATCCAAAAGTCATATTTACATTCATTATTCAAAGGGAAATTAAATCTATTTATTCTGCGCGGCGGAATCCAAACTAAACTCGGGATCATCCTCTGACCTACCGTCCGTCGGAGTCAAGACGCACACTGATCAATTTCTTGAAATGGTTAGGCAACGAAAGTGAGTCCAAAGACTCAGTAGGCATTAAAACCAATCACATGCTTATCATATACTAAACTGTGCAAATCCATGATGTATATAAAGCTAATCACGATTTCACTGAATTATACATATACTATGAATGCGAAGGAAATATAAAGAGCAAAGTAATTTTCAGATTTATAAACAGATGCGTATAACAAATCTTATCTGACTTATATATATATGGCATAATACATATCTTAGCTAAATCAGAGCTTATACAGATGAACTTATTTTCAGATCATATCAAAGTCATATATCAAATCTGAACTTCATATTATTTGGCAACATATATTGGACAGACATCCCGTCACTAAAAGTATTAGCAAACACATTCCTAGGCATCCATACGTCGACATAAAGATAAAAGGTCTAAACGCTGGAGTCTGTCGGCCTTGATCAACCACGCAGGATCGGGAGTTAATACTCCAACATTCCCCAGATAATTTTCTTATTCTGGGTTCCAGATTTTTCAGAAGTCTGTTTGTCCTCGGAAATGGGCCTAATCCCGTAGCGGAAGCTAACTACGGTTTGTCGCCCCACACCTCCTTAAAGTGACACAGTCCATATGCTTAATCAAATTTTTTATTCTTATTATGATGCTTATTACATAGTCGTCTCAATACTTAAAACTTGTCATTGAACTTTACAAAATAACTCGATCGTATTTTAATATTATTAACTAAATATATATAGCATTCGAAGATATTAGAGTAGAGAGAGTAGAGAGAGAAAGTAGAGAGAGAAAGTAGAAAGAGATTAGAGAGAAATTAGAGAGAGATTAGAGAGAAAATAATATTTTTACAGAATGGTAACTAAATAAATAACTGATTCTAAATATAGATCATTGGGTTAAACAAATCAATTACTTAAATTACATTTCAAATAAAATCAAATCAAAGAAATGTAATTAACAAATAACATGCACTCGGTTTATCGTGCCTACCTTTAGAACGGACTTCCGAATTGACTTTAGTATCTCACCTGAGCTCCCGTAAAAGTCCTTACGTAGGAAAAGATAATTTCCCAGTCCGAGATGCGTAAAGAAGGGTGAAATTGTCCAAAATAGCTTCAAATCCTCCGTCCGAGTGTTTATTAATTATTTATATTATTCTGATGCTGTATTATCTTCTATTCTCCGTTTATTAATAAGAGAATGAGAGTGGGAAGTAAAAAGAAAAAGTAGAGAGAGAATTTAGAGAGAGAAAGTAAAGAGAGATGAAATAGAGAGAGAAAGTAAAGAGATAGTAGAGAAGGAAGGTAGAAGAGAGATTTAAAGAGAGAAAGTAGATAGAGAAGATAGAGAGAGAAAGTGAAGAGAGAGTAGAGAAAGAAGTATAGAGAGATATAAAAGAGAAAAGGTAGAGAGAGAAAATAGAGACAGAATTTGGAGAGAGAAAGTAGAGCGAGAAAGTAGATAGAGAAGATAGAGAGAGAAAATGAAGAGAGAGTAGAGAAAGAAGTATAGAGAGATATTTAAAGAGAAAAAGTAGAGAGAGAAAGTAGAGACAGAATTTAGATAGAGAAAGTAGAGAGAGAAAGTAGAGAGAGAAAGTAGATAGAGAAGATAGAGAGAGAAAGTGAAGAGAGAGTAGAGAAAGAAGTATAGAGAGATATTTAAAGAGAAAAAGTAGAGAGAAAATAGAGACAGAATTTAGAGAGAGAAAGTTGAGAGAGCAAGTAAAAAAAGAGTAGAGAGAGAAAGTGGAGAGAGATTAGAGAGATAATAGAGAAAAAAAAGAGAAAATAAAAATAGAAAGAGAAAGAGAGATGGGAGAGAGAGAGAGAGAGAGAGTGAGTGGAGAGTTGGGGGGAGAAGGTGAGAATGTGGGAGATAGAGAGGGGGAGAGGGGGTATATATAAGGGGAGGGGAAGAGAAGATAAGAAGGAGGAGGAGATAAAGATGAGGGGAGGGGATAAGATGAAGAGGAAGAGGATAAGAAGGAGGGGGGTGACGTGGGAGAATTTTTTTTTTAGTTTTTTTTTTGTGTGTGGATGGGTTTTTTTTTATAGAAACCCAGGAAAAGTTATCAATAACAAAAGTTTAAAGAACTAACTCAGTCTTTCTTATTTTTGACCCACTAAATGTCATAATTAGAAAGTGTGTTCAACATGAAACTTGTAGATATCTGAATTCTCTTTCTAATGAACCTAATATTGACCCTATTCTGACATTCCTACATAAAGTTACATATTATTAAAGTAAGATATCTATTTAATTTACTTAATGAAGTTCGTTAAACTCATATTCACTATACCGTTCAAGGTATGGGGCTTTGATTAAAAGAACCTAAAATTTATATTGGCTCAAGATATAAAATATTTAATTATCTTTAAATTTCGGACAGGTTCGGGTGTTACAGACTTCTCGCGTGTCGGGCTTTCGTGTTACGCTTGACCAAGTCATCGTATATCGGTGTATGTGCGGTGGGGTCTCCCCCGCATGCCGTGAGTTTTCCTGGAAGATGATTCCCAAGTGGGCTATGTGTGTGGCCTTGGACTGCGAGTCCATTTATCGACGTGGCAGCTTGTGTGTTGCCGTGGGAATCATGCTTCTGTGCTTTCCGCGTAGGCCACGCGTATGGCCTTGGACTGCTAGTCCAATTGTCCAACCTAGGGCTGGAGGGTTACCGCCTTTCCCTGAGAGTGGGATTTGGTTTGGCGGCCTGTGAGCTACCTTGGGAACCGTGTTTTCGCCTTTCTACGTGGCTGGGCGTGCGGCCCGTGGACTGTGAGTCCCGTTTCTTCTCCGACTGTGGTCACTGTGCGACGGTGCTGGTACGTGGGACTGTCCCCGTACTTTGTCGGGTTCGGACGTTGTTTTCCGTTGAGTTGAGAGTCTACTCTCTCAGTGACCCTCCACTAGTCGTAGCCTGCTTACACGCGTGTGGTCCCACCAGGGAGTGGTGGAGAGGCTACCCTTAGAGACGGTTTGTGGACCGGTTTCCGTCGGGCCCCTCGTCGGTAGCCAGAGTCCGGCTCCAGGGGAAAATCGGTCAGAGGGCCAGACCTAGGATGCATGGTCTGTGTGTGCACACGTAGTTGGGGGAGGTTGGACCCACGTCGACGGGCGTGACCCCAGCTAGTCACTTGCTTTATGGTTACTTGTACGGTGTCTCAGTTCCCGCTGGGCCGGAGGGAGACACCTGAGGTGCGGACTAAGACGTCAGTGGACGCATTCGACCTTGCTTCTAGTGGGAGGTACTCCTGTCGAGTCAGGAGTGACGGATTGTTAGTTTCCGCGACTTTGACCTTTGGGTTTTCGATCGTGTTGACCGTTGAGTTGGGTTGTTTCGCCGTGATGCGTGTGTCGATTTTCGTGCCGTGAGACTAGTGCTAGTGGCCTTACCGAGGTTGCGTCTTGTTGTGCGGTACCCGTGACCAGGTGGTTAGGGTTGCACCTTGGACAGCATGTCCAGGTTGGCCGTGTCCTGGGAGACAGGCCTCTACGGCGTGGTTGCCGTGGGTTTTTACTTCGGTAAGCGGTACTAGTGTAGTTCGGTAGCCCCCGACCATGAGTCCAGGGTGTGTTTCTGGTACAGTAGGAGTAGCTGTAGTGCCAAGTTTTGACCGGCCACCGATTCGCTATTCCTGCTGTAGTTGTATCTCTCCTTTCCGCTATCGCCGTTATTTCCGGTTGGGGTTCCGCGGGATCCCTGCTGAGTCTCTGTTTTGGAGACTCATTCCCTACTTTTCAGGTGTGGCAGTTCTTCCTCGAGGTTCGAGGGTGCAGTTCAGAGGTTCTCAGTTGCCAGCTCACCGGGTCGAGTGTTCACTCGGCATGTGGTACGTTTTACTGCTTTAGACTGTACTTTCTGTTGGACTGGACTCTATTGTAATTATAGTTGTTTATTTATTTCTGTTAATTATCTTGCTTTATTTCCTATTTCTTTGTACCTCCACACTCCTTTTAGTCCTTCCGAGCCCTCCCGGTTCGTGGGCGGCGGTTCGAGTCTCGGGTTATCGGGCCTCTCCCGGTAATAGGATTCTCGGGTCGTTACAAATCTAGTCCTAAGATAACATCAAAACCAACCATGTCAAGCAAATGAAAATCTCCAGGCATACTCCTACCATCCACCGCAATTTTTAGTCTCAGAATTGTCTGAGCAGATACAATTTCTCCCACCAATATGCAAACAAGCATAGCAGTAGTACCAACTACATGAACTTCACTACCAATTATTCTAGCAAAGCGAGTAGAAACAAAAGAATCCGTAGCACCGGAATCAAATAGAGAATGTGCAAGATATCTGGTGATAGAGACCATACCGTTAGCTAACCGCTCCGAAGCAACTGCATCCTCCTTGGTCAGGTGGTACACTTTAGTTGGGGCCGTCGCTGGACACCTTATCCTTGTCATCCCTAGACAATCTCTAGCCATATGCCCAGCATTGTCGCACTAGTAACACCTCCCAGAAGCCTTAAAACATACCCTTGCATGCTTCTTCCCACAGCTACTACAAATCGGGATGGAAAAACTCTAACCAGATTGCTGCTGCTGCTATTGAACCTCCTGATGTTGATTGGTTTTACCTATCTATCTTCTTTTCTTAGGGGGTTTTGTGTGAATGATGAGATGACAAGCAAGTAATCAAAGATCTACTCTTAACCTATGAACATGTGATCATGAACCTAGGCAATCAAAGTTAGCTCTAGCATGGACATGCTATCTCAATCAGACTAAGCTGAGGAAAAGAAAAACACACGCCGGGGTGTGGAGCAAAGAGTAAATGAAAACACACCACACGGGGTGGAACAAGCAAGGAAATAAAAGATATGCAATGAAGGATAAACCTAATGCCCAATACCAAGGAAAGTCGTGATCGCCACCAAAGTAAAAACAAGTCAAAGACCTGAAAATACCTTGGAAATAGGTGGATGAAGCACCCGCCCACAGGAGAGGAAACCAAAGAGAACCTGCAGGTCAGCTAGAAGTAACGGCCAGAACTCCGTGCGTCACTTGAAAGTGACGGTCGCTCGATAAACCGCTGGAAGACTCTGACGCGCCTGCACAAGGCCGTCGTAATACCTGCAGTAGCAAAGTGTGGATCCTTTTAACTCCAACTCTTCCAGCCGGCTAGAATACTTGGGCCTCGCCCTAGTGAACCTGTAAACCTGCCAAAGAAGTGGAAGACAAGAACAAAACAACCCAAATTAGCCCTTTCAATAATATAGCATCAATTCTTCAATAAACAAAATATCATCAAAAGGAGAGGGGAATACCGGGGAGTTTTGATTTTTTAACCCCTCTGGGCGTTTTAAAAGATTAGGGGGATGTTTAGATGATGAAAACCAGTGAAAAACGTGGAGAAAGGAGAGAAATAATACTTATGATGAAAGGGAGATTGAATGGAAACTCAATATGCAATTATGAGCTTTAGAACCGAAAGGAACAAATACTCCCTTCACCAGGCAGCAAACGAACGTGAGAAGCACTTCTCCTTGATCAAACGTGGCTCTAGAATGCGGCAGCACTTCGACGCAAACTCCAGAATTTCCTCCCTTGGCCATGAAGTTAAGGGTTCTATTTATAGGCCCTCAAACCCTCAGGTCGAGCAGAGGATAATCTGACAAGAGAAAGGGATAAGCAAATCCTTGAAGATAATATTACCAAGAGTCCATAGAATCAAACAGAAGGTCCTGAGGATCAGATTTGAAAGAGATATCGCCAATCCAAGTTCTTATCTCGACCACGGAGTAGCAGAGAAAAGGCCTGAACTGCCAAGACTCTCTGAAGGAAGTAACGGCTGCACGACAGACCGCCACTTGGAAATAACGCACCCAGGATCGTCTGTTACTTTCAACCTTATCCCAAAGAGATAAGATCAACAGGAAGAAGATCAAAACAATAGGATTCTGTACAGAAAGCAACGGCCAAGGCATGGGGCGTCATAACGAAACAACGGCTGCACGACATACCGTTTATAATGCCCTACAATTTTATAACATTTTATTTGACCAAAAAAAATGGTATGCTTGGATGTTTAAACTAATTATTTTGTTAGATTTAATTTAGACATTGATATAAAAAAAGGAATGACAAACAAAAATTTAAAACAAATTATATGAGGTCATTTGTTTTAGGAATAATTTTGAAAGGGATTAAAATAAAAAAAAAGTCATAAACAAAAAAAAATTTGAATTTGAAGTTCAAAAACGAAAAAAAAATAAAAAAAATTTTAAAAAAAAAGGTGGGGCGGGCGCCGCCCACGCGGCCGCCCGCGTGCGAGCGCGCGCCCGCGGGCGGGTGGGGCGGGCGCCGCCCACGCGGCCGCCCGCGTGCGAGCGCGCGCCCGCGGGCGGGTGGGCGCGGGCAGGCTCCGCCCGCCACCAACCTGCCGCGAAAGCTGCAGGTTAAAAAAAACTTTTTTTTAATTTTTTTTTATTTTATGTGTGTTAGCCGTTGTTTTTAGTTGGGTTAATTAAGCTTCCTTCCTTAAGTCAAAAAAACATGTGTAATATATAAAAAAAAGGAAAAAAATGCAGGTTAGTCAAAGGAAGTTAGGTGGATGTTAGGTGGAGTTTGAATGTCAAAAAGTTAAGTAAATAATATTAATATAATTGGTTAAATCATAACCATTGATTTAAATGGAGGGTTAGGATGGTTTAAGCCCAAACCCCTATAAATAGATGGGCTAGGGGCTTCATTTGCATCCTTTAGAAGCTGAGTACGTGAAGGGCTGAAGCTGAAGGTTTGAAGGTCATTAAGGAAAGGGTTAAGCATTTTTAAGGTAAGGGATTAATACTTATTCCCCTAGATTAGCATGTATTAGTATATTTAGATTGATTTATGATATGTAATCAGCATCTATATAGGTGTTTAACTTCATAGATCGTGGTTTATTAATCTGTAATTTTATTTAGGTTGGATTAGCATTTAATCATTAATTTAAAGCATGAGATTAAGGGGATAATTAAGTGATTAATATGTTAAAATTATCAACGGTGCATGAAAAATTGATAGAACTTTCAGAATCATGATACCTGATGATATAAACTTTATGCACAAATTTTCATGTCTAATTAAATTTATTTTCACGTTTATAGATTTTTTTTGGTATTCTCCTAAATGTGTTTAAATTACACAAAAAATACCAAAGGAGTATATTAAATCACAATAAATTGTGGGAAGGTATCTTACTATGAGTTTCACTTGTAGAAAAATTGTCATACTTTCTGGATCATGATATTCATTTTTAACGAATTTTCATACATGATAAAATGTATAAATAATTGTATAGAAATTATAGAAATTAGAAATCGTGTTCACAAAGGTCTGAACATTTTACAGTATGATCCTGATATTTAGTATGATGAATTCTGATAATAGCAACAATTATTGATACCTGCAAGAAATATTAGACACTTTTTGATATTTTAATAGAAGTGTAAAATTTTGATAAAAATATAAATAATTCATGAAAAATATTACAACTTTACCATAAGATTCAAATACTTGTTAGAACTAATTGATGAAAATTTAATCTCATTATGATAACAGAATCACCACTGGTATAATTATCAATGTTTAAACAATTAATTAGAAAATTTAGATAAATATAAATATTCTGTGAAAAATCAAAGAAAATCATAGAAGTGATGTTGTGACATCTTTAAATTAAGGTTTAGTATAGTTTGGTCATTTTAGGTATTCTGTATAATTTTCTCTAATTAAAGGTTATTATTGTAAATTATTATACATTTTAGAAACTGATATAAAAATTTATAAAATTGACATACTGAATGACAAATAATGAAAATTTCTACATATGATATCTATGATTGAAACAACATTTTTTAAGTTTTTGAAAGCTACCTGATTATTTTGGATATATTTAATTGATTTATTATTCATGATATCTTTTCTCACTTATTATGAAAAATAGTAACATAGTGTGAAAAATAGTAATACAGCATGAAAAATAATGATAAATTTTAATAATAATAATTCTATTATGAATGATAGTTTGACAAATTATTGTAAATTTTAAAGTGATATAGATATATTTAGTTAATTTGTCATGTATTGAATAATTCAAATAATTATGTAAAAATTGTTATTCCTGCATGCAAAATTATGAAACTTTTTCTATGAAGTATTACAGACAAGTTTAAGTTCCTGTAAAAGTTTTATGATCTTATGAATTTATTAGCTAAATTTAGTCAATTATGTTAAAATTTAGAGTATAAGTAATTTCAGAAAAAATATAATTACTGTCTGAAAGAAAATGAAAATTTGTTGTTCTGTTCTTTACTATAAATGTATTAGATTCCTGAAATTTCAATCTATTCTGAGTTTTGATAACTGAATTATGAATTTTTGATGTATAAATAGACTATAGATAATTCTATAAAAATATTAAATACTTCCTGAAAAATTTTAAAAATTTACTGTTTTGATCATTTCTGCAAATATATTGATTTACTGAAATTTCAAGAAATTCTGATATCTGTAAATAGATTTAGTGATTTTTGCTATATAAATATGTCATTATAATTAAATAACTTGAAATTTCAGAAAAAGAAAAATGATTTCAGTATTGGAAAATTAATATTCACAGTATGAATTTTTAGTGGCATGTGTCCATTTCATTTATGTCATATTTATATTTTTACCGTACTGTTAGTAATGCCAAATGGACACTGCCACCATAGGGGGAGACTGGAACCAAACTGTAGAAATGCCCCTATGGGGAGGTTCACACTGTACTGGCCCCGAGGGTAACGGAGATTGAAATCTTGGAGGTGGATAAGTACCACTGGTTAAGGTGGAGAGGACTTCTCCCGGTTCTGCGCAGTAACCAAGACTCATCACTACTTACCTAGGTGATCGAGTACCGACTGACTGTCCTTCTAGTGGTGGTTTGGGCACTGTGTCTGGCTATTTATACCACTGTTTACTGTTTACTGAACTAAAAGTGAACGACTGTCACTGCCTACTGAATTGATATTGAACAACTTTTACTGTTCACTGAGTCGTTAGTTATACGACTATTACTGTTTACTGAATCAATATTGGAACTATTTTACTGTTCACTGAAACTATTGTTACTGCTCATTTAACTGATATTAAATGTACTGTTGTTACATTTTTACTGTTACTGCATGGTAAATATTTACTGCTGATGAATCTCTAGTATATCGAATGGTGATTTGGAAAAGGGCAGATTACGTCTGTCTGGATCCTTTCACTATGCGTGAGATTACTCCGCCTAGTACTGGAATCATTAGTTAATGTGGATAAATGATGAATCCTTATTTACTTTGTCATGGGTATGATAAATTTTAATGTACATGCTTTCTTTGTCAAATGATAATAGGATGACTTATGAAATAATTACTGTAAATCATTTTGAATATGATGATACATGTTTTGACCGGGGACTATGCTTAGTCTCTTACTGGGTCTATTCGTAGACTCACCCCGTTGAACAATTACAGGAGAAGCGGTAGAAGAAAGCGAGGAGTGATCTCGCAGTGTTTTGACCACGGCTCGGATTTCACTACCAGTCTTTATCTTAGGTGGTTATGTTATGAATTATGTTTTATGTAAAAGAAAAAAAAAGTGTGTGAAATTTGGATTTGTAATAAAAGACTTGTGAAATTGTTATCTTTATTTTTATCTATGTGGATGTAGTCATTTGACTGTAAGCTGATGAATTGAGCATTTTCATTTCCGCTGCAATGATATCTCAGTGTTTATGTGAAATTCTCAATCGCAATTGTACCGCTTGGGTTGTTCCCACTGTGATGTCTCGACCGCGATCCGACGCGAGTCTTTACGACTGGACCGGGTCTCCGAGTCGGGGCGTCACACCGTTATTATCAACGTGTAAGCCAAAAGATAAAGATTGAAACGAGACCTTAAGCCTTAGGACTCTTCAAAGAGTAACGGCCCAGGACCCACCCTTTATAAAGAAACAACGCTCCTGGAGCAGACCGTTATTATCAATGGAGTTCAAAAGAAGAAATAAAGGTTTTGCTAAGCCTTAGTCAAATGAAATGCCACAAAAAGCCACATCCAATCAAGGAAAAGACCCAAGAAATAGGCTCCAAATCAATCAAGGAGACTCAATGAAGAGTGAATTACTCGGAGCATCATGTAGAGTGAATAAGGAGATGACCCGACTTATTGGTCATAAAACGGGTGTCAACAGATGCCCCTCCTTAACGTCCTCTTTGTAGGGGAGCGAGCGGAGGTAAAGCGAAAGCGAAATGGAACATGGAGATGAAGCAAAAATGAAGCGGAGTGGATCAAAAAGTGGGTGTTAAGGTAAACGATGCCCGTTCTTTACCAACAAGCGATAGGAATTTTCTGAAAAACTTCGAACTGATCACAAGGAAATAGCCAACCAAAGGACGCATGTTTGGAGGAACTAACAACTAAGGAATGGAAACACGGCTAGCCGCTGGAGGCAACGAAAAAGGAAAGAGAACTGACTAAACTCCAGACAGGAATCTTCAGCCAACCAAATCGAGCGACGAGATCAAAGGAAACCTTCTAATTCAGAATGGAATAATTCTCCTCATTCGAGATCAAGAACACAGCTATTCACCATCATCGATCTACCTTGAACAGATGAAGCACGTGAATGCTCAAAAGATGCGCATGATGCATGCTGGGCTAAAGAAAAAGAAATCTTTAAAACAAATGCAAAGAAAGATAAAATAGCAAGATATTCGAGAATAATATTGCTAGACCGGAGAAATTAGGGTCGGGACACCATCTGCAACCACGGCGTGCAAGATAGAACCATCGTCCCCAAACTTTTCCAACCTAACTGCTTATCCAACGATTAAACATGTGAACTCAGATCATCATCATTTTTATTTAAGGGGAACATCAGATCCCAGAACACATGAATGACCAGCCGGTTCTCGAGATAATATGTCATAGATAACATATAGTAATGCATTAAAGGATAAGGAAATAAAATACAATACCTGACTTACCTGCTTGACGAACGGCAGAGCGTGGCTTTGTTCATAAATTCCTTCATGGAAAGAGGTTAGCCAAAAATAAATATGAACATGAATTAAGGCATAACCATTTGCACGTGCGAGAGACATCATCAATGAACATCTTGACAGAACATGGAACCATTTTGACATCAATTAGACCATTTAATTCATCAAGAAACTTGCAAGTTTGTAACGGTCTCATGTACGTGCATCACATCAAGTAACGAACCACCCCTAGTCCGTCATAAACTAGGCGGTTCACATTCTTCAATAAAATAGGGCCAACACATGTAACGGTCAAATCCAGACGCGTCAGAATAATGTAACGGTCGGTCGATAGACCGCCACATTTCCTGAGCGTTCAAAAAATAAAACCGAACGATCACGGCCTTCATTCAATCACCAAGCAATCAAACGCCCCCAAAAAACTCCGGCGATTCCAACCCCCACCACCACCATGACCGGCGACGAGGGTTCCCAGCCTCCACCACAGAAGAGGGAGAGGGGAAAGAAGAAAGCAATCCGGCGGTTTCACCACCGGCTTGAACGGGAGGCGATCCCGCCGGTGGAAGAAGATCAACCGGTGAGAAGAAGTCCAAGGGAGGAAGATGAAGCTCCCACGGCCGTGGAGAACCAAGGAGAAGCCCCATTGGGTGAAGAAGAGCCCAAAGAACCAGCCAAGAAGAGGAGAAGGGGCATGGACCATGAGGTAGGTCCTCCCGCCCTAATTCCTTCAATTTTTTAATTTTTTTGATTTTTATTATGTATGCATGCGGGGTTGAGGGGTAGAAATGGGTCCACGAACCCATTAGGAATGATTGTAGGCCATTTGGCCAAGGTGAGAGATCACGGGGATGCAAAGGGAAAAAAAAACCAATAGCAGACAATGTGACGGTCCTGCCAGCGACCGTCACACGCCTGACGCGCCACCCTGAGTGCGTCAGAGCCAAGTAACGCCCCACCCCAGGGCCGTTACATCTACCAGAGATCTAAACTATTTTTAGGGTTTTCTAATTTCTGAATTTTTGTTTTCTTTTCATTTTAAAATGCTTTTGCAATGTTTTTATGATGCAATCAACTAACTTATGATCTAAATGACATGCAGGGAAAGTGAAGATCAAGGATCTCCTGGCTGCAGATCCGGGCAGTGTACCAGGCATTGCCCGACTTCCAGAGAGAACGGCTAGCCAGTATGGGATTCGCCGAGGTGCTCAGCATCGAGGTGATCTGGATGGACACACTATTGATGCACCCGCTGCACGAGAGGTGGGACCCAATTAGGAGAGCCTTCATCTTCCCGTGGGGCCACATGATTCTCACACTAGAAGACATAGCGAGGATTACGGGATTGAGAGTCCACGGACCCGCAGTGACAGGATGGACGTACGGCGACTACCGGGAGATGGCACAGCCGCTGCTCGGACTGGATCAGATCAGCCCGGGACAGTCCTCATCTCAACTCTTGAGATCAGTACTGCAGGAGAGCTTGGGGTTGAGAGGAGCAGCGATCGCCGTAGGAGAGCTACCCGAGGAGCATCTGGACAGAGTGATAGACCAGGTGCGCCCTTACGTGGCGGCGGAGGCAGGGCCTGAGGGGGATAAAGTGCTGCGACGCTTCCTGATGCTGCTATTCGGGAAGCTCCTCTTCGCAACTCGAGCGGACGTCATCAGCTGCAGACTGCTTCCGATGATAGAAAACTTGCATAGAGTCGGGAGATACGCCTGGGGAGCGACGGTGCTAGCATTCCTGTTCGAGTCCCTCAGCACGACGGACCGGTAGACGATGATGGGCGGCTTCTCGCCTTTTCTACAGGTAAATGCAATGTAAATGCTTTTTATATTATGCAAAAGAATGCTATGCAAATGATTATGCAATTTGACTGACTTGATTTCTAAAATACAGATTTGGAGCTATATGTATCTCCCAGGCATCGGGAGAGGTACACTACTCCACCCCAGTCGCATCCCGATTGCGAGGCGATGGACGGTAGCGAGGGACACAAGGTCGATCATCAGACTGACCCGGATGATCCAGGACGACCTGGACTCCTACCCACACACGTCGGTAAGTCCAGAACTCGAAATGATGCTTTAAATGCTTTTAAATGCTTCTACATGCCTTTAAATGCTTCTACATGATGAACTTATATGCTGACGAATGGACTTAATGTTTCTAGGTGAGATGGACCCCGTACCGCGGCGAGGTTTACACGGGACAGCCGTGGGTAGAGGCGGCCTTGTCGTACAAGGGGCGAGACATATGGCTGCATTACATCCACATCATCGAGCCTCTGCACTACAGGCTGATCCTGCGGACTCGGGGACTACACCAGCCCGAGGTGACCTTTCCACGCCACAGTGACGACCACCCAGGCAAGTCAGCACGAGGCATCAGCGGCAACGTGGATTGGTGCGCCCGGAAGGCGAAGTACGTCCACGACTGGAACAGGCGGGGCCGAGCGGTGAAGGAGCGAGATGAGAGCGACGAGGCATATCTGAAGGCCTTCGCTCGACTCTACGGCGACCGGGTGTACCGAGGTACCCGACGACCGGTATGCAAATTCTAAACTCAAAAACTCTTTCTATATGAGCTAGATGTACTGACTTCCCTGAGGGATGGATAGCCGAGCTGGAGGGACTACTCCACTCCACCATCCAGCAGCGGGACGAGTACCGGACCGCCCTGGAGCTTCTGGTAAGATTCTAAAACTTAGACTTAAATGATTATGATTATGCAATGCAAAATGATGCGAATGCCGACTAACCACGACACCTAACCGTGATTTCTAAATGCAGCGGGCCGAGGGAGCCCAACGAGCGGGACCGGATGCCCCATCGTCTTCCTCGCAGCCTGTGGGAGGTAGGGCTGAGAAGGAGGCCGAGTTTGCTCGGGCGGTTGCCCGGGCCGAGGAGGCGGAGGCCACCCTCGCGGAGCGGGTAAGATGCTAAAAAAGCTTATGCCAATTAAATGCTTTATGATTATCTATGTGAAATGCAACCTACAGGCGAGAGAACTAGCTGCATCAACGACCGAGACACAGCGACTCCGGGAGGAGCTGACTCGGTCACAGGCCGAGATCGAGCGACTCCGAGTTGGGACGGTAGATTTAGACCGCTACCGGACCGAGGCACGCGAGGCTCGGCGCCACGCTTACGATATGAAAATCGAGCTGCGGACCCTCGAGAGGACTGTCCGGATGATAGGCCGAGGACCTGAGCGGAGTGTTTCTGTCACGCCCCGAGCGCGGAAGATACTCGGAGATGCGCGACGTGTCTATATCAATCATGTCAATCAGAGTGGTCGTGTATTCGACACGAAGACAGAGATGCGCAAAATAGCAAGATAACCCAATCCTTTATTTCATAATGGATAGACTATTACAAATCCAATACTCTGTTTAATAAAAAGAAAAGTACATAGTTGACTCGAGAAAACTATAGAAATAACTAGACGACACTTGTAGAAGCTCTATCACTTTCACTCTTGACCATTCCCATCCGATTGACTTCCATCGTCGTCGGACTTACCTGAAAAGTACAAAGGGACAAACGGAATGAGCGAACGCTCAGTAGGAAATTATATCTCAAGTACTAGCAAGTGGTTTAAGTAATTACATCTTTCATGAATGCAATAAAGCTATGCATGCTCGCATAAAACGACAGGATAGATAGAATGTAGTATCAAGGAAATAAGATGAACTTACCATGAACTTTCAACAAGATAACAAGTTTATTCAAGATATTCAAGCGAGTACATTTAACAAGTCATGTCAAGAACTTTGGCTATCATGTATCAAGCAAGTAAATAAATTACCCTTTTCGGGCCACGCATTTCATTTCATGTCAAGTACGAGTCAAGTACAAGATGTGTGTGGAATGTCCAATCAAGCAAGTCAAGTACTCGGTATAATGCCAGATACCTTATCAGTTTAACTCCCATGGGCACAAGTACTTTCGGGTGCTCCTCCCAGGACCAGATCGGGCCCTATATGCGCAGGCATTTATCATGTGTTTTGACATCCACTCTTGTTTATATAGCCAATATAGAATTTTAATAATCAAGCTTGTAGATACGTATGACAACATTGATAGAATAGAGTCCAAAAATATGACAAAGGACCTAGAATGGCGATAATAACGGTATAATCACGATATCGATGAAAACTAGGTAGAATATGGTTCCCTTAACTTAGGTACCATGATAAATCGATATGGACATTCTTTATATAGAATTGAGGTCCACATGAACATAAGATCAAGCAAGATACCCTCATTCTTATCATAGAATTGGGGTTTACAAGAACGACATGATATGGCATGATATCATCATCCCATTAAGAATATCTTATGATATACTCTTTGTATAATCATAAGGGCCGGTATACCATGTTTCTTTAGATTGACATGGCAAGGATCGTGTAATGGGTTTTTAGGGTACAACCAGCTCAGTCGGCCTTGAGGGAATCCAAGGCTACGAGGAGTCTTACGGAGGTCTCTATGATTAACTCGCTAGTCCAAAGGAACGGAATGTCCAATGGAGAGCTTGTATGTCAATGAGAGTTGAGTGTGATCGATAAATCAACATGAAACGTGGGACTATAGTCACGGAGTGGAGAATAGTGCCGATATACGTATGTATAATATATAAAACCATCGGTTAGCAAATCAGATGAAAATCAGTTTATAGTAAAATAACGACTTAGGTCAAGTCGTTTCTCAAGTAATTAACGCCTAACAGAAGGGCGTTTACATATGGTCCGTTTTACAGAATTTTCAATAATTCAATAATTTATCTAAAACGCGCCCTGGACAGGGGCGTTTCTTTTCAATGAGACGACTACAGTAGAAGGCGTCTTTTTTTTTTACAATATTTTTCAGAACATATTTATTTTCAGAAATTATCAAAAACGCGCCCTTGGCAGGGGCGTTAATCATTAAATTCTTATTTTCACAGAATATGTATTCCAGGATTTTTAACAGATACGCGCCCTAGTAAGGGGCGTTTCTTTTTAATTCACGCCCTGTGATGGGGCGTTAACACATGGAAAACGACATAGTCTAGGTCGTGAATTCAAGAAATACCATGAATTTTCATGGGCAGTAATAATTTCAGGATAATAGAATTCATGGAGAACGAATGTATGGTCATGACAATAAAATTAACAGGTTTGAAGACATGTGATCATGCATTATTGTAGGATCATTATTTCATAGATACTCAATTCTTAACACGGGTGATTAATGATTAAATGAAATTAACGTCTGTGTGCAGGGCGTCAAATCCAAAATTGACGACCTTGGCATGGTCGTGACTTGTAAAGTAGCGCCCTAGTCTGGGGCGTGTATTTCATAATCACGCCCTTGCTAAGGACGTTTCTTTCAAGAAATTAACAGAAAGTCGTTCAGAAACTATAGTAAACCAAACCATGTATATGCATGATAATTATTGTACTGTATCAATTTAGTTTGGGCTACAGTGACTTGAGAAAACCTACCTTAATTGATATCTGGAGATGGGACACGTGAATTAACTTGATAAGAACACACTGAAGCTTCTAATACCCTTGATAGCAGCAGTATGCAGATCGGACAGGAAGAAGAAAAATTCAGTTGATGAAGATGATGGAGATGATGATCTTCAATCAACCTGTAGGGGAGGAAAAAGGAAGGAAGGTGAGGATATAATCGAAGTTAGGGCAACGGTTGAAGAACATTACCTTGTTCTTCGGCAGTAGCTGTGGGGCTTCCTACAAAGAAAAGTTAATGAAGATTTATCAGTTCTTCATGCAGTCGAAACAGAGGGCAAAAGAAAATAAGAAGAACATACGTTCTTCACTTACCGTCGCAGAGGCTTGGATCAAATAGGTTTAGGGTTTGTCGAACGAGAGATTTTATAGGATTTTGGGAATCCTAACAGTAGTTAGTGTTTGATTGGAAGTAATATTTCCAAGATTGAGTTATTACCACATTCGAACTCTTTCTCATAGTTATCACTTACCCTGGATAAGTTCTGGGTTCGAACGGTTCCGAATGGAATTAACGACTTTGGTTAGGACGTGTATTCTTTAATTAATGCCTTACATCAGGGCGTTTCTTAAAAAGCGCCTTGAGAAAGGGCGTTTCGTGTTTTAAAACACGCCCAAGATAGGGGCGTTTCTTTTACTTACCCATTTGGTCGCGTGAGAACTGACGACCGTAGGTGTGGGCGTCCTTTCTTTATTCACGCCATGAATAGAGGCGTTTCTTTATAAATTAACGCCTTAATAAGAGGCGTTATTTTTAATTTATTTTATTTCGTCCATTTAACCCTATTCCTTTTATATATATTACTTCTGTAATATATATGTTTTAATTCATTTCAATTATTCATTATTTAGGGTTGCTACACCCTCCCCCACTTAAAAAGAATTTGGTCCCCAAATTCAATATATATATATTTATACACGTGGAGAGTGTAGGACATATACCTCTTAGAATAACTCGGGAAATCGTTTCTTCATAGATTCCTCGGTCTCCCATGTCGCTTCGCGTTCAGGATTCTTATTCCATTGCACCTTGAGCATGGGAATAACATTATTCCTTAGAGCTCGTATTTCTTGATCTAATATCTTCAAAGGCCTCTGTTCATATGTGAGATCTTTCTGGATCACCAGATCTCCATGCTCAATAATATGTGACGGATCATGCACATACTTCTTCAACATAGATATGTGAAATACATTGTGTACCTCGGACAACTGAGGAGGCAACGCGATGCGATAAGCAACCTCGCCAACTCTTTCGAGTACCTCAAATGGTCCGATGAATCTTGGCGTAAGCTTGCCCTTAACACCAAATCTTCGTATGCCACGTCCAGGGGATATTTTAAGAAATACATGATCTCCAACCTGGAATTCAAGATCTCTTCTTCTTGTATCAGCATAAGCTTTTTGTCTCGTCTGAGCAACTTGCAATCTTTCTCTGATTACCTGTATCTTCTCAGTTGTATCCCTTACCATGTCTGGACCTAATAGTTGTTTCTCTCCAACTTCGTTCCAACATATGGGAGATCGGCAACTTCTTCCGTATAAGGCTTCGAAAGGTGCCATTTGGATACTAGCTTGGTAGCTATTATTATATGCAAACTCAATTAATGGCAAGTGATCATGCCAACCTCCTCCAAAGTCAATGATGCATGCTCTAAGCATATCTTCAACAACTTGATTAGTTCGCTCGGTCTAACCATCCGTTTGTGGGTGAAAAGCAGTACTAAAGTTGAGCCTTGTTCCCAACGAATGTTGTAATCCCTTCCAAAAATGAGAAGTAAAACGGGGATCTCTGTCAGACACGATTGAGACAGGAATTCCATGTATCCTGACTATTTCCTTGATGTACAGTGCAGCTAGCACATCAATTGACCATCGGCTCTTTATTGGCAAGAAATGTGCTGATTTAGTTAATCGGTCAATGATAACCCAGATTCCATCATGTCCTCCTTTAGATTTAGACAAACCCATGATGAAGTCCATACCAATATCCTCCCATTTCCACTTAGGAATATCTAGAGGATGTAGTTTTCCCGCAGGCTTTTGGTGTTCCGCCTTGACCTGTTGACATGTAAGACAGCGTGATACATAGTCCGCTATTTCTCTTTTCATATTGGGCCACCAAAAGTTCCTCTTTACATCTTGGTACATTTTAGTTGATCCAGGATGAATAGTGTATCTTGATCTGTGAGCTTCATCTAAGATCTTCTTCTTTAATTCCGGACAATCAGGAATACAAGTTCTATCTTTGAACGATAATCTTCCATCAGAAGTTAGTTGAAAATCAGATTGTCCTTCTAATCTACCTTTGATTTCCACTAATATAGGATCATCATCCTGAAGTGTTTGTATCTCAGATAATAAGTCTGACTGTATGCTTACATGAGATAGTGTGACAAATTTGGATTCCGTGTCCAAGCTTATATTGAGCTCGGAGAATTGTTCAAGTAACTTCCATTCTTGCATCATACAATTTGCTATCATTGCTCTCGGCTTTCGACTAAGGGCGTCAGCAACATAACTACCTTTTCCGGGATGGTATTGTATATTGAAGTCGAAGTCTTTGAGATATTCTAGCCAGCGTCTTTGTCTCATGTTTAGCTCCTTTTGCGAAAATAGATATTTGAGACTTTTGTGATCGGAGTATACAGTAAATTGCACTCCATATAAGTAGTGTCTCCATATCTTTAGGGCAAATACTACCGCGGCTAGTTCTAAGTCATGGACGGGGTAATTCTCCTCGTGCTTCTTCAGTTGACGTGAAGAGTATGCTATGACCTTTCCTTGTTGCATTAGGACACATCCGAGGCCAATGCCAGAAGCATCAGTGTAGACCTCGAATTTCTTTCCTTCTGTTGGTAGAGCTAACACTGGAGCTGTAGTGAGATGATCTTTGAGAGTTTGGAAACTTCTTTCACATTCCTCACTCCATTCATATCGGATCTCCTTACCAGTTAACCTTGTAAGTGGCACGGCAATTTTTGAGAAGTCTTTGATGAATCGCCTGTAATATCCTGCAAGACCTAAGAAACTTCTGATCTCGCTAGCATTGGTTGGTCTTTCCCATTTCCTAACTGCTTCAACCTTTGACGGATCTACAGATAATCCATCCTTGGATATCACATGTCCGAGAAAAGCCACTTCTTCAAGCCAGAATTCGCATTTGCTGAGCTTAGCATATAATTGATTTGTCCTCAAGATTTGTAATGAAATCCTCAAATGCTCTTCATGTTCTTCCTTAGTCTTGGAATATATCAATATATCATCTATGAAGACTACTATGAATTGATCCAAGTAAGGCCTGAATATGCTATTCATTAACTGCATAAAGGCGGCAGGGGCATTTGTTAGTCCAAAAGGCATAACAACAAATTCATAGTGGCCATACCTGCTTCTGAACGCAGTTTTATGAATATCTTCGTCCTTGATCCTCAATTGATGATAACCAGACCTGAGATCAATCTTGGAGAAATATTTGGATCCAGAAATCTGATCAAATAATTCATCGATTCTCGGCAGTGGATACTTGTTCTTGATAGTAAGATGATTCAACTGTCGATAGTCGATACACAATCTCATGGATCCATCCTTCTTCTTTACAAATAAGACTGGTGCTCCCCACGGGGAAGTACTTGGTCTAATGAACCCTTTTTGAATCAATTCCATCAATTGCTTCTTCAATTCTTTCAGTTCTGCAGGGGACATTCTATAGGGTGCCTTTGAAACAGGACCAGCACCAGGGACTAAGTCGATGGTAAAGGCCACATCTCTTTGCGGGGGTAATCCCGGCAATTCTTCCGGAAATACGTCTGGAAATTCTCGCACTACCTGAATGTCCTCTATCTTGGTTTCTTTAGCTTCCTTAATAGTGACAAAAGCAAGGAAGGATACACATCCTTTCTTGACGAGCTTGCTTGCTCGAAGAGCCGAAATAAGAGGGGATTTGCTTCGACTCTTAGGACTAGTATAAGTCAGTTCCGGAAATTCCTTGAAAATAATCTTGCTATCACGGCAATCAACCGTTGTCTGGTATTTGGATAACCAATCTGCTCCTAGTATAACATCATACTCTTTTAGATCTAAGCAGATAAGATCAATAGGAAAATTCTTTCCTCGAACCAGTACCTCACAGTTTTGGTAATGATGTGTGATATCCGTCTCGTTTCCGAGAGGAGTAGACAATATTAATTTCATCCATTCTGGTTCTAGAGGTAATGGGTCAGCAAACTTCTTGGAAATAATGGAATGCGATGCACCCGTGTCAAATAAAACATGTGCATATTTGGAACAAATCTTTAATGTACCTTCCACCAATCCGCCTTCTTCTTCTGGTTCGGTCTCTTGGATTGCATGAAGACGCGCGTTCCTTGTCACTGGGCGTTTACCCTCACCGGCTTGGTCATTCATTAATGGACAATCGGGAATCCGATGTTCACGACTCCCACAACGGAGACATGCTCCTAATTTCCTCCAGCATTCTTCTGTTTTGTGACCAGCCTTGTCACAATGCTTGCATACTACGTTTGAAGGTGTAGTGGTGATAGAGAAAGGCTTGGATTTCTTGAACTTCTGATCTTGAGAGGAAGAACCTCCATTATTGGGCCTCTTCTTAAAGTTGGGTTTGAAAGAACCCGAACTTGTGACTTGCTCCTTTTTGTCCTTCCCACGGATCCTATCAGATAGTTCCGTGGCATCTTCAAGCAACTGAGCTCGGCGCACTATTTCAGAATAAACTTGGATATCCATAGGCGCCAGTTGCGTAATGTAGTGGGGCCTAAGCCCATTAAGGAATCGACGGGCTTTCATCTTTTCCGTGCTAATTAAATGCTTAGCATATCTAGACAGTCTAGAGAACTGTGCTTCATAATCAGCCACTGATAAAGATCTTTGCTTTAATGCGGCAAATTCGGCGGCCTTCTTTTCCTGGACCCTATCAGAGAAATATTTGGCGTTGAAATATTCTACGAATTCACCCCATGTAACTTGAGTTGGGTCAAGTGTAGCTTCAATCGACTCCCACCAACATCTAGCATCCTTTTCTAACTGGAAAGTAGCTAATAAGACTTTGTCCTGATCCGTGCATTGCATAACACGGAATATACGTTCAATCTCCCGAACCCAATGCTCGGCATCGTCTGGATCGGTCGATCCTATGAACTTCGGGGGATTCATATTCTTGAATGCTTGGTGTAAGCTTCCAGCTCGTGGAGCACCACCTTGTGCTACCTGTTGTAGCACTTGGGTCATCCCTTGGAGGGTACGCTGCATGTTGCGCCATTGAGCACGTTCGGCAGCCATTATCCTACAATTACAATAGCTTTGTTAGTATTATATCACTATGATCTTATAAAGGACTCATTGATCGTTTAACCCTTGGTTCTACCCACTCTCACTTGGTTAAAGGTTTTGAAACCTATCCTTGGACTTGGGTTTCCTAGGAATTGAATACCTTAGGCTCTGATACCACAAAGACTGTCACGCCCCGAGCGCGGAAGATACTCGGAGATGCGCGACGTGTCTATATCAATCATGTCAATCAGAGTGGTCGTGTATTCGACACGAAGACAGAGATGCGCAAAATAGCAAGATAACCCAATCCTTTATTTCATAATGGATAGACTATTACAAATCCAATACTCTGTTTAATAAAAAGAAAAGTACATAGTTGACTCGAGAAAACTATAGAAATAACTAGACGACACTTGTAGAAGCTCTATCACTTTCACTCTTGACCATTCCCATCCGATTGACTTCCATCGTCGTCGGACTTACCTGAAAAGTACAAAGGGACAAACGGAATGAGCGAACGCTCAGTAGGAAATTATATCTCAAGTACTAGCAAGTGGTTTATGTAATTACATCTTTCATGAATGCAATAAAGCTATGCATGCTCGCATAAAACGACAGGATAGATAGAATGTAGTATCAAGGAAATAAGATGAACTTACCATGAACTTTCAACAAGATAACAAGTTTATTCAAGATATTCAAGCGAGTACATTTAACAAGTCATGTCAAGAACTTTGGCTATCATGTATCAAGCAAGTAAATAAATTACCCTTTTCGGGCCACGCATTTCATTTCATGTCAAGTACGAGTCAAGTACAAGATGTGTGTGGAATGTCCAATCAAGCAAGTCAAGTACTCGGTATAATGCCAGATACCTTATCATTTTAACTCCCATGGGCACAAGTACTTTCGGGTGCTCCTCCCAGGACCAGATCGGGCCCTATATGCGCAGGCATTTATCATGTGTTTTGACATCCACTCTTGTTTATATAGCCAATATAGAATTTCAATAATCAAGCTTGTAGATACGTATGACAACATTGATAGAATAGAGTCCAAAAATATGACAAAGGACCTAGAATGGCGATAATAACGGTATAATCACGATATCGATGAAAACTAGGTAGAATATGATTCCCTTAACTTAGGTACCATGATAAATCGATATGGACATTCTTTATATAGAATTGAGGTCCACATGAACATAAGATCAAGCAAGATACCCTCATTCTTATCATAGAATTGGGGTTTACAAGAACGACATGATATGGCATGATATCATCATCCCATTAAAAATATCTTATGATATACTCTTTGTATAATCATAAGGGCCGGTATACCATGTTTCTTTAGATTGACATGGCAAGGATCGTGTAATGGGTTTTTAGGGTACAACCAGCTCAGTCGGCCTTGAGGGAATCCAAGGCTACGAGGAGTCTTACGGAGGTCTCTATGACTAACTCGCTAGTCCAAAGGAACGGAATGTCCAATGGAGAGCTTGTATGTCAATGAGAGTTGAGTGTGATCGATAAATCAACATGAAACGTGGGACTATAGTCACGGAGTGGAGAATAGTGCCGATATACGTATGTATAATATATAAAACCATCGGTTAGCAAATCAGATGAAAATCAGTTTATAGTAAAATAACGACTTAGGTCAAGTCATTTCTCAAGTAATTAACGCCTAACAGAAGGGCGTTTACATATGGTCCGTTTTGCAGAATTTTCAATAATTCAATAATTTATCTAAAACGCGCCCTGGACAGGGGCGTTTCTTTTCAATGAGACGACTACAGTAGAAGGTGTCTTTTTTTTTTTACAATATTTTTCAGAACATATTTATTTTCAGAAATTATCAAAAACGCGCCCTTGGCAGGGGCGTTAATCATTAAATTCTTATTTTCACAGAATATGTATTCCAGGATTTTTAACAGATACGCGCCCTAGTAAGGGGCGTTTCTTTTTAATTCACGCCCTGTGATGGGGCGTTAACACATGGAAAACGACATAGTCTAGGTCGTGAATTCAAGAAATACCATGAATTTTCATGGGCAGTAATAATTTCAGGATAATAGAATTCATGGAGAACGAATGTATGGTCATGACAATAAAATTAACAGGTTTGAAGACATGTGATCATGCATTATTGTAGAATCATTATTTCATAGATACTCAATTCTTAACACGGGTGATTAATGATTAAATGAAATTAACGCCTGTGTGCAGGGCGTCAAATCCAAAATTGACGACCTTGGCATGGTCGTGACTTGTAAAGTAGCGCCCTAGTCTGGGGCGTGTATTTCATAATCACGCCCTTGCTAAGGACGTTTCTTTCAAGAAATTAACAGAAAGTCGTTCAGAAACTATAGTAAACCAAACCATGTATATGCATGATAATTATTGTACTGTATCAATTTAGTTTGGGCTACAGTGACTTGAGAAAACCTACCTTAATTGATATCTGGAGATGGGACACGTGAATTAACTTGATAAGAACACACTGAAGCTTCTAATACCCTTGATAGCAGCAGTATGCAGATCGGACAGGAAGAAGAAAAATTCAGTTGATGAAGATGATGGAGATGATGATCTTCAATCAACCTGTAGGGGAGGAAAAAGGAAGGAAGGTGAGGATATAATCGAAGTTAGGGCAACGGTTGAAGAACATTACCTTGTTCTTCGGCAGTAGCTGTGGGGCTTCCTACAAAGAAAAGTTAATGAAGATTTATCAGTTCTTCATGCAGTCGAAACAGAGGGCAAAAGAAAATAAGAAGAACATACGTTCTTCACTTACCGTCGCAGAGGCTTGGATCAAATAGGTTTAGGGTTTGTCGAACGAGAGATTTTATAGGATTTTGGGAATCCTAACAGTAGTTAGTGTTTGATTGGAAGTAATATTTCCAAGATTGAGTTATTACCACATTCGAACTCTTTCTCATAGTTATCACTTACCCTGGATAAGTTCTGGGTTCGAACGGTTCTGAATGGAATTAACGACTTTGGTTAGGGCGTGTATTCTTTAATTAACGCCTTACATCAGGGCGTTTCTTAAAAAGCGCCTTGAGAAAGGGCGTTTCGTGTTTTAAAACACGCCCAAGATAGGGGCGTTTCTTTTACTTACCCATTTGGTCGCGTGAGAATTGACGACCGTAGGTGTGGGCGTCCTTTCTTTATTCACGCCATGAATAGAGGCGTTTCTTTATAAATTAACGCCTTAATAAGAGGCGTTATTTTTAATTTGTTTTATTTCGTCCATTTAACCCTATTCCTTTTATATATATTACTTCTGTAATATATATGTTTTAATTCATTTCAATTATTCATTTATTAGGGTTGCTACAGTTTCGCAGAGCGGAGCACAGAGGAGCGTCGCTCGGAGCGGGATAGTGGCTGATTTCCTTGTGAGTTCCTCCGCCCAGCGGAGGAATGAGAGGGTGGAGAGAGGACAGCAGGAGGAGAGTGCCTCCATAGCACCGCCAGCAAGGAAGCCGGATGGTGGAGATGAGGAGGGCGGCCCGGCGAACGAGCCGGCCGAATGATGCATTTCTTTTTTATTTTTGTACATGACTATATATATAGAAAAATGAAATTCTTTTTTGGCATTTTTGTTTTGTTTCATGAGTGTGAATGAATAAATATGCAGGAATGAATGAGTGAACGAATGGTTTGGCAGGTTTGTATGTGAATGCAGAAATGAATGATCGATTCAGATGATTTGAGTGCGAGAGATGTGTGTGAATGTACGAACGCATGTATGCGGAAAAAAGGAGTATGTATGAGAATGCGTGGATGATGAATGAGTTGTAGAATGTGTGAAAGACCACCAGGTCTAACACAAGGGCAGGAAGAAATTGCCTGAATTCAGCAGCAGAGAAAGTAACGGTCCAGGGTCAAACCGTCATAATCAAATAACGCATTGGCTGAAGGGCGTTATACACAACAGAGGCCAAATTTGTAATCTGAGCTGCAGGAAAAGCGACGGCCCACCTCTGGTGCGTCAGAGGGAAATAACGGCCAATGCTAGACCGTTGATCATGGCAGAACGATGGGTTGTCAGGGCAACTAGCAGGAAATGCGACGGCCCACAGGAGACACGTCGGGGTGAAATAACGGCCATATCCAAGACCGTCGGGAAAATGTTGAACCCAAAAGCCAACATCTGAACGACCGAGAGTGTAACGGATCATGGTCCATGCGTTACAAGATAACGACGGCCAAAGACTAGACCGTTAAGCTTCACAGAACAGGGTTGGGCCAAATCAAACCCACAGAAAATGCGACGGCCTAAGGATGGCGCGTTAGAGACAAATGACGGCCCCACGATAGACCGTTAGAGACTGAGTTGTGTTCCGAGACGGATTGAGCCGTGAGAGCCTAAACCTGAGATTTATCCACTTAATCTCCCACTAGAACCTATCTAGATTGAAGATAAAGCCTTCCAACTCAAGTCTTATCCTTCCTAAGCCAAAATCAAGCCTTTAAAACTTAGAAACTCAACCAAAAAATCGTAGCTTTGCTAAAAACCTCTGCTCTAGAGCTGAAGAACCACTCCAAAAGGCAGAAATCAAGATGAAGAGAAGCTTTGAGGTGATGGCTATGGAGGAGAAGGTCTACACCGGACCTAAAGCTGCCAGAAAAGAACATGGAGAGCTCCAACGGTTGACGTCAATTCCAAAGCACTTAAGCTCCAATGTTCAAAGGGTGGTAAGTTCCCAACAACACATCCAAGTTTAGAAAATTCTGCACTTTAATTCTCTTCATGACTTCTTCTTCTCCTTCTTTCTTCAAGCCTCTTCCTGGTCCAAGATGCTACTCTAATCTGAAGTGGGTGGCTCCCATGGTAAAAGCACTCCCTATAGAAGTCACATCCATCCTTAAAGCTTGGCACCTTCAACCTCTCTTGGTTTTAGGCAAAAATTTTCAGAAATTATCCTTAGATTGGCCAAGTATTTCAGCTCTTGTAGAACTATGGCATCCATAAACTCATACTTTCATCTTCCCTTCCTTCGAAGCAACAGTCCTATTAGAAGAGGTAGAGACCTACCTAGCCTTTCTTAAGACTAAGGCGGGGGATGAAGATCGGGTTTGCTATACAATAGAGCCTATTGACCCGTCCTTGATCTTGAGTGACTTCATCCATAATCCAAAGGACGTGAGGACCATGATCAACCCACACCACATTCATTTGATACCCTTGGCACAGTGGATAGTGTCTCATTGTAAAAACAAGTGGGAGAGACACGAAGCAATAGCCAAGGCGGTGGCGGTTTGCCTATGCGGAGTCTTCCTTTTCACTACGACCGACCACCTTCTAGACACCCAAAATCTCAGCATTATTAGTGGGTTGTGGCGGGGAATGTCCATTTCTCAAGCGATCCTTTCATACCTTTATGAAGGACTCAGCTCGGCTTGCCTAGGAGGACTTCTGTTCGGCTCCATGATACTCCTTGAGTGCTGGATGGGAGTAAGAGTCAAATTCCAATACAAGGAGGACCTAACTTCAACTAGCCGAATCTTTGGGAGCCACCCTCTCTTCTTCATTGGAGGGGCATTTGGGTACTCTTCACAGGTTGAATGTAAGACGGCGGATAAGAAAACGTGGGATGAATGGCGCCTCTTCTTCAACACTTTGCCAATAGATAAGTTCATCATGCGACCAAGAATCCTTCGAAGCACTCTTCTTAAAATACCGCGGCGTCAAGGCTTGGACCTCCAGCTAGTGGGGAACACCACCATGGCGATCTACAACCCGCACCGGTGCCATCTTCAGATCGGACTTCCAAGAACCCAAGCTCATGCACTATCACACTACCCTCCCCTTCTACCTAGGAAGACGGGGACCGAGGAGGATGAAAGAGCGATCCGAAACGCGCTGACCATGTGGGAGATCAGCAAAGTGCGCCCGTGGCAAGAAGAAGTTGACGAGAACGACGAAGCACGTCGAGATTATGTGAAAGTGCTGAGAAAAATCCGCCCTCTTGCGGATAAAAAACTGAATGTACCTTGATTTCCTTTTGTTCATAAGAGATATTGTTTGTAATTGACAATCCGAGTTTGGAATTTTTATGAATTCATGTTTCATTAAGCTTGCTTGAATGAGATGAGATTGCCTTAGTTGAATGAGCAAGAGTTTTGTGGCTTGATCATCTGGGATGATGTGAACAGGCAGAGCCTCTGGAGTATATAACGGATGTGCACTGGGCCGCTACAAAGAAACGACGGCCTGACGATAGGCCGTCAGAGTGGAAGCACGAAGAACCCTGTTCTCTGAGGGATGTAACGGTCAAGACTCAGGCCGTTAGAGTAAGTAACGGTCCTAACCTTGGCCGTTAGAATGATGGTTGCTGAAAGAAAGAAAGCTTATGCAAGAAGAGGAGTGACGGTAGGGATATGATCGTTAGATGACTGGAGCGGTCTGGTGATGACGCGTTACAGCCTTTGAATCTGCATAATTGTGAGCTTCTCACTTTGATCTTGATCCTGTGTTCTGCGCACACTTTAAACATGAAACAAGTTAGATCTGCTCTTAGACTCAACCCCTTGCCTTGAAGCAAGTTAGATAATGACTGTTTCTCAATATTTGGTCAAGGGGTGGAGCCTTGTTAAAATAGGCGGAAAACATAAAAAATAATGCAATGCATGCAATGCATATGATGGTGTTTTTCGGGGGTTTTGGAGAATATTTAATTTTTTTGTGAGACTTTGAAAATATTTGATTTGTTTGAAAATATTTGATTTTTCTGGATTTTGGAAAATATTCCGATTTTTTTGGGTTTTGGAAAATATTAAATTTGTTTGGATTTAATTTTTTTTGGATTTTTGGAAGACCAGTGCTTCCCCAGCAACATGAGCCCTTCCTTGTTGATATCGAGAATCTCGAGGTTGGCGTGCAATGAGGTGACGACCCCTGGACAAGGTCCAATTGTCGTGACGGTGTTTCTGCCAAGGCCATACCCAGGGTACTAATCTTGGTCCTAAAAGAAAAACAGAATACGGGGGGTAAGCTTTAGGCCAGATATAGAAGTTTTTAAGACTTGATTTCCTTTCCGTACAACCCATTAGAGACTTGGTCTGTTGTGTCGGGGCTTTGAGTCCGTCATCGAACCTTAATCCACCCTAGACATGCATGCGACCGGGCTCATAACGTCCCGCGGGGAACTGTACTGCCACTCTTGTCATGCCTAGCTTTTCTTGCTTTGCCTTTCTGGAGCTTTGGAATTCATAATTCATACTATATTGACTTTGATGCTTTTGATTTTGTCATAGAGATTGCCCATTCGCTGTCTCTTTTGCTTCTTGTGGCATCAGGTCATAACGGACTGCCCCTATTTGAGACCTCCTCTCGTGAGGGTGTTTGGATCTGTTATCGCCTCTTTATTCACCTCTTGCCCCTGGTTTTAGCTGAAGGGAGAAATGGACAGGGACCTTGACTTTCCCCGAAAGCATGGACAAGGAGAAACGTTGTCCTTTCTCAACGTGGAAAACCTGACCAGGGATGTCGTGTAGTGTGTGATTGCCTCACTCGGGACTCCTTTAGTGACAGGAGAAATATCTTGCTGCCGGGGAAGCACGTGGTTTAGACTCTAAGGAAAGAAACGCTTAAGATACAACCCATTCCATGGGTGAGAGAGCTCCTCACCTTCCACGTTTACTAGGCGATAAGCATTTCCTGGATAAGCTTCTTTTACGACGAACATCCCTTCCCAATTAGGTTGTAATTTAGACCTAGGACCTGCAGACCGAATGAATTTTCGTTTCAAAACCATATCACCTTTTTGAAACTTACGTTCGATTACCTTCTTTTGAAAATAACGCAAAACCCTTTTTTGATAAACGGATACATGATCGGCCGCATTCATCCTCTTCTCATCTAGGAGTTCCAACTGAACCAGCAACGCCTCTCGACGTTCATCGAGATTAAGTTCCTTATCAAGCTGCACTCTAAGGGAAGGGATCAGGATCTCATATGGGAGCACCGCCTCCATCCCGTAGGTAAGAGAATAGGGAGTTTGTCCTGTAGGGGTACGGACGGAGGTGCGGTAAGTCCACAGAACTTCCACTAATCTTTCTGGCCAATCAGAGAACTTATGAGCTTCACATGTTTTCTTGATGATTTTAAGAAGAGTTTTATTAGTGGCCTCGGCTTGACCGTTGCCTTGAGGATAATATGGAGATGAATGATGCAATGCAATATTAAACTTCTTACATAGGTCCTTGAGCTCTTGGGAAACGAACTGGGGTCCGTTGTCGGTGATGATGCTGCTTGGCACTCCAAACCGTGAGATGATATTCTTCACAATGAAGCGGCACACCGTTGTAGCTTTGATCTCTGCATACGCCTCGGCTTCGGCCCACTTGGTGAAGTACTCAGTGGCGGTGAGGATAAAGGACTTCTGCTTGATCTGAGAATTGGGATCACCGAGCGGGCCGACAACGTCGAAAGCCCACATAGAGAATGGCCAAGGAGCGGTCATAGGATGGAGAGATGAAGCTGGAGAATGAATCTTATCAGCGTGGAGTTGGCATTTAAGACACTTCCGGACGTAGAGGGAGCAATCTTCCTCTAGAGTGGGCCAATAGTAACCCTGCCTAAGGATCTTCTTCGCTAGAGCCTGGCCATTAACATGCCCCCCACACTCACTAGAATGGGCTGCTTCAGCCACCTTCCAAGCTTCAACATCATCTAAGCATCTCATGAACATTCCATTAGTAGCCCGCCTGTACAGTTCTCCTGCAACAACAGTGTACCTTGCGGCGGCTCTTCTGATTGACTTGCGTTGCTCAACAGTTGTCCCTTCTGGGAACAATCATTCCTTACAAAACAACTCGATTTCATGATACCAAGGCAACTCTTCTTCATCCAGGATCTCTTCTAGCTCTGTTAAAGATACTTCCTTAAGATCTTCCTTCTCAGCTCTTGCCTCTACAGACTTCCTAAGATTGATGAACCAAGGGTCCTGAAGAGAGGGTGCGTCCAATCTTTGGATGACGATAGTCTCAGTGTTCCGACTGAGAGGGAAAGATAGGGAAGAAGCAAGAGATGCCAGAGCATCGGCTAGAATGTTCTGAGAACGGGGAGTATGGATATAGATCAGCTTATGGAATTGCCTGGAAAGGAGCGTGACCAGATCTTGATAAGGCTTGAGCTTGGGGTCACGAGTACGGTAAGTGGACAGAACTTGCCGTAGGACGAGCTGAGAATCTCCTATGATGTTTAAATAACGCGCGCCTAGGAGGTAGGCGTGCTTCAACCCGGCCAGGAGAGCCTCATACTCAGCGATGTTGTTCGTAGCAGGAAACCGAAGTTGATAAGCGAAGGGAATGGTCACTCCCTCCGGAGTAAGCAAAACAGCACCGATCCCTCGGCCTTGAGAGTTGAGTGCACCATCGAAGTGCAGAGACCAGAAGGGGTGATGAGAGATAATAGAAAGATGCTCATCAGGGAAATCGTCCTGAATGGAATCGGTGTGAGGAATGGGGAGATGGGCAAGATGCTCAGCAATGGCATATCCTTTGACTGCCTTCTGAACAACAAAGGTGATATCGAACTGAGAGAGGAAGCTCTGCCAGCGAGCCAACCTACTAGAAAGGACAGGCTTTTCTAAGAGATAGCGGATTGGGTCCATTCTAGAGATTAACCTAACTGGGTGGGCAAGAAAGTAGTGTTTCAACTTCTGAGCTACCCACACTAAGGTGGCACAAGTCTTCTCCATAGCGGTGTACTTGGATTCAGCTGGACTAAACAACCGAGAGAGATAGTATGTAGCCCGCTCTTTCCCTTCATCGTCCACTTGTGCTAAGACCGCCCCTAGGGAGTCCTCAATAACCGAGATGTATAGGATTAGGGGTTTCCCAGGGACAGGAGGTTGCAGAATCGGGGGATTGGATAGATATTCCTTGAGGTCCTCATAGGTCTTCTGACAATCTTGATTCCATTCGAACTTGACCCCCGCCTTAAACAATTCATAAAACGGACGACACCTTTGAGAATGCTGGGATATGAATCTTCTGATGAATTACAATCGACCAATCAATCCACGAAGTTCTGTAATGTCCTTCGGCGGAGGCATGTTCATGACGGCCTGCGCTTTGTTAGGATCAATCTGGATCCCCCGTTTGCTCACTATGAAACCTAGCAATTTCCCTGAGGAGACGTCGAACACACACTTCTTCGGGTTCATCTTGAGCTTGTACTCCCTGGCTCTCTGCAGCACCTTAGCTAGGATAGAGGGGTGTTCTTCCTTGGTTCTTGACTTCACCAGGATATCATCTACGTAAGCTTCCATATAGATGTGCATCATGTCGTGGAAGATGGCCATCATTGCCCTTTGATAGGTGGCACCTGCGTTCTTCAGACCAAATGGCATAACCACATAACAGTACGTGCCCCAGGGCGTGGTGAAGGAAGTTTTCTCTTGATCTTCCGGAGCGAGACGGATTTGATTGTAGCTTGAGTACCCGTCCATAAATGACAGAGCTTCATACCCGGCAGTGTTATCTACCAAGACGTCTATATGAGGCAGTGGGAAATCATCTTTAGGACATGCTTTATTGAGATCCCTGAAATCGATGCAAATACGCACTTTTCCATCCTTCTTGATAACAGGGACTATGTTTGCCACCCACTGAGGATATAAAACAACTCTGATGAATCTGGCCTTGTATAGCTTGTCGACCTCTTCCTTGATCCTCATGGCCATGTGGGGGTGAAATCTTCTTGACCTTTGTTTTACAGGTGTTGCCCCTGGTTTAAGCACGAGTCGATGTTCCACTAAGGAGGGGTCAAGACCCGGCATGTCCTCGTAAGACCAGGCGAAGGAATCGCTATACTCCCTTAGAACTTTGATTAAATCTTCTTCTACTTGCGGAGGGAGATTAGCAGTAATAACGATGGGACTTGGGTCTTCTTCAGTTCCCAAGTTGATTTCCTTCGTAGGTTCATCCACTGCCGTCGACGGCTCGTCGAATCTCTTAAGTCCTTGTGCATACAAATCGGCAGTGTCATCTACGTCGCTGTCCTCATTAACCGGATCTTTTTCACCCAGGATTTCATAGACACCGAGTCCGTCATCGCCCCACGCCCCTTCTATTTCTTCTTCATCCTCAATCGTAATTGCCGTAGCAACGAATTCCGGACATTTTAAAAGGGCATGACAGCGCTGAGCTAGGTCTTGCAAGAACCTATCAGGAACAGATTTGGGGGGACGCGCAAGCGGGCGCGGCTCAGAGGAGGAAGGGTTGGATGACCCAGAACAAGACCGTACTTCTTTAGACCTATCTAATTCTACTTCCCTAGACTCGATAGACCCTAATCCTAACCTAGGAGAAAGGAGACCTAGTGGAAGGGAAGGAGCAGGGGACTCGTGCCCCTGGGATGAGGATGGAGACAGGGTAGCATAATCTTCCACTGAAATCTCCATTTTGAATTTGACGTTTTTTTTTGGAGATCAGCAGAGACTATACAGCAAGATGGAGGAGGCGGGAGCTGCATAGGGAATAGCTCAGGGAAGATGCAGTCAAAGAAGGGATCGGAAGATGAGAACCACATCTCGTGGAGTTGGGCGTTGGGAGGAGCAGGAGTGAATAGAGTGGATAAATCAATGGGCGGGCAGTGCCCGCAAGCGCAAGGAACAAATAGAATCTCGGGCGGATCAACGAAGGATGGATTTACCATGATAGGAGGAAGACGGGGTAAGAACTCCCATTGCTGGAGGAGAGATTGAAAGCGGGAGGGAGACCAAGAAAAGACAATCGGCGAGCTCCCCTCCTTCCGCGGATCATCGTCTGGCCGCTTCTTCGGTCCCCATTGCATGAGCCGAACCTCTTGCTTCTTTTGGCAGTCTTCTTCATGAAACAACCCCTGAAGGGTTTGACCATAATCAAGCATATCATGTTCTGGCCTTTTTAGTGTCGGCGGAGGACTGGCAATCGGACATACTGTATTTCTCTCTAACGGAGCTGGCTGCAGAGCTAACGTGCCGGGCTGGAGAGGCCCTCGGACAAAGTGCTGGCGGTAGTCCCAGGTGAGTGGCCCAGAATCACCCATCACAGATAATGCGGTTTCTTTGTAGCCAAGACCTCTCCTGCCCATCTTTCTTCCCTTGGGTATGGGCTTGGTCATTCCTTGTAATTGTGCACCGAGGCCTCTCCCCGGTTGGTAGCCCAGTTTCAGTATAATGTTCCAGCCTTTTGGGTCTCGGATCTGGGGCTTCATCTTGATGTTAACTGGAGTAGTGATGGTCCTAGGAGGCGTATAAGCCCAAGGAAAGTTTAAATCCAGCACTGATATGATGGGTCGGCTGCTTGGCCAAAGTGTAGGAAGAATCTGTTCTAAAATGGCCTTAACCGATTGCATTGTAGATAGGCTTTTGACCTTGACGACCCTCCCTTGGAAAGGGAATTTGACGCACTGATGTGTGGTGGAGGGCACGGCACCGAGCGTATCCAGCCATGGACGACCCAAGATAGCCTTGAACCTAGGGTCGATGTCTAGTACATAGAATTCTACAGCCATTGTAAGGGGTCCAAGCTCTGCTTGGATAGTGACCACCCCGTGACATGCTCGCCTTGAATTGTCATATGCTGCTATAGTGATTGGGGTAGGTCGTAATAACTCTTCGGATATGTTGCAAGCTTGTAGAGTGCTGAGTGGGCACACATTGATTGAAGCCCCTGTGTCAACCAGTGCTGCTTCAATGCTGACTTTGTTCAGAGTGATTGTAATGCAGAGCGGCATTTGCCGAGCTTCCGGGAGCGCCAGCTCGGATTCTGAAAATGTGATTGCCGGCCCTTTGGAAATAGTTGTTAGGGCCGTTGGTAAGCTGTCGACTGCCATATCTTCGCTGACCATTACCTTCTGTAAGAAATCTCTCAGTGCATCCTGATGAAGGGTAGACCTTTTGATCAGCTCCAACACAGATATTTTAGAGGGCACTCGATCCAGATGATGCAATAAGTCATACTGAGTGCCTGGCAAAGGTTTAGTTTCTGCCTACTCGACTGTCGGCTGAGAATACTGGGGATTAGAAGTAGTAGGGTAGTTCCGATGGAACATCTTCCCGCTTCTTAAGGCGCAACTTGTAGCGGCCGCGGCATCGGTGGATAGTATGATGGGCCCTGCGGAGTGAATAAGCGGAGTAGGCGGTGTAGGGGGGATGAGTAGGTGGGATGTGAGGTTAGTGGGGATAATGGGCGGTGGTGAGCGGATGATGGGTGAAGGATTGATGGAAGGCGGGATGGTGATGGTGGGTGGTACGGATGGAGGGAGTGTTGGTGGAGGAGTCAAGACAGGTGATAGGTTAGGCGATGGCGTGAAGTAGAGGCAAGTGGCGAGGGGTATGACGGAGTGGTGGGTGGTAGTAAATTTGTTGGAGCGGGCGTAAACGGGAGGACAAGTGGAGAGGGTATTGGGTGTGGAGGAAGGACGAAGGAGGGGGTAAGAGGATTGCGGTGGTTGTGGTGGAGGGCCATGACTTGCGGTGTGGCGCCATCGTCATCAAAAGACCACTCGGCACTAGGGGCCGGGGGTTGAACTACGTTCACTTGAGCCGGTGCAGGCGGCTGAGGTTGCTGTAGAGCAGGCGGATGATTTGGCATCGGATTTTGATGGATCCCCAGATCCTGAGCTTGTTGTAGTTGCTGTTACGGTAGTGGCTGCTGCGGCTGCGGTGCTTGTTGCTGCTGTGCTTGCTGCCTCGGCTGTTGCCCTCTTTTCTCCTTGATTTCAACAATGGCCCGATGCATCGCAGCCCAATCGATTCTCTGTCCCTCATGGAGATCGTATACCAGATCCCGGAACTGATAACATCCTTCGATAGTGTGGCCTGGCTGCCTATGGAACATGCAATATTTCGTCTGATCAACGGCTGGGTTCCAGTTAGGCCGTTCCGGAGGAAGTTGAATTGCATTCACCGACATAAGAGCCGGGAAGATATCCGTGAGGGTCTCTGGCAGTTTGGATTGTTGTTATAGCCGCTGGGTGGAGGGACATTATGGAATTGAGGAGGTGGTGGTTGTTGCTGCGGAGCGATGAAGGCGTTTTGTGGAACGGTGAAGGCAGGCGGAGGGTTTTGTGGAGCGGCTTGAAAGTTCTGTGAAGCGGAATTTTGTGGAGTGCGGGGGTTTTGGGGGAAGCGGAATGGTGCGGCTTGGAATGGAAAGGCAACGGCTTGTACCTGTTCGTTTGTCTGGACCCCCTCAGTAACCGGCCCTTGTGGTTTCTTGTGATATTTGGGCTTTTGGTTTTCAAATAGGGCGTGTATGGGAGAATCCTTGAACTGGGTTTGTATGAAGCGCGCCCGGCTGTAGAGTTGATGCATGTTAGCTATATCATTCATTGCCAGGATGTTCCTGAAGGTCGGGGTAGCATTTAAAATGAGCAGCTTGACCTTCTCTTCCTCCGGAATGTGGCCAGGCACTCTAGCAGCCATCTGTCTCCACCTGTCTGCATAAGTGGCGAACTCCTCATCCGGCTTCATCTTCTCGGCTACTAGATCTGTAAATGAGTATTCCGGGCCGACCCTGTCTTGGAACCGCTGGATAAATTTGTCCTTTACTACCTTGAAACTTTCAGCTTCTTCTAGCGGCAAAGAGTAGAACCATTCCAGAGCAACACCATCCAAAGATCGGCGGAATAAGTACGCCATAAGGCGATCATCATATTGGAAATGCGCCGACTCATATAGAAAATCCCTCACATGAATGAAGGGATTGCCGTTCCCGTCGTACTTGCCGTAGTTAGGGAGTTCCGATTGCGGAGGGAACCGAATGTTCTGAAAGGTCGGGACAGGAACATTTGCCAAAGATTGCGGGCCAACCCGCTTCTGGAGGAAATCGAGTTGTTGCTGCATGGCGACCCATTTGTCAAGCAAGTCCTGCTCTTGGGAGGGAGCAGGGGTGGTAAAAGACGATGATTGAATTTGAGGAGCAGATGGAACGGTTGCGGCAGAAGGTGGAAGCCCATAAGCAGGAGTGGAGGGATAAATAGTAGAGATGGGGGGCCCATAAGAAGGATATTGGGCCTGAGATTGGCCCAGATTAGAATGGGCTTGAGCCACCCCTTGCCGAGGGTGCAAGAAATCGGAAGGGCCCATGAGAACTTGCGAAGCTACCGGAGTAGATACGTGATGATACATTTGAAAAAAAGAGGGGATGGGCGACTTTCCCTTATCGAAGGATTGTTGGGCCGAATTGGAAGACTGGCCCGTTTCCATGCCCGCGAAAGTGACGGTCCGTGGTTGGACCGGGGTGAGATCAATTGGAGTGGGCTGAATGGGAAGCCCAACAATGGAAGGATTGGATTGATTTTGGATGATGGTGGAAGGAGATGCGTTGGACCCTTGCATGGCCTGATAAAGAGCTTGGAGTTAGGCCGGATCCAGTTGGGCCATCATCTGAAGGACGGAGCCCGCGGAAGGAGTGGAGAAAGAAGGGGTGGCTTGACCACCTTCCATGGAAGTGGAGGATAGAAGAGGGGCAGTCCCCTCTCCAGAAGAAAAGGAGGTAACCCTGGGAGGGTTTTCAAGAAGCCCTTGAGGAAGGGAGTCCTCTTGGGAATGGGGAGGATCAAAGGATGCCATGGTGGACTCGAAAAGAGGATTGGAATAGGACTTGAAGAAGGAATTGACTTGAGGAGATGAGTCGGACGGACGAAAACAACTCCACATGCAACGGACAACCTTGACAAAATGTAAACAAACAACACAAACAATCACACAATGAGTAACCAAACTCGAATGTTTTTTTTAGAAAAAGATGTAAGTGATAAAAGGTGAAGACACTCAAAGTCAACCAAGTTGTTTTAAGATGATGCAACACAATTCTTGTGATTTCTCCTTTGGAACCTTAGTGAATTGATTGAAATGTGCTCTCAACAATGGGTTCCTAACAGGAGATGGGTATGGGACTTGGTTTGACTCTAAGTGTAATCACTTCTCCCTTATGCAACCCTAGACACGGGGTGGGAAAGGTACAACCAGCCCGGCGTCCGTGTGGGAATCCACAGCTCGCGGAGACTTATGGAGGTCCCTGGTGTGATTTCCTAGTCGGCCCCAAGGAATATGGAGACGAGAGGTCCGCACACCAAGGTAGGAAAATGCAATCTAGGATATGAAAACATGAATGGTCCTATGTGCACCGGAGTGCATGCAAAGTCTAGCCTAAAATCTAGCAATCAATGATGCACACAATGATATGGAGATATGAAACAAAGCAAGGAGGAAGTCAAGTATCACCCAAGCAAAAAAGTCACAGCAGAAACTGTGGAAATAAATGCACCTGGGGGCGTACCTGTCTGGAGTATAACGGTCGAGGAACCCTGCGTCAGAATAAAATAACGGTCGAATGCCAGACCGCCAGAAATAATATAACGCAGGGAGCTAGGACCGTCAAATGAGCCAGAAAACCAAAATCAACCAGAAGTAACAGGAAAAACCGTGAAAGCTCTCAGCAGAACAGATGTGGCGGTCTAATGCCCCTGCGTCAGAGGACTGTAACGCAGGGACACAGGGCCGTCAAAGCACTCAGAGAATCAGGATTAACAGGAAGTAAGGGGAAAATGGGAGGGGAACAACACAAGAGATGATGGCAGGTTTAACAGGAATCAAAAGCATGATTGGCACAAGTTGTCCCACCGTGATCGCCAAAAAATTATCTGTTGATTGGTTTTGCCTATCTATCTTCTTTTCTTAGGGAGTTTTGTGTGAATGATGAGATGACAAGCAAGTAATCAAAGATCTACTCTTAACCTATGAACATGTGATCATGAACCTAGGCAATCAAAGCTAGCTCTAGCATGGGCATGCTATCTCAATCAGACTAAGCTGAGGAAAAGAAAAACACACGCCGGGGCGTGGAGCAAAGAGTAAATGAAAACACACCACACGGGGTGGAACAAGCAAGGAAATAAAAGATATGCAATGAAGGAGAAAGCTAATGCCCAATACCAAGGAAAGTCGTGATCGCAACCAAAGTAAAAACAAGCCAAAGACCTGAAAATACCTTGGAAATAGGTAGATGAAGCACCCGCCCACGGGAGAGGAAACCAAAGAGAACCTGCAGGTCAGCTAGAAGTAACGGCCAGAACTCCGTGCGTCACTTGAAAGTGACGGTCGCTCGATAGACCGCTGGAAGACTCTGACGCGCCTGCACAAGGCCGTCGTAATACCTGCAGTAGCAAAGTGTGGATCCTTTTAACTCCAACTCTTCCAGCCGGCTAGAAGACTTGGGCCTCGCCCTAGTGAACCTGTAAACCTGCCAAAGAAGTTGAAGACAAGAACAAAACAACCCAAATTAGCCTTTCAATAATATAGCATCAATTCTTCAATAAACAAAATATCATCAAAAGGAGAGGGGAATACCGGGGAGTTTTAGTTTTTTAACCCCTCTAGGCGTTTTAAAAGATTAGGGGGATGTTTAGATGATGAAAACCAGTGAAAAACGTGGAGAAAGGAGAGAAATAATGCTTATGATGAAAGGGAGATTGAATGGAAACTCAATATGCAATTATGAGCTTTAGAACCGAAAGGAACAAATACTTCCTTCACCAGGCAGCAAACGAACGTGAGAAGCACTTCTCCTTGATCAAACGTGGCTCTAGAATGCGGCAGCACTTCGACGCAAACTCCAGAATTTCCTCCCTTGGCCATGAAGTTAAGGGTTCTATTTATAGACCCTCAAACCCTCAGGTCGAGCAGAGGATAATCCGACAAGAGAAAGGGATAACTCTTAGCAAATCCTTGAAGATAATATTACCAAGAGTCCATAGAATCAAACAGAAGGTCCTGAGGATCAGATTTGAAAGAGATATCGCCAATCCAAGTTCTTATCTCGACCACGGAGTAGCAGAGAAAAGGCCTGAACTGCCAGGACTCTCTGAAGGAAGTAACGGCTGCACGATAGACCGTCACTTGGAAATAACGCACCAAGGATCGTCCGTTACTTTCAACCTTATCCCAAAGAGATAAGATGAACAGGAAGAAGATCAAAACAATAGGACTCTGTACAGAAAGCAACGGCCAAGGCATGGGGCGTCATAATGAAACAACGGCTGCACGACAGACCGTTATTATCAACGTGTAAGCCAAAAGATAAAGATTGAAACGAGACCTTAAGCCTTAGGACTCTTCAAAGAGTAACGGCCTAGGACCCACCCGTTATAAAGAAACAACGCTCCTGGAGCAGACCGTTATTATCAATGGAGTTCAAAAGAAGAAATGAAGGTTTTGCTAAGCCTTAGTCAAATGAAATGCCACAAAAAGCCACATCCAATCAAGGAAAAGACTCAAGAAATAGGCTTCAAATCAATCAAGGAGACTCAATGAAGAGTGAATTACTCGGAGCATCATGTAGAGTGAATAAGAAGATGACCCGACTTATTGGTCATAAAACGGGTGTCAACACCTGAGTCCGCCTGCCCTCAAACTTCTCCTTCTTCGTTGGGGATCTAGACGATCTCTACAGTGGCACCTTCCCTTTTCTCCACACCTCCCGACGATACTATGTCTTATCTGCATTCTCTTCTACCATGCACGTTATGGCCACTACCGCTGCTAGAGTTTGCAGCGTCAGAATAGCCACCTTCTCCCTCAAAGAATCTCTAAGCCCGTCAACAAATCTTCGGGCCCTCCTGCGCTCATCCTAGCAAATATAAGGCGCATACTTCTCTGGCTCCGAGAATCGAGTCTCGAACTACAACACCATCATATCGCCCTGCCTCAAATTTAAAAACTCTCGCTTCATTTGGTCCTGAACATGTAACGGGAAGTACTTCTCTCTGAAAACTAGCAAAAATTCTTTCCAATGGATCATATCTTGACGGTCCCTAAATTTGGTCCTCTACATGGAACCTCACCAGTCATTTGCTGCATCCTTAAGGATAAACTCCGCCAACTGGGTCTTGTTCTGCTCCCTATAACAAATAGCAATGAAAATCTTCTCAATTTCTCGGATCCACCTATCTGCCACATCTTGTCGACTCTCCCGCTTAAAGCTAGGATGCCCCATCCTTGTAAATTTCTCCATCGGTGACATCTCGACCAACCTATCATCATGCGAGTCTTCCAATCTCTGCTGCATATTCTGGGCCCATCCTTCAAAACCCCACAGAAATCTCTCAAACTAGTCAGACGAACCTTCATTCTTGTCAGCTCTAGCCATCTCCTCACTACAATCCAATAATAATTAATTCAGTCAACTTTTCCTACAACAACTCCACTACCATAAACATGTTAAATGCAATAGAATGTCAACTACTAAAGCTCTCATTAGTATCTGATACAAGGACTGTTGTCACGCCTCGCTAAAGGGGAAACATGGGACGTGACTTGTTAACGTGACATATTTGAGAGTAGTAGCACTTTGACAATTCCACACAAAATATTCATCATTACATACACATTATGAAGAGAAAATACACTAGGTAGAACTGTTTATAATTCGGTTCAAACCGAAAAACTAAACCGAACCGTTCGGTTCGGTTTGAAGTCGAATTCGGTTCGGTTTGATTTCATAATATATGAAACCAAATCAAACCGAATTTATTATTTATATATTTTTATTGATATTATATATTATAAATATTTAAAAAATATTTAAAAATTTAATTATATACACATAAAACATACAAAATATAATAATTTTTATTTGATTTTTATTTTATATACATATAACTCATTGAATTATATCTATTATAATAAAATATGATAATTCAATTTGAAACCGAATCAAGTCGAATTTTTTCGATTTAGTTCGGTTCGATTTGATAAGCAAATTCGATTTGGTTCGATTTGAAAAAAAATGATCCAAATTGAACCAAATCAAACCATGTTCACCCCCAACACTAGGACGGTTTTCCATTCATAATCCATAGTTGATTAAAAAATTGCGATGGTACAAAAGTCCACACAGGCAACAAGAGCCAACAAAACTAAAAGTAGAATGCATCTAGACCCGTCACAGCTCCACACCTGTAAATTGGCTCTCTCCGCTGTGCTACGTCAAGTAGAAACTGTCTGCCTCACTACTCGACACCAAAAAACACAACAACGATGGACTGAGTACGAGACTCAGTAGAACTCCTAATCCTGACCCATCGGTCACCTGCCAACCGGGGATACTTATACTTGACTGTCGGACAGACCACCATAGTCATAAATGTGGTACAATTATATTAAATGCATCTAATCTTAAGAGAATGTGACCTGACTACATGGCGTAAAGGCTTAATCGAGTGAGCATGGGTAGATCAGCTATGGGGGGGGGGGGGGGTTCATTCCACTGTCCAAGGCTGAAGAGGCCAAGAAAAAAAATATGTAAACTAGACATGAAATCTATAGATATCATGGCATAAATGTAAACTTACGACATGAATCAATTCATGAAAGAGCAATATTGCATAACTTGTACAAGGAGAGACACGAACATAAATATTTCATACTTGAATAAAACTTATCTTTACATGCTTCTTATCAGGAAATTTAACATGTGAATGCCTATGGAAGAGCATACTTACACATACATACATATAACGTGCACATTCTTGCATATCATATTCATAGCATACACATATCACGAAGCTTACACATCATGTCTGTTGCACATTAACCTGAGTAATCAAAGTTTAACATGAAACATGATCATAAATTAAAGGCAGAAAGAACATGCAACGGTGACTTCACGCTCTGGGCGGTTGCACCTATGGGTGGCTCCACACCGGACGTCCCCTCTAAGACACCTAGTCCGAGTAGCCCTTTCCTTTTAGTAGCCCTTTCACTAGTGGCCCTTTCTACCAGGTAGTCATTTCCTTTGCAGTTCGAATGAGAGTTCAAAAGAATAAATATAGCCCAACTGGGTGATGAGATCCAGTTTCAGGTCAATCAAGACATGTAGTGGATCTTCTGTCTAGATCACCCCATTTTCATGTAATGTAAGACTTATCAAATCTTATAGTTGCCTTACCAGGAAACCTGTACATACTCCAACATATTTTTTTTCTTGCTTACAACTCATCTTGAACCCTATTTGTGAAAAAAAATCACCGTGGATACTCAGTGAAAACTTTAAGATCATAGACTCATGATCTTGATTTAGAACTAGACGATCATGATGTGGTCAAAACACAGATCGGTCAAGCCTATGCGATAGGCATCGTGCTCGGTTCATGCTTAAGAATCCTACCTTAATGGAAGCTTGCTTTAGATCACCTGTCCTCTTCCTCCAAGCAGTTCGTCCTCCCCTCTCACTGTTTCGTCCTGTGTGAGATGACAAAGTCCTCCTAAGAACGTTCTAGGGAGTACAGAAAGTTTAGGAAATGAAAATAACATGAGTAAGAGAAGGGAAATGAGGAGAAATCTATGTAACTCTCTCTTTCTTGAGTTATGGTGTGCCCTGACACCCTACATGCGGCATCAGACTGTCAGACCACTCCCATCTACAAACTTACTCCATGCCCTGGCATTCTATTCTATTATATTCCATTCGTCTAATCATTTTACAACATACCTGCACAGGAATCCGACAGGTTCAGATCCTATCAACGTTCAAATCCAAGGAAGATTTAATATAGTCAAGCCTCAATATTATTCAAGTTTAGGGAAAGTCCAGCACGGTCAATGCTCTAACCCTTTTATCGTTTCCTGGTGTCCTTATTCTCACCGTCCAGTTTGACTTTTAACTGCTTGGTCTAAGCTTGTCTTATTTTCTATTTGTTTATCATTCTTGCCATCCGACTTTAGCAGATTTCTTAATAAACCATCCAACTCTCCCTCGTAGCACTTAATCCTTTGATATATCACCATTGTGTTAGTTAACCCTTCATTATCATCTATTTTGTCAATATATGACTTATCTCTTCAATATATCACCTGATACTTCAATATCTCGTATAGTCCTTCAATATATCGTCTAACGCCTCATTGTATCGTGTATTCCTTCATTGCATCATCTATTCCTTTATTATGTCGTCTATTGGGTAAACGACAAAACAATCATCTAATAAGCCACTTCGTCTAATGCTCCCAACTTAGATGATTTATCTTCTATCTTATCATTGTCTATTCTTCTCCTCTCCACGCCATAGTCTAACATCCATTTGCTTAGATGAAACATCGTCCATCGCATATCGCTTATCCGCTTAAATGAAAGATCGTCTACCACATATTGCCTATCTGCTTAGATGAAACATCATCTACTACCTATCGCCTATCGCTTATCCATTTAGACGAAACATCGTCTATCTCTTACCACCTAGATGAAACTTCGTCTAACATTCTCTCCTTAGATGGAACATCGCCTAACACCTTATCGCGTCATTGTCTAATACTCTTCTCGCATAGATGGACATCGCCTAACCACCTATCTCTTAGATGAAGCATCGTCAAACCCCTCTTCACTTAGTCGAATAATCATTTATTTCTGACCTTCCGTCTAATCTCTACTAGTCTATTTATCATCTAATGGGCTAGAAAGAACCAACACTCATGAATAAAAAAATAGATAAATGGATAATAGATTCTTAGACTTCTTAATCATAAACATTTAATAAAACTAAATCGTACATTTTCTGAGGTGTTACAACTGCACTGGTGGGAGCAGGTCATCGGATTGGAGGCCGCCCACAAAGGCAAGGGCAACTTGCAACGACAATGCTAGTGGGGGCCGGGCGGCAGAGGCGTGTCGTCAGGCCGTAGCTGTGCTCAGTGCTATCTAGGTGTCGGATCCATATGGTCGGCCCTACTAGTAGTAGGTCGAGGGCGGCCAACGCTAGTGAACTTGGCCTTGGCTATGGGGCAGGGATGGGGTTACTAAATAGTCAAGGTCAAGGGAGAGTGGCCGAGTTTGACGGGGGGTGCTCTGTGCGTTACAGGAGGTTGGGCTTTCAGTGGCGGAGGAAGAAGAAGTGGGGGGTGGGGGGAGATGACGGGGCTAGGCTTTTGAGGGGGAAGGAGGTTGTAGTGGAGGGAGAAGCAGAAGGGTGGCATGGGTTTGGGGACTAGGGTTACGTAAAGAAGAAAGGGGGGGTGTTGCGAGTGGGGAGAAGAGGGAGGGCGGCGCAAGAGAAAGGCGAGAGCGGGATGGGGAAGAAGGGCAGAGGATGGTGACGGAGTAGAGAAGGATAAGGGGCCTATCACCTCACCTCCATTGGAGGGTAACAAGCTCTCACAGCTCACAAGTAACTAAGGGTTTTTTTCCTCATTCAACATTGATTTAAAATGAGAAAATACAAGCCATTTTAAAGGGTGGGGGAATGGAGATTTAGGGGCTTAAGGCTCCCTTGGGAGGGAAGTTCATGGAATACAAGGGATCTTTGCCTTTCCTAGGAAATACAAAACAAGTCTCCATCTTTCTAGAAAACATAAGAAATCTTACACCCTAGATTCTCTTAACCTAATATCATAAAAAAAGATTACAGCATAGAAAATATAAATTATCCTAATGATAATATTAACATATCGAAGGAATAATAAAATATTAGAAGTATTAAATAATGTAGATCTCTTACGGTCGAGTCCAATTCTTGATGATGCCAGCTCACTCGAGTTCGGTCAAACTGTCGAGTCGGCTCAGTGTCCTAATCAACGAGGTTATTGGGGGCCCTGAAGACGTCCCCCACCACCAGCTTCCACCCAGAGAGCTCATCGTTCATCTAGGCCTATGCCTCCTTGTCTAGCCCCTCGTGCCGCATCAGGTCTCGTTGCACGATTGTGGAGGAGAATGACAAGCATGATCCCGACGAGGAAGGGGATCACCATGAAGGAGTTGAGGATGGAGAACCGGTGTACCCGGGCACCCTCCATATTCAGGTTGGCGTCTAAGTAGGAGGGCCACTTGATGTCGCTCTCCACAACTCCATCTCAAAGGAGAACACCAGAGACTGGTTCTCCTTGACAACCATGGCCACTGTGGTGGGCTCACATTAGATCTTGGACGGATACTTATCATAAATCTTCAGGTTCTTCGCTGCCTCGGAGTCATGCTGGAAGTTGCAGGGGACAACCTCGAAGCCAAAGACCATGTAGCCCAGAGGGCCGTTGGCGGAGTCGGCGACCACAGTGATGACCTCAATGTCGTCACCGGTGCCCATGATACGGGCTACGTTGGTTTCCTTATACTTGTGGACGAGCACTCGGAACTTGCGGTGGTTGAAGAGGTAGTAGATGTCCTGGACGCGAATGTCATGGAGTAGCCCATCCACCAGAGGATAAGGGGGAGCGTCGGCGGGGGGGTTGGGGGAGCTCCAACAGGGAGGGGGGTGGCGTTGTAGGGTCGGGGGGTTGTTGTGGGGACAAAGTTGCAGGGTGGGGGGTGGGGGACTCTCTCTCTCTCTCTCTCTCTCTCTCTCTCTCTCTCTCTCTCTCTCTCTACATGGTGAGAATGAGGGGTATTTTGGTCATTTTATGACCATTTAACGAAAACCTTTGAATCTTTATGGAATATTCGCGTGGGGGGGGGGGGGTTCTCGGGTGGGTCTCTCTCTCTATATACATGTGGTGAGAAGGAGAGTGATATTTTGGTCATTTTACCACCATTTAACAGAAATCTTCAATTTTTTATGGAATATTCGTATCCTGGTCGATGACAGTTAACCACGGTGACATATTTGAAAGGTTTTAGCAAAAATAGTGATATACTTGCTAATATGTTTCTATAAATGATAAATTTTCAAATTCATCTTTAAACGTGGTTTATTTGGAAAAAAAACCTAGTTTTACTTAGTTGCATATGACTGTTCACTTTTCTCCCAGTATTAATACTCGATCTAAAATCACTGTAAATTGAAATCTAAAAAATCTTAAAATCAATAATTTTAAATTGAAAGATTACTAATTTTTACGTTACACTCTACAACAACTTGAGATAAATCTAAATTAATTTTATTTTATATAATTGTCAGAATTTCTTTGTCAAGCGTCATGGAGTTATTGCAAGTTGAACGATCAAATGGCTGAGCTACCGGACAACCTGGCTGCCATGTAAATCTCTCTCTAAATATGTACTATGAAAACAAATCAGATTTTTAAAATTAAGATTGTGATGGGTAAGAGGGATGGAGAGAAAAAAAAGATGATATTCAAAAATCGCATAATTTTCACGTACGCAACTTTTTTCTGAATTATGGGAAGAAGTCGTGATCTCGTGGGTGTCGTTTGATATATATCAAGATAGGACGGACATATCTTTACTTCATTCTTATTCCACATTTGGTATGGTCAAAAAATACGAAGATATCCTGGGTTAAAAAGAGCGAGATTAACTTCGAAAATAGAGTTAGAACGGGAGATAACTCATTCTAATTCTTTGTTGGAATTAATTGTCTCCACCCCATTTTACCCCTCCCTTTCCTCGTTAATGTTGATCATGATTAAGAGAATAAGCATACGTAACATTACTCTCGTTAGTGCTAAATAGTATTAATAAAAAATATTAAACAACAACTTCCGTAGTGTTAAATACTATTAATCTTATTAGTGTTAAATGTTAATCATGATTTTAAAAAGTATAGATTAAATAGTAGTCTCATTAGTGCTAAATATTATTAGCGAAAAAATATTAAATAATATTATCATTAGTACTGGTCATCATTATGAATAAAAATATTAAATATTATCTTCATTAGTACTAGTAATGATTAAGAAGAAAAATAATTATACAAAAGATAAATCATTAGTGTCAGATATATTAAAAAGAATAAATTATTAAATAATATTCTCATTAGTACTAATCATTATTATAAATAAAAATATTATATAATAATCTCACTAGTGCTAAATATGATTAATAATAAAATTGTTAAACAATACCCTCATTAGTGCAAATCATTATGAATATAAATATTAAACTTTAACCTCATTAGAGCTAATTATGATTAAGAAGAAAATATATTAACTTGTAATATCATTAGTGACATTCAACTATACTCTCATTAGTGTTAATCATCGTTATAAATAAAAATATCTTAAATATTAATTTCCTTAATATTAATCTTGATTAAGAAAAAAATCATTAATAAAATTATAAGTCGTTAGTGTTAACTATTATCAAAAAAGAAAAAAATTACTTATTAATATTAATCATCATTATGAATAAAAAATAATACATAATAATTTCATTAACACTAAATCTTATAAACAAGAAAAAATATTAAATAATATCTTCATAAGAGATAGTTATCATTGTGAATAAAAATATTAAATACTTATTAAACTAAGAAGAGTAAAATAATTTTTTAACATTTATTCTCATTTATATCTTCATATTTTATCAAACGAAAAATAAAAATGACATCATCTTTATTATTAAGAATAAGGATAGTGATAAGTTATCGTAAAATGAATTATGCTCATTCCGCTTAAAATTTATCGTCGCCCTAAACGAGATGAAAGCTCTAACAACGAGGAAGCCGACCGCTGTTTTCTCCCATCCGGCACGATGACTATGCCGTTGGCCATGGTTTACGATGGCAGTTCCGCAGAGACAACCAACCTATGAGAACATGCTCACCATCTTGGTCACGAGAAGAATCTGTGCCAGCCCAAGCCCCAACAAGAGAGCAGGGGCAGAGCTCCGATCCAATCCTACCCCCAAAACAGGCGGCGGGTGGTGGCGGCTGCCCTGGGAACACCGCGGTTTTGAGATGAAAAGAGGGAGGAGTAGACGTTGTTTTGCGCCTCTCCATGCCCCGGCTCATGTTAGCTTCTCTTGTTTCCCTCCTAAGAACCTGTAAGAGCCTCTGGTTCTCCACCTCTTCTTCCTCCTCCTCCTCCTCCCAAGTGGGTACACTACAAAGCCCTCGAGGCCTTCCACACCAAACCCCAATATACCTGACCAATGGAAAGATTTTATAATTGTGTGATTTGTATGTGTGAGATTGGAGACACATTGCACCGTGGTGTAGTGGAAGATCTTAAGTCCAAGGGCAACAGACAAATTACAGCCATGCAACCACTGTCAAGAGCACCGGGAAGGGAACGTGGAGGCCACAAACCCACTTGTGTGTCACACACACACACACACACACACACACACGAGAGAGAGCCATCCTACTGCATTTGGAAAGGCTCGTGGAAGGATTATGATCTTAGGGTGCGTTTGGTTAAGTTTTTGGACAGAGATTTTGATGTTTTAATAATTGAAATTCTCAACATTCTCATAAGTCGAATCAAATGGATTTTTGTGTCCAAGTGAATTTTCAAAAGTAGAGAGAGGTAGACACATGCAAGTGGGGAGAGAAAAATCAGGAGAAACACCCTCAAACTAACTTTTGGGTAGATTGTCGAGCCCGCAATACCATCGGACGTCTAATCTCACCCTAAACGACTCATCTAAATGATATAAATCCTTGTTTAAACCCGTTTAAACTCACACAAATCAATAAAATAGATGTTATGCGCCTTTCATTTGCGTTTTTGCAAATGGCACGAGTGACAATGTAGTCATGGCACATTTGCAAAAGTGCAGTGATCGTAACTCTCCAAATAGAATTTTTAAACGTTGCAAAAATTTCTGACATTATAACCGGTGTACGATTGTGTGGATTTTCATAATACTGCATGTGTCTTAAGCCCAACCACATGGGCCCTTAGAATCCCCGACCCCCATAAATCTTTATAAATGGAATAATATCTCATCAAATTTTTGAAAAATAAAATTATAATCGATATGAAGAGAGAAAGGTTGAGATTTGAAAATCCCCGTTATCTCCCCAACTCAGTCTTTTCTTCTCTCTATTGTTGAAGAATATATAATTCCATTGGATTTTCGAACACGTCCAATGTTGTTTTGAATCTTTTGATTCTTTTGAATAGCAAAAGAATCCTTACGAGACAAATAATTGCAAATGTAGCCCTCTTTGTGTGTGGGTGTACACCCTTGCGCTAGAAACATCCAAGATAGTGGGATCCTACGTTAATATAGAGAATAGTAAAACTAAACTATATTATTGTGGGAGAATGGTTAAGGCATCCTTATAAACGCTCAAATAAGTTCATCCATGCGAAGATTTTATCTCTTTTTCTTTTTTTTACTGTGAAGTCTTAGACATGTTTATGGGGCTAAAATTAACATTATGATGGGATGCGAGAGTTAGTCCCGAGCTTATCACTCAGTGGACATCGACCTTCTTGATGGAGAGACCGTAAGTTAGAGTCCTACTCCTCTAATGTGCGAGAGCAAGATTAACTCTTGTACTCTTTGGACTCTAATCCGATCTCTCTCTCTTGTGTTCTTAGAGTGTTCGAACGTTGGATAAATTATTTCAAAAAAAAAGATAGACATAAAGGTCAATATTGATAGCATAGAACTTAGGGTAGTGAGTGATATTGATGAAAGCATCATAGATTAGACATAAATTATATGTCATAGTTTGCAGTAAATATTATTTCTAAAATAAAGTATCTGCGTTTTATCTGGGGAGGGAAAATGTATATCTAATTAAATTTCTTAGATTGTTCCCTTGACATTAATTTGTTCATGAGGGTGTTTCCGAAACTAACCCTTGTCCAACACATGTGTAACGAAATACGAACACCGTTGTGGACGAAAATATCCCTATCTGAGGTAGACGGGGCAAGGACCCACCACACCGCCACCAGGGCAGCAAGCATGTGATGCCACCGAAGTCGTGCTCGTGATCCCCACACCCCCCTCCCCCTCCCCCCCCCGCCGCCCCGAAAGAATCACTCATTCCACCCTGTGTTCCTTCCACTATTTATAACCCTCGGCCTCGCAATGGCCGCCTCAGCTGCCTCCGTGATGGTGTGGTGGCAGTAGCGAGAGCAGTCTCCACCACCTGCTTGCTCTCTGGAGAGCTCTGCTTCCCGGTTCTACGGCTTCATCGCCTCCTCTTGCAGGTGCTGTATCTCTCTGTGTGCGTGTGTGTTTGCTGCGGCTTCCACCTCTCATCCCGTGATTTTTTTGCTTAGATCTGATGCATTGGTAGGTTTTTGCGCAGATCGGAGGAACTGCCTCTTGGAATGTTGTGATCGCTCACGATCGTACGGGAAATCGGCACTTCCGGATCCAGGTTCGTCGAGTGTGAGCGGAATTGGTATTGTGGGAGGATGGATCTGAAGGAGATCAGATTCCTCGATGCCGGCCTGCTGTTCTTCGCGACGCTGGTCTTCGTGAAGGTGCTCTCGGTGTTGCTGACGTCGGGGAGTAGCAAGCGGCTGCCACCGGTGGTGAAGGCGCTGCCGCTGGTGGGAGGCCTGCTGCGGTTCTTGAGAGGGCCGATCTCGATGATTAGGGAAGAGTATCGGAAACTCGGGAGCGTGTTCACGCTGAAACTGGCGAACAGGCGGATCACTTTCCTGATCGGGCCGGAGGTGTCCGCGAACTTCTTCAAGGCGCCGGAGGCGGAGATGAGCCAACAAGAGGTGTACCAGTTTAATGTTCCGACGTTTGGGCCCGGTGTGGTATTCGATGTGGACTATTCGATCAGGCAGGAGCAGTTCAGGTTCTTCACGGAGGCGTTAAGGGTGTCCAAGCTCAGGAGCTACGTTGATCAGATGGTCTTCGAGGCTGAGGTTTGAACCCATTTTCTCTTTTTCTTTTTGTTCATCTATCTTAGTTCATGTGGATAGAATGCCTGTTATGGAATTTTTCAATGTTTCATTTTGCCGTCGAGATTATTCTCTGCTACTGGAAATTCTAAAGAGAGACAGAGAAGCCATATACATTTTCTTGTATTTGATTATTCACTGCTAGATTTTTACTTGTTTTTTAGTGGCATCTTTCTTGGCTGATCTGACTGGGAAAATCTCAATTGGTCATATTTTTACTGTGATAGCCTCCAATTTGTCTCTCAGGATGCTTCAAACTCTTGTTTTATGTTCAGCCATCCTTGAGAACGCTTCTGTTAATTTCCGCGTAAAAAGTTTACCGGATTCTAGATAATAGCTCTGGTTTAAGCAAATATGCTGTTGAGTTTTGCTAAAAATGTTCCTTGGGAACAATCGTTTTTCTTAGACCTTTACACTTTAATATTTTTCATATCCAACTTGCTGAGGTAAGTGTTCTTTTCAGTGTGAATAGGATGTAATCCTGTTACCTTCTCAGTTAATTGCTTTACCTGATGTCTTGAGTGACTCTCCTATTTCGAAGGATATGTCTCCTCCTTCATTCTCTGCTGCTTCTTCAAGTTCTTCCTTGTATCAGGGTTCATATAGAGAAGAATGGTATCAATATCCACTTGAGAGGACAGGACCAGGTGAGGTGAAATAAATATACATCATTCTGCGTTTCTTACTGATTAAGACCCCTTGGAAGTAGAGAATGTGAAGGATTGTAATTAAAACCATGGGAAGTATTGGTAATCAAGGGAGCTAAAAATACAAATTCTATTTCTAAGTTTCACTATGGGCGGGAGGTAGAGGCACTTTGGTGAGGAAACCCTTTTGTGTCCTTGATGGATGAGATCGAATGACAAGTCCTATTGAAGAAGATAGATGGACTCCTGTTTGGTGGGACTGCTTGCACTAGATCTCTGCAGAAAATTCCTCATGGGCTTTCCCTCATCTTCTATAAATGCCTTTATGACATTATCAGGAATGATATTTGGTGCCTATCAGGAAGGCATGCTTGTTTCATGCGGCTGATTAAGACAGTGATGATGTGCTTCATTCTTTAGGCCCACTAGTCTCCTCAGAGAGGTAGTCCCAAGTAAATAATTGGCAACTCCCCACTCTACAACAAAGGAATGAAGCTGCCTTGTTGATCAACCTCACTCCATGGCCACACCTACAACTGAACTCTTCCAGAAATTTACTTTCAGGCTGCAAACCTCTTCCGAAGGAGCTAGCATTTGCTTCAAGGCATACAGCTAATTCTTGCCTTCTGCAGCAAAGAGCGTACTGTGAGTGATCTACATGCCATGAGCTTGTCCTAATCTCCTATAAGACACTTTTGCCATTCGAATCCACATGCTACTAGGGATATGACAAGTAACCTTTTGCATCCTTAAACCAGCTAACCAGCTCTTCTAGGATTAACAATAACTCCAGCTAAACCAACCCTCCATCTACCTGCTAACTGCCTATTAGACAGGAGCCTTGCATAAACTTGGAGTTTGATGTCAGGTTTGACTTCTAGTCATGTTCTTGTCAAATTCTTTCAGATGTAAAATATGGTCCAGCTGACTCCAGATTGCTGCGACGAATTATGTGGTCAATTGATTTTCACAAGAAACTTGGATGAGTCTTTTCTGAAAGTGGATAGTGCCACTGTATATATAAATTGAAAATGAAAGGAGGGATTTACAAGTATATGCTGTGATTTCTCAAAACATCTCTATACATTCCAATACAAAAGAAACGGGTCGCATCAAGATGTGTCCCTTACTAACCCTCCAATAAAGACAAAAGAGCAGAGTTGTGTGTGTCTGCTTTACAAAGAAGAACAACCCACTCTCTCACCCTATTACCAACAAAACCCCCTACTCTCTCTAGTATGGTGGCCTCCTTTCTGAAAATCCTCTTGTTCCATTCACCCCAAATGGCCCAAAGGGTAGCATGGAGGACGAGCCACTAGTCTGCCTATTTCCCTTAGTGGCCAGTGCTTGTGCCAATCCCTCAATAGTTCCTCAACCGTCTACCTGAGTTGCTCACCACATTGGATCTTGGAAAGGACATCGTCGTCACACATCTTGAGAAAGTTGACAGTCAATGAAGAGGTGGTCAATATTCTCCTGTCTCACACATGCAGATGCAGTAGCATGTCTGGATACCATCCGAAAAGATAGCAAGTCTATCACAGGTACTCAGGTAGGAAACCTCCCATGTGAGATCCTCCACAGCAGAACCTTCACTTCAAGACTCCTAGGTTTCCATACTTGTCTATGCAAAGGATGTCTCAGTCCACTATTAGCAATCATCTGGTAGACCGTTCTGACAAAGAAGCATCCTGCCTTGTCCCATCTCCACATCCACCCATCTGTTTTGCTCAGATCTGGCTCATGTTGCTGAAGGACTGCAAGCAGCGTCGCCAACTGTACAATCTCCTCTTCCCTCAGATGCCTTCTGAAAATTGGGCTCCAAACACCCCCTGGCAAGTGCCTATCAAACAACTGACTCCCACTGTGAAAGACTCCATAGAGAGTGCATATAGACGAGGAAAAAGCTCCTCAGGATGGTGGTCTGTGCACCATCTGTCTTCCCAAAACCTGCATTTGTGCCCATTCCCCAGCCTTACTCTTAACTCTTGTCCTGACAAAATGGATGAGTTGAACAGGGCACCAGGACAAGTAAGGATACATATGCAGCAGTTGGTAAAAGGAAAAGAATTTGTAACTCCATTCTATGTTTACATTATTCTCTGACTTTAAGAAACTTTCTCACTATACTTGAGCCGCTTAATTCATTGAAGAATGTGTACGAATCAAATTATGTTTATTGCTTCTTTTACCACATCAGTTCTTTGTTGATTTTCCCTCATCATTACTTTTCGTAGACGCTAACAGAAGTTTGTGGGATTGTACTAATACTCCCTGATCCGTATTTGATCGTTAGTTCTCCCACTTTGTTAAAAGGATAGGATTAGGGGGAATACGCCATTCGACCCATGTGGGTCGAATAGTATTCGTCATTTCCCATCTAATTTTAACTGCAGCGGTCCTATTCGATCGTTCCACACCAAAGTCCGTTAAGTATATCACCGGAGAATACCCCTTGTAACTGGCTAAGACCGACCCCAATCTTAGTCGACTTTATCCTAACCGTTTAACAAAGTGGTTCTTATATTATAACACAGTCTGGATGATACTGGGTTGGCGTCGGAATGCACAGTGATCGGTGTATGCGTTGTTATAAGATGGTAATTTCTGGAATGGTGCTTTCGAGTGTGTAATGCCGGTTGCATTTTGGGAGGCCGTTTGCTGGTCCTTTCTGGGATACCTGGTCTTGTGCATAAACCTTATTAACGAATCGATGTACCACTTGAACGAAAGGTTAATAAATTGAGGTACGCTGCTTTGTTGGGATTCGTGTGTAATCAGCTAGCTTATCTGGAGTGGTCTCTCCAATCATTGTTTGCTTTGTTGGGATTCATTCATGTGAAATCAGCTAGCTTGTCTGGAATAGTCCCTCCAAGTCGGACATCTTTACCAGAGGAACTTTGTTTACAATTAGTAAAATATACTGCAAAGATATCTGCAGAACATCGTCTACGAGACAAAATGACAAATGCTTTCTTGATCACTGCACTTCAACTTGATGCGGTTTGCAAAAAATTCTTTTATCACCATATGCTATGAGCCATAAATTGGTTTTATTTAAATTTCTCAAGGACGACAAAAAACAACGGTGTTGACGGAAATCAGGTCTTGTATCTTGTGTTGCTTGTTCCTATGAATTTGCTGGAGCAAGGTTCTCTTAATCGCATGCGCACACCAGAAATCCAGTTCTTTGATGACATTTTTCCAATTTGCAGGACTACTTCTCAAAGTGGGGTGAGAGCGGTGTGGTTGATTTGAAGTATGAGCTGGAGCATCTCATCATTTTGACAGCCAGCAGATGCCTCCTTGGCAGGGAGGTGAGGGACAAACTTTTCGACGATGTATCCGCCCTCTTCCATGACCTTGACAATGGTATGCAACCCATAAGCGTCATATTCCCGTATCTTCCAATCCCCGCCCACCGACGACGTGACCGGGCAAGGAAAAGGATTGCCCAAATCTTCGCCAAGATCATCGATTCCCGCAAGAGCGAGGGCAGACATGAGGATGATATGTTACAATGCTTCATCGACTCTAAATACAAGGATGGCCGTCCCACTTCCGATGGCGAGATCACCGGCCTCCTCATCGCTGCCCTCTTCGCCGGACAACACACCAGTTCCATCACGTCCACCTGGACGGGGGCCTACCTTCTCCGCTACAAGGAGTACTTCTCAGCCGCAGTGGAAGAGCAGAAAACCCTGATGAAGAAGTACGGTGACAAAGTCGACCACGACATTTTGTCGGAAATGGACATCCTGTACAGGTGCATCAAGGAAGCTCTAAGGCTGCACCCTCCCCTCATAATGCTGCTTCGCTACTCGCACAGTGACTTCTCTGTGAAGACCCGGGAAGGGAAGGAGTTTGACATCCCGCGGGGGCACATCGTTGCTACGTCACCAGCTTTCGCCAATCGGCTACCTCACATCTTCAAAGACCCCGACAGGTACGATCCCGACAGATTCGCTGCCGGAAGGGAGGAGGACAAGGCCGCCGGGGCTTTCTCATACATCTCATTCGGGGGAGGTCGGCACGGTTGTCTTGGAGAGCCCTTCGCCTACCTTCAGATCAAGGCCATCTGGAGCCATCTGCTCAGGAACTTTGAGTTCGAGCTGATTTCCCCCTTCCCAGAGTCCGACTGGAACGCCATGGTGGTGGGTGTGAAGGACAAAGTCATGGTCCGGTACAGCCGCCGAAAGCTCGCCGTCGACAACTGATGGTGCCAGCCTCGTCAACAGGTATGGTCGACCGCTGGTGCGTGGCTTGTAGGAGTTGAAGCTACAGTTATTCTCAACCCCCCCCCCCCCGATGTTCTGTCTTTTTTCTACTCGTAGCGACCTTCAGACTGCAGTTTCTGGGCTTGGGATTGGCATGTTAATCAAGGTATTCTTTGGGCAACCTGCTTTTGCACTCGTTTCACCGTCCGCTTTTTGTGCTTGTTTGTTTTCCACCGCTTGTTGTTAAAATATCCCACCAAATGAACCTTAGACCAAAGGTTCGTCTAACTCGGTGATCCATACCGGATCCGATCTTCTCTGATGGATTTGATCTTCTCTGATCCGGTACGAAACATCCGAATCCCAATCGACTCGGTCTGACTCGGTGTGAATCATCTCCTCCCTCTCTCTCTCTCTCTCTCACTGTGACTCGACCTGACTCGGGATGATCCGCACCGTATCGAGTTTTTTCAGATACGGTACGGCACACCCGACTCGACCCGAGTCGGATCGAGTCGACGAACCATGCACCGAGTCGTGGTAAAAAATAGATTGACCAATATAATTTTCTTTTTAACTCAAATTCCTGTGAGAAGCTTTTATTTTTATTTATAACATTAAAAGGGTTTCGATTGAAGAGAAAAATTGATAGTTTGACATAGGCATGCGATTGCCCATAGATCAAAACCACCTGACTGAAAAATGATCTCACATCGGTTTCTTCGTCTTCCGTATTCCTGGTTAGTTAAGAGACCGATAATATTAATTCGCGTAACCTGTCCATATCCATCGACAAAAACGAAACAAAAGTGGCTCATCGGGTGTAACTGCATTAAAAAAGTTTTAATTTGTTAAGTTATTAGGTGACAATTGAAGACAAATAACTCGATGGGTCTTAAGAGCACGGAGAAGAAATGGAAGCGGAAACGTCGGTAAGGTTGGAGAAGGTATATTTTCCAGTTCACGGATCAATTTTCACTGTAAAAAAAGTAGACAATGAGCTCTTTTGGAATGGAGTTTGAGTGATATGATGCGTACTCTCTAAATTGGCGAACAATTTGGTGGCCGCCTTCCTTTTGAAACAGAACACTTCGGTGATGTACAGCTTTATATACAGCGGCAGACTCTGTAGTTAAAAAAAATGTGAATGCAGGTTTCTACAGATTTTCGATGATTGAAATTTTTAATTGCGGTTACCTGATGTAGTAATAACTACAAGTGCGGTTGTTGATATGAATCTAACCTGTTGAGATTTGATCCATTCCAGGGTTTGCTATATTTTATTGTATCTCAAGTTTGCTCCTTTTCACAGTTGAGATTTGATCCTTAAATCTGATTTCTTTACGACTGTTGCATATCTTTGCTTCAAGTACATGAAAAAGAAAGAAAGAAATGCCATCTCTCTCAAGGAAAGGGACCGCACGGGATCGTGATCTCGCATGAATTTCTTCCAACACTATAAGCACAAGTACTAACACAGAAATTGGTTGCTCTAACAAGGCCTCTGGGCAAGAATGGTGAAGCAGACTGGCAGGGTTAAACCAAAATAATGAAGTGATACGTAGAAGACTTAGAGGTGTACGACGCTTTTGATCTAACTGGCAGTTTAGACTTTTAGAGTACACGTTTGAGACAACCGACCTCCATCATAAAAAAAAAAAGATGATTAACTAGATGATGATAAGCGTTCCTCTCACTACAACTTTTAGAACTCTCGGTGAAGTTACATTTAGGGCTCGTATGGGAAATATGGGGAGAGATTTTGAAGATTATTGAAATTTTTGACCTATCTCGGTGTTTCCAAATGGCTCATAACGCTTCAACTTCCAAGCCGCCGTGAGATTCCGAAGGAGAGAGAGAGCAGACTTAGGCCACATTTGGAAGGGATCGTGAGGTGCGATTTTTTTTAAAAAATCTCCTAGAGAGGCAAGAAGTACGTTTTGGCTAACTTTTGGAGATTTTGGGCCTGACCTTTCTTCTCCCTATCTCTCACTACTCACTAAAATCTCTCTTCTCCAAAATCTGATGGGATAGAGTTACATTTGGAAAAGCTTTACGAGGGGTGAAGATTCTAAGGTCATAATCCCTCTTCACAATCCCTTCCAAATGCAGCCTCAACAGCTCACATTTTCAAAAAAACTCAAAAAACTCCTTTCAGATTTCTTCTGATAAGAGCCAGGCGATGGGAAAACTCATTTCTACCACATCTTTTGGGCGCCAGGAGACACGCAACAGTACCAGGCGAACACCGTCGGATGCCATTCCTCAAATAAGTCACCCCGCGATCGTCGGACGGAGTCAAGCAAGAAGGTCGTTGGAGCGGCTCGCGCTCGCCGGCGACGCTTCCCCCCTCCACCCCACGCTCGTGCTCGCCAGCACCCGCCACCCGCAAATACAAATGCACGATGGATGTTACCGTGTTTGATGTAGCATTTTTAAAACACTATTCATTCAGGAGAGCAACGATTAAATAAGGGTAAAAAAATTAATTAAACTCCCTGCACCTAAAAAAAGCCTCCTCCCACCCAAAATGGCCACATCCCACGCCAAATGGGATTCTAGTTTCAAAAGATATCTCTGACCTGTTGTGCGTCGCAACAAAATGAAAATTTTGAAAATTCTCCAGAGACATCGCGTTTCCAAACGTGGTCCCAGACTCATAAAATTTAATAAAATATCTCTATATTTCTCAAATCTTTTAAAATAATCACTATAGCTCCACCTTTACGACATTACCGTAAACACCTCCAATCTATCACCCAACCGAATCAAAATTCCCCCAAAATTACATCCCGTATAAACAGCAGTAACTCACTCATATACGATTATCATTTTACCCCATTTTTATTTAAAAGATATATATATATGGGAGATGTTCACATGGGACCGGCCCTATGGCTATTTGCCATGGTGCCGGGATCTGGGCCATTGATCGCATGGGACTGGCCCCATGCGAACATCAACCCCATCAGATGGAGGACCCAGATCCCGGCACCATGACAAATAGCCATGGGGCAGGCCCCATGTGAACATTTCCCTATATATATATATAAGGTGGCGATCACCTGGCGCTGACACCAGTGATCCACTCCCATGCTGCCAGTATCTAAGATGTTCATTTTTATTAATCAAGATCCAAAGGTCAACCCCTTCACCTGCCTTTTACAGATTAATAGGAAATAAACAGGCGAAAACCGACAACCCCTCTTAAACTCGCCCAATTCACGGCAGAGACATAGAGAGATTATTTTTAACATATTATTCGATATTTTTATTCAAATCTACTAATTAAATAATAATAATTAACATAAAAAATTAATTAACCTCATTAAAATTTACAAATAATCAATGTTATTAAAATCGGACCGAACCGGCCGGTTCGACCGGTTCGACCGCCGACCGGTTCAGACACCGGTTCGATTAAGGCCGGTTCGGTTCAAAGCTTAAAAACCGCCTGAACCGCTCGAACCGCGGTCGAACCGGTAACCCGGTCCGACCCGGTTCGCTAATTAAAAAACTAAACAAAAAAAAGCGAAATCGGGAATCACTCTCTCACCTCACCCCTATCGTCCCGTGAGAGCCGCCGAGTCCTAATCCTAATTTCCCATTCTCCCCTCTCCGTCCAGAGTCTCCCCTCTCGCGGTCTCCCCTCTCGACAGTCGGCGCTCCGCCATCTCCGTCTCCGGTGGCACCGGGCACCGCCCTCTCCATCTCCGGTCGTCGGCCCTCTCCTATCCGTCGCGTGGCCCTCCGCCATCTCAGCCTCTGGTAGCCCTGGGCTCCGCCCTCTCCGTCTCCGGTCGCCGTCGCCGGCCCTCTTCCCTCTCCGTCTCCGGTCAGCGGACTGCACGCCCATACAGGCGAACGAGCTGTGCTACCTACCCAACACCGTGCAGGCCCACGCCTCCTACGCCATCAACGGCTACTACCAGCGCAGCAACGACGCCTGCGACTTCGACTGCGGGATTGGCGTTGGGGTCGACAGACCCATTTATCTGGGTAAGGTATCCTCCCTCCCTCCCTGATGCCTTGTACAATTGTACTTGTATTACTTGCTGCCATTCCTCTCTGCACAAAAGAAGATGCTTTTGGACGTGCATTTTGGGAGTTTTATTAAAGGGAAGAGTGGGACAACCGGTGGAGACATTCTCCTCGCAGCCCTTGTGTGCAGACAATTTGAAGAGAAGCAGAGTATACTGCCTATTTCAATAATGTTAGGCTATGTTAAAATAATGCGATCTAACTGTTACATAGCTATCAATTATCTTCCACATTAGTAGCCAATCTTCAGATAGAACTGAAAATTCATTTAAGATAAGGCACCATTTACAGGTTGTGCCAAACTGATGAGAATAGGGATACTTCATTACCGGAAATATGGCTCTCCACGATTTTCCATGTTTATTTCATTTTACTGTTGTACATCACAGCTATGGGAATGATGCAACTGAGAATGACGATGATGATAGTGATTGCAAAGAGGATAGGAAAACCAGAGTTTCCCCAGGTGGGAGGGTTATGGTAGACAATACTCAATTTGGTTATATGTATAGATTAATATTTAGAATTTAAATATATTTAGATATATTTAAAATTATTAAAATTTTATGACATCATAATTATATTATGATGATGTCACGGTTCAAACCGATTCGATTGACGATCCAACCAATTCGAACCGAACCAACTCATTGACCGGTTCAGTTCTGATAACATTACAAATAATTCGTAACGAACGTTCATCGTTAACTTTAAAATGGTAAATGCTAGACTTAATGATCTATTTTGAACATAATTTTAAGATAGGTACGATATAATTGATTTTAAAAATGATATAATTGATTTTAAATTTTTAATTAAAAATAATTATAAAAATAAATAAAAATAAAAATTAAATATAATAATGTATAGGGTGTCTCTTTGTGAGGGATAAGTCAATTTTAATAAACTTAATTAAAATCTTTATTATGTTATTTATTATTATATAATTAGTAGAATTGAATAAAAATATTTGAAAAATATGTTAGAAATAATCAACCTTACAAAAGTATGCCCTAGCCACACAACCATTTTCAAGGGAGATTACCATCTCAAACTCAAATTATGAGAACAGGAATAGAACCCTGAATCAACCTTACAAAAGCTAAGATAGGTTAATGACGCTAGAAGTGGCGCATAATTTCCTACGCCTAACAAATCCAAATTGTTGCGTGGTTTGATGTGTAAAGTCTCACTCTCTTCTCTGAAGAGGTTGCTATGGTTTTGCACCAATATTCGCAACCTTCGGGTCACAGTGGAGGAAGCTTACTTTTACACCAAGGTTCAACCTCGTAAAAATTTTCTGATACGGTGATTCGTGTAATTTCTCATATCTATTTTATTAAGACAATATCAACCGGTTCAGGTTTTTGCTTGAAGTCGTCGCCAACAATGACATCACAGGCAAATGGAAAAACAGCTTACTCGGAATCACAGATGCCTGCCCTAACGCATGTTTATATATTACGCTGGAAATGTCCAATGTACATAATATCAAAAGCACATAGACTAACGTTCTTATATGATAAACTATTGCATGGATTGCAAAGTATGTGCATCTGCAAACATACGGTAGGTCTATGGCCGGTGAGCATAATATGAAGCCATTTCATTGACTGGGTCACTGCCATCATTGATGGATACACGAAGAATCAAAGCTCGATAGGAGTATTTCTATACTATCATAATTGCATCTCAAGAAAAAGCCTCTCCTTTTGATAAAGAAAAATGTGATATGCATCTGCTAAACAGAAGATAACAATCGCGGCAAGCTTATTCAGAGTGGAATTCCACCCATTTTTATAATTACAAATTATTCAAGAGCAGGTTACAAGAAAATTTTCCCATATGTTACATACACCCTAATGAAAAGAGATGCGCAAGGAACAATTATTATTTTAATAACATGTTTCTACGACTATAAGTTACCGTAGATGCCTCTGAAATCACTTTCTGGGGGTCGGGTAAACTTTGCAAAATAACATTCTCAAATGATGTACATGAAAGTTAGGTTGTCTGGTAAGACACCTAGGATCACTTACCTGTTATCACATTCTCCTTATCAAGCTGTTCAAGTCTCTGGAGCAAAACCTTCTTTTCCTCTTCCGATAGTGCATTAAACACGAATACAGATTTGTCACCAATGTCATCCTGAGATTCAAAAAAGGTCCAGCATAAACACGAGAACACCACGCAGTCATAATACCCACAAGCTGCATATGTTTCCTATCCTTTCTTATATTGCAATAGTAAAGCTTACTGCTCACCAGACTCCCTGTGTCATGCTAACACTAGAAATGGAGGCCTAATGTTGAATAAAATATTTATTTTATCCTAAGCTCATTCTTTCATAGCTTGGGCCACCCAATTTTTGGCAACTCAAGCAAGGGGCAAAAGAATAAAAAGAGTCAAACATGACCGAACAGGATGAGAGAAATAAAAATACAGATAGCTGTATTCAGAGCAGCTACGGACCAATCTACTCCGAATCTTTGGAAAAGGGTGACCTTCTAAACTTCACACTAGTAGGGACCAAGAGACCACTGTAGCCACCACTCGCTGCCGCCATGTTTGCCACTCACTGCTACCACATTCACTGTTTGCCACCCACCATTGTTCGGGCTCATCCTCCTAGCTCTTCTGGAGTATTTTTCCAGTCTTTTCATACTTTCGGTCATCTAGATTATGGATGTGCACAGGGATGGGGTATAGGGATAGTAGTAAAAATCTTTCCGTTTGCTTATTTATTTCATAATTGTACACAAGTTCGTATGTTGTCTTTTAATTTTCAGCTTTTTAGAACCTATGTGTGATCTGCCTTTTTCCTTGATCATTCAATTTGGCCTATCGGATGTGACCCAAATCATGTCTGTTATGTCTGATTCAATCTTGTCAACCTTGAGTTCATGATGATTTACAAATCTTTCTGAAGGAAAAAGCAAGATATACCAACAATTTTATGCCAATAGACTATCCAAAAGTGCAAGATATACACTCCTGTCTACTAGGGGGCTATTCATAGCAAACTTAGTATCTATGTATGCCTTGACTGTCTAGGCTTTGTTTTTCGTTCCATATTCGCTCATTTTGACCAAACTACCTGCAGAGGACCCAATCAAGGTCAAAATCAACAGGACCCACTATACCCATTTTTATGCATATAATGAATTTTTGATACACATGCGCATGATATATGGTGCATGGGCACTTCAGACATTAGCAGAGAATCATTAATTTTAGCTGTTAGGTTTGATCATCAGAGTAACACCTATGGTCCTAGACATGGGCAAAAAGTAATTCTGAATGCGTAAGGTTTAATAAAGTTTTTCTGCTGCGCTCAAAGTGCAATAGTACCAGTAACTGCAGTGGATTAACGTACCAGTTTATACCATCCAAAGAAGAATTATTATGTTTGATGTCTAGATGATATAAAATAATAGAGCATTTTAAGTGAAGGAGACACCTGACCTACAAAAATCAAATAAAGAAAATAATGCAAACTATGATTTGGTGATCCGTTTCAAATAGTGTAGCTTTCCAAGTCACTCAAAGGGAGGGATGGGAACGGATCCAAAATCATTTGTCCAATTCTAAATATAAGATCTTGCCTTCTCACCCAAGACAAAGTATGTGCGGATGGCAAAAATCATTATCAGATTTTCACTGGGAACGCCTGCGTATCTAAGTAAAAGGAAACCTCCCCTAAATCTCAAACAGAATAGATGTCGGTACACTAGTAAATAATTTCAGAAAGTACCTTAATAGGTTGAGTAAACTTTCTTGCAGCAAATACCACAAAGAGAGTCATCCATACACCCAGGAAGCCAAGTTTCACCCCATCATCCATTAAACCCGTCTGCACAGATCTAACCAGTTAGTAAAATAAGCAACACAAATGTTTAGATATTTAACGAATATGAATTCAATGGCTGCCACCCTCGTGGCAATAAATAATTTGGGAAACATTATCTATATAACCCTGAAATATAAAAAAAAACATGTATAGAATGCCTTTATGGTACACTAGAAATCCTAGGACTCCTACCCTTTTGTGCCCCTTAGCTTAAGTGGAATCCACCAGAGAAGTAGGTAAATATATGCCCCTCCCTAGCTGGAAATCATTCAACTTTTAACGGCAAGGGTATGACAATGGCTTTTCTCAAAATTCAAGGGTATGTGTTTTTCCCCTAAATGAGGGTACACAGGTTCTTCTTAAAGACATCATAGATATAGGGTAATTTCCCCAATAATTTATTAACATTTAAATTAGACATAAGTCATACTAGAGTTTCACCGAAAACATAAATAAAATAGCAACAAGAGGCATACAAGGTGACCAAGAAGAAGTGAAGGAATAGCAAATGTCAGAATGCCAGCTTCCAACTTCCCATAGCAGAGACCTACAAGAAGCACTAGAACATCAGAAGGGAACTGGACTAAGAAGAAAAACAAGACGAGCTAGAATATGCTTATTCATAATAGAGAGATCTACAATGACAACATCAGGCTTTCAATTACAAAAGAAAGTGGGAATGCATACAAAACATTACTTCATAGTTCATGGGCATTTGCTTTCTGACTAAACTAGAGCTTGAGACAAGGTTGAACAGGGGAAGTGGATTATTGAGCTTAAGGTCTACGGAACAGGTTTGATTCACTATCTTAGAAATTTTCCGGGCATCTCACAGGTGTCCATAACTTAAATCACAATAAAATTAGACCAAATCTTGCATGTGATTACTTCGTTAGTCCGATGTTCCACATGTCCTTCATGATACCATTTTTGTTTAGGTATGTCTTAGTAGCTGGACAAATGTGTTTGATCATTTTAGTTGAATATTTACAGTTCTTAGCTTTTCACAAATACCCTCATTTATAGATGTTTTTTGGGGCCAGGCCAACATTTGATTTGTGTGCCTCCAAAGAAAGATGAAGACACCACATTTCACTAACAGTGAAAAGCACACTTATAAAAGTTATGGAGTGTTACCCTAGCAATTACATCAATTGCTGGCTAATTGCAAGAAGATGATAGAGCAGGGAGCTCGTATATGCACAATAATCATATAAGGTCACAAAATCCATTTCTTTATTTTTTGCATTGGCAAAGGAGTCCTGGTCTGATAAAAACTAGTCATCAAATCTTGTCATCCTCTTCAAGACATCAATAAGGCTGCCATTGATTTCTCCGAACAATCTATCATTCCTCTCTCCTCATATAGGATATAGGATTGTCAGTAACACCGTCCATACACTGAAGTGAGGTCCATACAAAGGCTTCATCCACCTTAATAAAGATAGATGAAGGAGATACTTCATGACCCGCGTCTGTCGATAGTTTTCAGGTCATTCCTAGATTCCCCCCCCCCAACTTTTATACAGAATTTTTTGACTGGAAAAAGAAGAAAAGGAAAAACATGGCATGAAAAGTATTAGCTGACGCAAGACAACATATTGAACAAAAATAGTTGTATGAGCACCTTGGGAGCACACAAAAATAAATATTTTCTCATATACCTTCTTTAAAGACAAGTCCTGTCAGTGATGCAAAGAGGGGCCCAACAAACCACACAGCCCCTGGGTTGTCAATGACATATTTTGTTAAGCTTTCATTGACAGGTTGAGCAAGAAATAGGTATGTCCCCAGAGATCCAAGAACGCCTACTGCCCACAACACTTGAAGGAAGCGTTTAATGGGGGTCACATAAATATGAATTAGAAATAATGAAAGACCTAGTCCCCCAGCTCCAGTTGCACATAACAGGTCCACATTTTTCGTAATGGCATCCCTCACAATAGATTCTTCTGGTAGAAACGCAGAGGAAGCAGCAGCCACAAATGAGGCAGCTGCAGTTACCAATCCAGACCTGTATAGGATCACCTGTAAGAAGCTTGTCAATAATCAGATCAATACAAGGACAAATGAATATGCACATGGACAGAATTGCGCCATAACCATTTGGATAGCTGGAGTACATGCATTACCATAAATCCACTGCAGTATTCTGAAGAAAGATAATTACATATGCATATATTATATTAAATAATGACAGTAAGCACAAAGACAATAACATGATCCCAATATAAAGAAAGAACATGTGATTATTATGTCCATTGAAAAACAATGTTTGCCATTCTGAAGGGGGCAATGCAGCAGATGATACAAAAATTAAGAAATCAACACAAGCCAAAAGAGAACCCATTATGATTTTGAGTGCAGCCAAGCCACCAATTCAATTAATTTTTTGGATGTTTTTCAAATAATCAGTCTTTCTTGGGCACAATTCAGTCATAAGGCAGAACTGCCTTCCTTTAAACAAAAACAAAAAAATAATTATTTTAAAAAATCTTAATTGTTATTATTTAGCTAACAAGGAATCCTGGGCAACATAGTTAAGGCCTGGGAAAATCCCGACGCCCAACAAGCCTGAGATTGTGATGCACAAATCAGGTGTCACCATTAGATTTAAAATATAGGTCAGCAAAAACCATGGAAGGCAGAATCGGTTGGGATCGGATCGGATCGCCCGATCCGATCGGATTTTGGGCGAAACGACCTGATCCCGATCCGGCCTGAACCGATCCATGCCCGGGATCGGCCGGATCGGGCGGGATCGGCCTGGGATTGGCCGATCCCAGGCGATCCTAAGCCGATTCTGCATTCACTGTCTTCACTACCAGCAAATCAATAGCCATTATGTTGCCTCTTTGAGCTGTTGTGGGATGTTTTAATGGCTGTTTGGAATCTTTATGATTTTCTTACCAAAACTGTGGAATGCTTGCTTCATCTTTGTTCCAACATGGATACCATTCTCCTTCAGAGTGTAAGCAACAATCTCCTTGGTGAATGTAACTGGAAATTATGAAAGGACCTTAATGGATATACTGAATGCTAGTTTTCCTTCTCAATGTCTCTTGTTAAACACATGGTATAACAAGAATGACATCCTGTATTTTTTTTTCTTTTCTTCAATCATCCCTTGCGCATGATCTCATGTTTTTTCACCATGACCCATTTTCTACTTTCCTGAAGTCTTATTCATCAAGCAAGACAAATTTAATGTGTCTGTTACTTTTTTGTGTCCTCATTGATTGATGCTGACTTTTTACAAGCTTAGAAGTGCATCCAAGGATCATAAATTGTTCCTTGTTCTTTTGAATGTGGCAAAAGCCACTCATTGATAGGGATGCACAGTAGAAACAAAAAGGAAATAAAAGGGAAAACAATACAAAAGAGGCCCAGCAACCACAGTTCTAGAAAGACACCATAAGGCACAAATAGCCTCCAATCCCCAATAAAAATGATACATCTTGCAGGATTAATATGCAACAGAAACCTATAAACAGGAAATGAAATAGATACATGCACGTAATCAATGTGCATCACAACCTTGCAATTTTTACAAGTATACAAAGCCATGCTATACTTGTAAAAATTGCAGAAGACTGATGCACATAGATACAGGCACATAATCAATGCATGCACCTATTTTACAAAATGATGAGCAAATGTCACCTATTTCACATTAAATTTGATATAGATCTATGTTACCGGATCGGTCCGGGATCGATCGATCCCACCGACCCGGATCGGTTTGGGACCGGGCGATCCGATCCCGATCCCCGATTCCGCCTTCCTTGGCAAAAACTATCATTTTGTCAACTTTAGATACAGGATTACAATAATTTAAAGCAATGCATGATGATGAAATGGATAACAACCACCTGCAGCTTATCAACATGTAGGATCCTTATCTGATCAACGAAAATGGGCATGAGTACTAGGTAGCCCTTTCCAGTAGAGACCCTAACGTCCCTCATAATATGAGAAAATAAGAAAGCAAAATCCCTTGACAAACTATTTCTTACAAAGTAAATCTAGCTTTCAGAAACTATCATCACCTATGGTTAATATAACAATACATCATATCTCCCATTTCCCATTATAACAGCTAGATCTGAAGGCCAGAATGCAAATACTGATTTTAACTGCATTCAGCAAAATCTCAGCTCGGAAATGGAGACATCCCGATTTTTAAGAAATGGTTTCAGCAGTAACACTTTCCTTAATAAATAATAACAGAGAACAAATACCATTGCTCTTACAAGTCCATAACTCACAGTTTGCTTCTTAACATGGTGTACATACAAAAATAACCTTATCTCTAGCTTTCTCGGAAATTACAACAAATTCTATGTAGTCAGAGGTAAGAAGCACCCGAGGTGACGCCTCAGCCTCAAATGCCTAGGCAATGGCCTAGGCATTTGAGGTGACATTAAAACCTAAAAAATAGGTCAGATATGTAAATATATCATTAAATATGTCAACAACACATACATAAAAGCTATAAGATTACTAAATTTATACATGCACGTGTAAATTAAGCTCAACTTCATAATAAAACTCCTAAAAAAACAGGGTTTGGTCATAGGAATGGGCTAGATGGCCCAAGTGGGCTCGGCCCAAAGGTGCCTGTGTCCCAGGCTAATCGCCTAGGCGAGACAGGCTGAAGTGAGAAGAATTATTGGTGCCTCGCCTTACCTAAATACCTGGGCAAGCGCCTCAGTCACCTTTAATAACTTAGATCAAATTGGAGCCATAGCTCTGCTAAACAAAATCCACTCTTTTCTAACTTCATTTTAGGCAATAACTACATTATCTCTTGCTTTCTCAGCAAGTGCATCAAATTGGAACCATAACTCTGCTAAACAAATTTTCACTCAGTTCTAAATTCATTTTTGGCAATAACTACATTCTCACCTTGAGTTGGTGCCAGACCACACACTATCAAACCCATCTATCTAACTATAATCCAGTAAATCCAGGCTCTAGGAAGGCCAGGATGTAATCAGTCCAGCAACCCTAGCCAGCAGGATTTAGACTGTCAACTGTGTGAAAAGCTGAACAATATAGCAACCTTACTTTTTCTGTGATACATGATGCCTATTGACAGTTTGACACCACAGAGGCAAATTTAAACAGAGGTCTACAACATGTGCATAAGACCTGAAGAGATTGTAGATTCGTCAGGTGGGAATTTAAAGAGAGGTCCACAACATGTATACGCCCCACCAGTCAATTTCACCCCTGATGTCTCTATTCCCATCAGGCATCAAGAATCCCAGTTTTAACCGGACAACAGGACAACGGAGATGAAAATAATAGTGCAGATGAGGGGAATAAACTGGATCTTGCAAGAGAATGAGCAAGAGCAAGAGCAAGAGAAGGGACAGTTGAGAGCTGCCAACTTCTGTGCGTCTACGGCATAGTTGCTGAAATTTTCAAATATCTTGGATATTTATGGATCTCCACAGATATGTAGATTTTGAGTTTTAAAATACTTCAAGAAATAAATCCTAAGATGGTTTATCTAATGATCATATGTAGAATTCTTTAATTCATACCACAGATCGCACTTTCTAGCATCAATGCAACTATTTCTAAAAGAATTGACACTTTCACGCATATTTGTGCTGATCAATTTGAGTCCCCTACAGAGTTTCTTGATGAGGAGCACATCCTCCGAAATACTACTCTATTATCTATGTTCTTCAAATAGGGAAAAAAACACTAAAATACAGACTACGATCAGGCCTCTTCATGTGCACTGAAACGGGAATCAAATCCAAATCCAGTGGAGCAAAAGAGACGATCACAGTTATAAGAAGCATCAAACGAGGAGGATACAGCAGCAGACGCTACGGCAGGAAAAGTAATACCTCCAGATTGTCCGACTCATCCAGCGTCCACGGCCCGTAGATTCCCTGATAGACCGTCCGATCCAAGGCGTCCGGCGAATCCCCTCCCACCGCCTTGCAGCTCACGCACCCTCCCCGACTAGGAACCCTAGAAATCGACGACGGCGAGGAAGAAAACGAGGAAGCAGATGAAGACGTGGAGGAGAAGTACCCGGAGAGGGCCCTTTCTGAGAGGGAAGAAGCAGAAGTAGAGAGCAACGTAGCGGAAGCCGCGAATCTCTTGAAGGAAGGGAAAACATTGGGGTTGGGAGACGAGAGCTTGCTCCGGAGGCGTGGGATCGGAGCGAGGGGGGCGGAAGAGAAGAGGAGAACTGCCATGGCAGCCCTGATGTCGCCTGCTGGGGGTAGAGTCCTCTGGAAGGTGTTGCCGCTTCCGAATGTTATATGGGTGGTAGCGATCGCGTCGGCACTTGCAACTCACAGGTTATGCATACGGTGGGTACGGCGAAATCCACCCTACGAAACCACCTTGGGGTGCAATTACAATGAGCACATAATGTTTTAAAATGAGCACATAATGTTGACACGCGCGCGCGCGCACACACTAATAGATATTATAAGAAAATGAAGAATTATCAAATCTTAGTGTCATATTTTCAAGTTTGGAAGTAATAAAATTAAGTTTGGTATATTTTTTACATCTGATTTAAAGATCGCACGGTAAAAATTAATGGTGGTGAAGAAAAGTGGTAAACATAGTGAAATGGAGTTATATCAATTAATTAGTTGATCAATATATTTTTAAATTTTATTTCTTAGGCTTTGGAGCTTTCAAGGGAAGTGGCAAAGCCCCCTGCCAACGTCATCATCCATCTCTATTGGTTCTACGAGTCATGTTAAGATGCCACGTCCAAAAAAGTGTGCCATGCTATATGGAAGCCATGATATTTAATCTAAAAATTAAGTTCGATGCTACTCATCTACTTCAGTTTGGCCTTTTATGCAGATCGGACGACAATGGAAGCACGTGGCATGCTATGCCCCTTTGGGTATGGTATCGTAGCGTTACTCTTGTTTTTATTATTGTTGTTTATTTCATCGTAAGCAAACTTACGAAGAAGTGTTTTTTTTTCATATATACATCTTTAAAGATTGACTCTGTCAAATAAATACTTCATTTAAATTGATTGTCAAGAATACCCTCAAAATAACTCAAAATATTATGATTATATTTTTACAATTATCGATCGTGGTGAAGATTCTATGAAATGTGTCATCTATGCCAGTTAGCTAGTGGACGTGAAATACATAAAAGTTCTTTTTTTTTTGAGAGAGAGAGAGAGCCCCTCTCTCCCGTCCCCCCACCCCTGCCAGCGGCCGTTAGGATATTCTTGACATAAGTGTAAAAATAAGGGGTTTATTTGGTAAAATTAAATTTTATAAAGATATATATATATATATATAATTAGGGATGTCAACGGATCGGATACAATACGAAAAGTGGACTATCCGTATCTGTATCCGATAAGGAAGAACTATATCTGTTCGTTAAGTATTCAGAAAATAATATATCTGAAATCATTATCTAGTATCCGAAAAATACAGTTAGCGGACGATTAGCATATAGTTACCGGTCATAAGAATACATATAAGACTAAAATTTAAGAGATAAAATAACTCAATTAAAAAAACTAAATTGAAAAGAACAATCCATATATATTATAAACAAATACATTTCAATTTAGTTCTCGTATCATCGTCGTTCACGAGTCAACATAGAATGAAATTAAAAAATATAAAAATATATAATATTATAATATCCCTAAATACAAGATAAAACATATTAAGTGAAAATAATAAAGTGAAATAACACTCTTAGACTTTAATGTCCATCATCTTTTCATTTTTTACAAATTTTACATGAAAATAAAGAATATATTAAGATATAATTTAAAAAATTATAAATATATATTATAATTTAGAAATATTTTATCACCACTAAAATAGAAATGACTTAGATTATACGTCTATCTCATCTTCAATGTCATTTTCTTCAAGACATTAAATTGTTTGAGTGAAATCTAAACTTGTTTAACGGACAGATACAAGTTCGAAATGAGGTATATATGTATCCGTATTCACTAATAAATTAGATATATCTGTATTTGTATCTGTTAATTTATCGGAAAGAAAAATACTATCCATTTATGGTTCGTTAAACTAACGAAACGGATACTTATCGGATTGTCGGTTATCATTGACATCCTTAATATTTACGTGTAAAACACTCAAAAAAAAACATAAAGAGGGAAGGAAAAAAAATAGTCAAAGAAGGTGAGAAGAAGAGACTGGAGAGTAAGAGGAGAGAAGTTGATCATGGGAAAAGAAAAAGTTTGGTGCCACCATCTTCTTCCCAAATGCTTGCCCAATCAGCAGAGAAGGGGTAATATCCCTTAACATCGCTAGTTCATTAGCAGAGAAAGAGATGCAAGTGGGTCACTTTCTTTTTAGGAATTTTTACATATATATATATATATATATATATTCTTAGAAAGTTCGGTTGTGTCAAATATATTTTTTATTGAAACATATTATCATGAATATCTTTTTATCAAAACATATTATCGTGAATATCTTTAAAATATGAGTATTATTACGATTATGACATTGTCATAACTCTAGTACGCTTAACTCGAATTAACTGTCTGAGTTAAAGAATAAGATTTATATAAATATATATTTCTTTAAAATTTAATTTTATTAAATATATTTTAAATCTAACGGTATTAGATGATATATTTCACGGAATATTCTTCTATGTCGACGATAGTAAATTAAAAACATATAATTGTAACATTTTTATCCAAATAAAAAATATTCACAATAATACGATGAGATGAAAGATATATATGACAAAACTAAAATTTATGAGAGTATGTAAAAATCCTTTTCTTTTACTATACTCATCATTATTTACTATATTGTGACTGTGATTTCTGTCATAGTTATTGTTACAGATTCGCTTGTTGACGCCTCTACGTTGCTACAATGACGAAGAAGATGAAAGAAAAAGATAGTTTATTAAAGAACGTACTCGCTATAATCCAGTTTATTAGAGAACGTTCTCGTCATAATATCTCTTAACAGGAGATAATTCCGTATAGTGCAATAATTATTCTACATCTTTACATAGATATGAGATCTGAGTTCAGGACTATGATTGGAGAGAGAATCTTTTTGGCCGACATCTACAACGATGATTATTTCGAATTTGGGATTTTTGTCTAGGGAAAAAAAATCTACACACCAAACAACTAATAAAAAAGTAATATTTACATAAGATACAAAGTTGGCTCAAATTATAATTTATCTTTTCATTGATTAAAAAAATATGAAATAACTATTTTGTGCTGAAAATGATGTCCCCTGTCAAATTGTTACGGTCTATTTTTTCACGCATTAAATACATAGAGTATTTGATGAAAATACAATATTTTATAAGATTAAAATATTTTTTTAAAAAAATAAAATATTTTGTTACAGATATGAAATATTTTATTTGACTACGTCAATGAATCAATAAAATATTTTATAAAAAAATATTTATTACATGAATGAAAGATTTGTTATAAGGATAAAATAATACATGAATGAAACATTTTGTTATAACAAGGAAATTTAACAAAATATTTTAATTCTATATTAAATATTTCATTCATGTGATAAAATATTTCAGTTTTACAAAATATTTTATCCGTATTTTTTTGTCGAGTGAAAAAATAAATCGTACTAATATGACGTGGGATATTTTTTTATGTGAAAATAATCATTTCAATTTTTTTTAGACTAATGAGAGAATAAATTATAATTTTCTATGTGAAAATATCATGCCTTATATTATATAGAAAAGAAGTGTGATAGAGGGAGTTATGGAAAGTATAACACTATAGATTAGTCTAACCTATATTCAAAGGATGTGAGAATTGTGCCGTAATTTTTTACATTAACTGAAATAACTTATCTAATATCTCTAAGAGATATGCATCTCATGGTAAAATCATAGTTTATCTATCGCTGCGACTCGAACTGAGTCGATCAACTATATCTAATCATTTATGGGTCGGATCGAGATGGTCGACTTGAGTTGAGACCGCCCGAGTTTCTTCGAATTAAGTCCAAATTAATACAAATTAAATTATTTCATATCATATTAGATCTAAAGCGAATCGTAGAATGTGTAACTTAGATAGAAGAGTGCTTAATGGACAGTAAAAACTCAAAATATTTAGGGAAAGTACCTTAGAATCTCTTTGATAATGGAATAAGGGTGAAATAAGGGACTTTAACTCAGGGCCTGTTTGATAATCGTGTAGAATAAAGGTCGGACGGCCTACACGCGAGTGGGGCATTCGAGCCCTCCAAGTCGAAATGGCGTAACTCAAGTTTTCCTCTTATTCGTGCATTAACAGTGGTCAAACCTCCGCGTTATCAAACATGAATGCAGTTGGCACCGGTGAAATCGGAGAGCCACCGGAGAATAGGCCAATCGGTGGGAGGCCTATTTCATTAACAAACGGTCCCTCAAAGAATAAGTAAAAATACAGTTTGATTAGACGGGTAGATTCTCTCCCTCAACTTAAATTTTCTTAGAATAATTTATTCTAATCAAAAAGTAGAATGAGTTATTCCACTGCAACTCGAATAGGACTCGAATAGACTTCATAGAAAAAAATAAAAAAAAATAAAAAATCTTACTAAATATAAACTAACTTGATTTCCTATATCATATTATCAAAGAGATTCTTATAGAAGGGTGTGAACAGAATTACTAGTACGTGTCCTTGGAACAAAGAGAGATATAAGAGGGGTGGACAGACCGGCCACATGGCACGACCCGAAATAAGCAAAGCCGTGGGTCGATGGAAGCCAAGAGCGTCCACCCGGAAAAGCCAAAGTCTTCCGAGGGAAGGCGCTCGCCCCCCGCCCCAAGTGGAGCCAAACAACGGTCGAAGCGAACAAAGACACGGAATTTCGGGTTCGATCTTCACATTTAAACACAAGCGAGCACAACCAAGTGATCATCCAAGTTACGAAAGAAGTTCCCCCCAAAAAAATCCAAGTTAGGAAAGAGATAAGTGTGATAAGACATATAACACCTCTTTCTCCACCCCCACCCCAAAATATCTGAAAAAAGTGAGTCCCAAATCGTAGTAATGCATCTAGTAATAAACCACTGCGTCTCTCCCTCTCTCTCACACACACGTATGAAAGTAAATTCTATAATCTTTTTTGATATCCGAATTATCGGGTGACCGTCGAGTGGAGGGTGCGGCCGACTCACACCTCCCTTTCACACACAATAGACTTGTTAGACCTTCGATCGACTTATTTGACCCCGAAGGATCAAACATCGTATCTCATCCGAGAAATAAAGACAGTCCCAAATGACCGTAATCCATGTAGTACTAATCCCCTCTCTCTTAACCAAGATGCCTAAAATGGAAGTGAAGCCCAAATCGACGTAATCCAGTGGTAATAACTTCTCTCTCTCTTCTCTCCCCCCTCCCAAGATAGAAATGGACTCCAAGTCGTTATTATAATCCATCTAGTAGTAACATATCTCTCTCTCTCTCTCATGGGTTGATGAGAAATGAAACCCAAATGATGGCACTCCACCTTGTAATAGTAAAACATTGATAAAGCAGCTCCAAAGCTGCCCTTCCCCATAAAAGCCTCCATCAAACCTCTTAGCCCATTCCCCGTTCTTATCAATAGCCACACCCCATCTCTCTCTCTCTCTCTCTCTCTCTCTCTCTCTCTCTCGCTCTCGAACATCCTCTCCTCCCTCGCCATCACCCTCATCGACAGAAGCTGTCGGATTCCTCCCGATCTCTGCGCCGGCAGCGAGAGAACTCTAGCAGCTAGTGAGGTTTTGCATGGGCTCCGGGCAGGCAAGGGAATAGCAAAAGGTGGATCGACGGCATGGGAAGAGGCCTCTTCCTCCCGACCAGCCGGAAGAGAAAGAGGAAGAAGAGCAGCAGCACCACCACAATCCGTACTCGCAGTTCACCGCCGAGCAGCGCTCTGACCAGGACGTGATGGCCGTCGTGTCTGCCCTCTCGCAGGTGATCGGCACCACCACCACCCAAGCAGGAGGAGCGGGGGAGCGGTCGTCCATGCCGAATCCCCTGAGCCCTCATGCACCTGCGATGGCACCCCCCGGCGTGAGGAGGCAACCCAACCGGCCCTCAGAAGAGCAAGGTATGTCTTGCGTTTATCCGAAGTGATCTCTTCAGTTGGATCGATCTCAAGTTCTTATTATATTCCACACTTAATCGGAGGAAATTAAGAAAGCTAGAAGAGGAAAAAATTGAGGGGGAAAAAATGAAAAAAACGACGACAGGGAGAACTCTTTGGGTATGAACAACAGATAATTATAACATCATCATATGTATGTCATTGATGCAAAAGACCAGCGTTGGAAGCAAAACCATTGACACATCCAAGATTACACGGATCACCCAGATGCAATCTATTTCTGTTTCTACACATCATGAATTATAATATTAATGTTCTTTCTGTATCCCATAAGAATCTTCTCAGTACTAGAGAGAACTGACGAAGTACCCTACAGCTGATCACATGTTAGATTGGCGGCTAGCAGTACTACTCTTCTATTAATTTGTTTGGCTCAAAAACATGTAAGATCGTTGGAGTTTGGTCCTGTAAGATTATAAGACAAGTTATGTTCATGTTTCTAACAAAATCTTCTATCTCCTACGCTACGTCCAAAATTATCTATATTTCTTCTCAATTCCACAGGGAATACTGCCAGGCGAAGGCACTACAGGGGAGTGAGGCAAAGGCCATGGGGCAAATGGGCAGCCGAGATAAGGGACCCGAAGAAGGCCGCCCGGGTGTGGCTGGGCACCTTCGACACCGCCGAGGGCGCCGCCGCCGCCTACGACGAGGCCGCCCTCAGGCTTAAAGGCGCCAAGGCCAAGCTCAATTTCCCCGAGCGAGTCCAAGGCCGGACCGACCTCGGCTTCCAGCTGGTCGCCGCCCCGGGAGCTCCCCCCACCCCGGCGCCGGACCCGCCGACGACCCGGCCGCCCCTCTCGTACCCAGACCTCCACCAGTACGCCCAGCTCCTCCGCGGCGGTGGAGGTGGGGAGCTGCAGAACGTGGTGTCCAACCTCTACAGCCGCGGCCTCTTCTCCTCCTCCGGCTCCTCCCAGACGTCTTCACCATCCCCTAGGGGATCTTCCCAGCTGGGTTACCCGAGCTTCTCGTCCGGGTGCACTTCCTCTAGCTCCAACCCTCAAGAAGAAGAGGAGAGGAAGAAAGGGAGTGGCATGTAGAAAAAGAGTGTTTGGGTTTGAGCTGGTGCAAAGAGGTGAGAGTAGATTTGCGTTCACTAACGATGTTCTTTGTTGGTATGTGCTTGGCTATCTGCATGGCCCTTTCACAGATTAGATCCGTTCCAGTCTTTCTCCACACAACAGTGTTATAGAAGAAGAATGCAAGTGCAATGACTTGCCATAAGAAAACAACCCCAAAGCACACTATAGATATAGAGAGAGATCAGAGATCTAGACAAACAGAGACAGAGATAGAGAGAGAGAGAGAGAGAGTTTTCTTTGTATGACACAAGAGAGCCATCCCTGTACGGTGTTATGGGTTGGGGAGGGGTGGCTATTATTTTCATTATTGATGTGGATATCTTATTAATGTGGATATCTTTTCTATGAATATATCATAATCAAGACTTGGTTTTGTCATCATTCAGGTGAGCAGTTTCCTTCCATTTTGCCTTATCTTTTACGTCTTTTAGGATGCTTTGGCAGCGGCTGGAGATTGCTGGGATGGCATCGCGGCGGCAATGAGAAGATGCGGGTTCCTATTAAATATTGGTGATCGACAGCAAGAGTTTTATTGCTTCACGTCTGTCGTCTTCTTTTTATTACGGGACGCCTCCAAAGCCATCGAGGAGTACTTTTTACCGCCCGGATGGGGAGATTCGGCGTCCAGAATGGAACACGTACACATATATATCCCCCTCCTCACACCCGTTCACACATGATGAGAGAGAGACATTATAGAGTTATATTTTTGGGTTTTTTTTGCATAAATACCTCTCTAAATATTGATTATGTCAAATATATCCCTCATTTGAACATATTATCAAACATATCCTCTATTTAACTTTAAATGTTGTAACTACACTCACGTAATTTACTGACGTCGATGAGAGACGAATATTCTGTGGAATATCCTATCTACCGCCGTTAAACGTAGTGAAATATCTAAAATACCCAACCCTTCAACCACCTCCCTGCCAGAGACCCCCCACCCCACCCTCCGGTCAGAACCCCCCCTCCTCGTAGCCAGAGCAGAACCCTCCTCTCCCCCGTCTTCCCTGTGGCAGACCAGAAACACAGCCACCCTCGGTCTCTACGATGGACGAATAGAGAGAGAGAGAGAGAGTCATCTCCGTCACTCCCAACATTAAACGCCGGACATAAGCAGACCGTACACGCCGACGCCGGGGCATTTCCGTTTCCATTCCCGGTTCGTTCTCAGGCGGGTGACGCCTGAAAGAGAGACCGAAGAAGAAAGAAAAGTCCCCCACCGTCCGTCTTGTGCCAGCACGCCGGCGCCGGGGCATTTCCGTTTCCATTCCCAGTTCGTTCTCAGGTGGGTGACGCCTGAAACGTCAGAGAGACCGAAGAAGAAAGAAAAGTCCCCCACCGTCCGTCTGGTGCCAGCACGCCGGCGCCGGGGCATTTCCGTTTCCATTCCCGATTCGTTCTCAGGCGGGTGACGCCTGAAACGTCAGAGAGACCGAAGAAGAAAGAAAAGTCCCCCACCGTCCGTCTTGTGCCAGCACGCCGGCGCCGGGGCATTTCCGTTTCCATTCCCGGTTCGTTCTCAGGCGGGTGAGGAAGGACCCGACGGCGAGTGACAGGAGCACAACATGTGGATGGCCCACAGGAGTACCCGCGACAGGACGGCGATGCACAGCTGCAACCAGAAGCCCGGCCAAGCGCCGCGCAGCAGATCGTCGGCTCCGAAGGGCAGTGTCGGCGAGGGTAGAACTACCGGAGGGGGCATCGGCGGATGCTTCTCCTCTGCTTCTACGCTGGTGGGCTGCGGCAACCGGGGTGGGGGGCGGCCCGAGAAGGAGGAGGCCTTCCAGGACCCACGCCGAGGGTCCCGTCTGGCATGGACGGTGGGGGGGTGGGCTCCACCCCTGGTAGGCAACCCTCCTCCCCCTCACGTCCCCCTCTGTTTCCCCCTCCGGCGGTCCCCCTCGCCATCCGGTCCCCCTCCCGCTCCCACTCCGGCACTCCTGCTCCTGCCCCCCTCCACCCTTCAGTCCTCCTCCACCTCCAGTGTGCAATCCCCCTCCCCCTCCGGTCCCCGTCTGCCTCCCCCTCCGGCAGTCCCCTTCTGCCTCCCCCTTTGGTGTTCCCCGTCCAATCTTATGAGAGAGAGAGAGAGAGAGAGAGAGAGAGAGAGAGAGAGAGAGAGAGAGAGAGAGGGTAAACTGAGGGTAAGTTAATAATTTTACTACTTAACTCAGGTTTAACTCAAGTTAAATCAACGATGGTTACGATAGGGGTATAGTTGTAATATTTAAAGTTAAATAGAGGATATTTTTGATAATATGTTCAAATGAGAGGTATATTCGACATAACCGATATTTAGAGGGATATTTATGTAAAAAACCCTATATTTTTTACCATTTTGTTGACGGTGATGTTATTCTTATTCGATCCTCTCTTACCACCACCACTTCAATTGGTTGGGGTTTATCTCTCAGTTGTTTCAGAGATATTTATGAGTAAATTAAGCACAAAATGCACTGAAGAGGTTAGTTAATCCGATGCAAGTGAGAATTAATTAACGTCGCGTTAACCCCTTTTGATTTTAATCTGTCTCTCAAGATGGAACATGGTTAACCTCTTTTTGACTCATTGTCCACCGATTAATTAAAGAGAAAGGTCATTTTATTGGGAACAGATTGTCCCACAAAAGATAATACATTAATTTTATGGATTTTTTACATATATACTGTTGGAATATTTAGACATAGTCCCTTGGGCAATAGTCCCGTATTGATTAAATGAGTTGTGGTTCATGTGCTTATGACACTGGGCCCTTATATCTCAACACCGCGATTTTGTGAATTCAACATGGTATCAGAGCAGGCCAAATGACCCAACTCCTCTTTCCACATTTACCCAATTAATGTCCACGGCCCATCTTGACGGTGAGGGGGAGTGTTGGAATATTTGGGTATAGTCCCTTGGGCAATAGTCCCGTATTGATTAAATGAGTTGTGGTTCATGTGTTTATGACCATGGGCCCTTTATCTCAACACCGCGATTTTGTGGATTCAACACTCCTGTAAAGTTTGGTTTTGTCAAATATACCTTTCATCGGAGTATATTATCATGAATATCCTTGAAATATGAGTAATGTCACGATTATGCCCTCACTGTAACTCCCGTGTGTTTAACTCGAGTTAAGTGTGAGTTAAAGAGTAAGATTTATATATATATACCTATGTAAAATTTGATTTTGTCAAATATATTCTAGATCTAACGACCGTAAATGACATATTTTATGAAACATTCTCCACCGTTGACGACAGTAAACTAAAAGATTATAACTGTAATATTTCTATCTAAATAAAAGATATTTGTGATAATATGTTCAGATGAGAGATATATTTGACAAAATTAAATTTTATGAGATCATATATATATATATATCGCTTAATTTTATCCCTATACCAAAGAAGTACTTAAGGTATCTCCCTTGAGTTAAATTTTTTTGAAGTCACCATAAACATGTGGGTGGTTCAGATGTGAAAGGTATCTTTCTTGGGGGAGTATATATCTTAGGGAGATTACAATCACTATTTTCGTTTGGTTGGGAAGGCGAATTGAGTCTGTTAATTTGGTCACTGAGGAGGTCACGATACACCCAAAATATATGATCTCACATCATCAAATATTAAGAAGATAATCATGAGTTTAGAAGATTAGTCTTCACCTCTTCATTTAATAATCCTTTTTAATTAAAAGAGAAAATCTCACTTCTAATTAATTTGAAGATAATATTTCTTTAGAGTCGCGAAGGTCTTCTCGCATCAGTCGAAGAAGCGAGAAGAAATTTCATTGAGGACTTGAGGAACCCCACAAACAGGGAGAGTGAAAACGTTAGAAGATGAGTTAGAGAAGGTTATATTATATCCATCACCGGAGAGCCCCCATCAAATGTCCTTCGACCGGTAAAACGTTTGACTGGATCCATTCATCACATGTGCTTGAGAAGATGTGTTCGTCATGTCCTCATCCTAATCTTATAAATAATTAAATCAACATTAAATTATAACACAATGAAATGATTAACATTGAGATCATACATATATATATATATATAAATATATATAAAAGAAAAATTAATTCCCCTCTTGGACGGGTGGAAAAATTACTCCATATCATTGTCACGTGGGTCTTACTCATTAAATTTCTTAAATACTTCTTAAATATTTACGTACATTTCTATCTATTTGTCACCCTTATTCATGTATTTGTTATTCTTAGGTAGTTATTTTTCATCCTTAGATGGTTATCTGTCACCCTTAAATACTATTGAAAGTCTCATTCGTCGCATGAAAAATGCGTAAAAAGTGACATGAGTTGACTATTTGTCACCCTTACATAGCTATTTATCACCCTTAGATAGTTATTTGTCACCCTTAAATAGCATTAAAAATCTCATTCGTCACCTCGAGAATACGCAAAAATTGAGCTATTTGTCATCCATACATAGTTATTTGTTATCCTTAGATAGTTATTTTTCACTTTTAAATAGTTATTTATCACTCTTAAATAATATTATAAATCTCATTTGTCGCATCTAGAATGCATGAAAATTGACATAAGTTAACTATTTGTCACATTTACATAGTTATTTGTCACCTTTAGATAGCTATTTTTCACCTTTAAATAGTTATTTGTCATCCATATAATATTAAAATTCTCATTAGAAATACGTACAAAATTGACAAAAAGTGAGACCCGCACATTGCATGTCGCCCAATGAGAGATAGGACGGGTAATAAATATACTCTCGTGCACAATAATAATTAAACATTTCTCATATATATATATATATATATATATATATATATATATATATATATATATATATATATATTGGTAGGAAATCGGCATTATATATATATATATTGGTAGGAAATCGGCATTTCTTCTAGAAGGCTTCTTTTTTGGGCAGGCCTTTTCATTGTAATAAGAATCATGCCATTCATATAGTTTATGTATACTTGTTCTTTGTCGTGACTTTCAACTTCTTGTTCATTTTTATTGATCATCTTAATAAAAAAAATATCAAAAAAACTACTATGAATTAAAAAGAATACCGATTCTTAATAGCAAATTTTAATTTCCGTCGTCCATTCTTCAAAATGGCAGTTGCTGATACGATGATAAGCCGAATCATAGACTCAAATATATGTCAGTACGTGCGCTAAATTCCCCATCGTTAAAAAATGGTAAGATATGCCAAACCTTATGCCTATTTTAAATAACACGTCATTAAAATGCTAGTTATGAATAACAGGTAAGGACATGCACCCCTTATGCCACCATTTGAATGGGGGGACAGGCTCTATTGTGCGCCATATATTTGTCTGTTGGCAGTGGACTTTATTAAGAGTCATAAAATCTTCATTCGAAAAATTAGATTAAATATTCATCATGGTCGAAGATAAGAAAAGAAGCAAAACCTCTGGTGATAGTTAAAGAGGGGCAACTTAGTCGAGGCTTTAACATGTAGTGTAAATGTAGATGAGACCTTAACATGTAGTATAGATGAAAAATTAAGGATTAAAGAAAAAGAATGGAAGCTTCTTCGACAACTTAATTAGTAAGGAGAGATTTTGTCTTGCCCTTTGAGAAAAATAGGACTTTGATTGGATAAGAGAGAAATTTAGTATTATTTTCCTCCTCTTCTTTATTGACTACAAAAGAGAATAGGCGGTGGAAAGAATTAATATACTACTTCGATATAATGAGACAATGGTGGTTTTATGATATCAATCTTGCCTTAGTGGAGTATTGAACATTATTATTAAAGAAGGTCGTAACGAGAAAAATTCAATAGAGAAGAGAAATACTTGTTACCCGTACAGACGGGTAAGTTTATTACCCGTCTTATATCTTATTGGGCCACATATACAGTGTGTGGGCCTCACTTCTTGTCAATTTTACACGTATTTTTAATAAGATTTTTAATATTATAAGGGTGACAAATAACTATTTATAAGTGAAAAATAACTATCTAAGAGTGACAAATAACTATGTAAGGGTGACAAATAACCAATTTCTATCAATTTTTGCGTATTTTCGAGACGACGAATGAGACTTCAAATGTTATTTAAGGGTGACGAATAACTATCTAAAGGTGAAAAATATGTATCTAAGGGTGACAGATAACTATGTACGGGTGATAAATAGTCAACTCATGTCAATTTTCACGTACATATTTTCAAGGCGACGAATGAGGCTTCCATTGTCATTTGAGGGTGACAAATAACTATCTAAGAGTGAAAAATGTCTATCTAAGGATGACAAATAGTCAACTCCTATCAATTTTCACGTACTTCCGAGACGACGAATGAGACTTCCAATATTATTTAAGGGTGACAAACAGCTATCTAAGGGTGACAAATAGATGGAAGTGTACGTAAGCATTTAAAGAATTTAATGGGTGGGACTCACGTGCCAATGGCATGGATCAATAGCGTATTGGACGGGTAACTTTTCTACTCGTCCAGGAGGGTAGCTAGTATTTCTCCAATAGAGAATATGGTTATTAGATGGTCGAGAATATGATCTACTATCTAACAGCTAGTATTCAGTACCTTAGATGGATGAAATTTATTAAAAAGTATTACATCATTCTAAGATTATATAATATATTTCGTTGATATTTAATCCTCGAGAAATGTGTGCCCCAGGTTTGCTAATTTTGGGGAAAAAATAATACATTGACTTGGACATCCGATGGACTTAAAGTCAAATTTCTCACACTCTGCATAGACCTAAGTATCACTGTGCTAGATTTCTCGCCATAAAAAAAAGATAAGTGATACTAATGCAACCCATTAGAACTTGATTCCATGTCACAATCTACACACACATAGTGTTCATCACAAAGCACAAATTATTCATCCGGGATATATATTATTTTTTGAAGATACCAGCATGGGGAACATGAAATAGATTCTTTGCACAATAACAAGTCAGACAAGTTAGAATATCATATAAAGGTTACAATGGTCGCATCTTCGCGTCAATAAGGAGCATGTGGGACTGTGTCTTTGGCACATGGTCTGCTCGAAAAGGAAAGACCCCGGCACAAAACAATTGACGCCGATGCTTAATCACCGTCATAGTTGCCGATGAGAAGCGTCGTCCCCATAGCACGATCCTTGACAAGCACAACATCTGGATGAAATTCAAAAAATACGTTATTATCTTTGCTAAATTGACTAACATATAAAAGGTTCTCGGTAATAGAAGGGATGTGTAAAACATGACACACAGAAAGAGGGGAAGATGGGATGCCAAGGAGAGATCACCAATGTGGGTGATTGATAGACTTGACTCGTCGCCGATTTGAAAGCAGTTGGAGCCGACATAGGGTGTCGGATTACCAAGATGGAGAGCATCTGGAGTGAGATGATGTGCTGCTCTAGAATTGGGATACCACGTGGAGAAAGACGCTATAGACAAGGCCGTAGCAGAGGGGGCAGTAACAGAATAGACCGATGGCGAAGGTGGGCGCATAGGCACAGACTCCCTTGATTACACCACCGGAGCCTCATAGCGCCTTGAGCATGCATCTGCCGCATGGCCAAAGAAATGGCATATCTGACGCTTGAGATTGGTGTTGGAACCACATCCACGACCGCTAGTGTTGCCCTAGCCGCGACGACGGCTAGATCCACTGCGACTACGAGAGCCAGGGTTCGAATGTGTGTGCTTGGGAGGGTAGGAGTTGGAAGTGCGCTGATCAACATGCACAGATGGGAAGGGTGATTCAGTGGTGAGGTATGTGTGATGTTGCAGCCACACCTCATGAGGGATGAGCTTGCTATGCATGTCTTCTAGGGAAAAAAGTCATCCAAGTGGGTTGTAATAGAGGGAATGAAAGAGTCAAAAGATGGGCCAAGGCCAGCAAGCAAGTGCATGATAGTGGTGGGAGTAGAGCGGGGGTCGCCGATGGCATGGAGGGCATTGGCCAAGGATTTCACCTTTTGGAAGTACTCTGTCATCGAGGATGTTCCTTTCTTGATAGTCTGAAGCTGAGTGCGTAGTTGAAGAGACCGAGCACGAGAGTGGGCGGTGAATGCATGAGGGAGAGAGTCCAAACAGCATGGTAGGTAGATAGACCAATGACTAAAGGGAGAACGAGCTCAGATATGGAGACTATAAACTATATTAAGATCAGTTGATCTTTCAAGCTTCAAGCTTCATGGGTTGGGTTAGGAGCTGCATGTGCATCAGAGGGAGAAGAAGGAAGGAACTTGGGTGGGCAAGGCTCCGAGCCATCAACAATGCCCATGTAATGATGGCTCTTGAGAAGCGAAAGAAGTTGTCCTCTCCAAAGAAGATAATTATCACATGTAAGCTTCAAAGGAATGAAGTGCAAAATGTTTTAGGTAGGTAACGTAGTTGACGAAAGTGAAGGGATGGTGGGTGGGGCAACTATAGCTGAAGCGATGGGTGTGTTGTCGCTGGCCATGACAAGGAGTGGAGGGGCGAGCAAGGCATGGAAGCATATCTAGGGCGGCGTTAGCCAGAAGGCTCTAATACCATGTACCCAATGTCCATACTCTTTCTTATGGCGCCCCTCCTTCTGAAGATGCTCAAGATCTCACTTTGATTCTGTCATACTCCTCACCTCCGATGGTTAGTTTTTCAACATCTTCGAGTCGTCAAAAGTACATCTCTCGCCCCAGTCGCAAAGGTACACTTAGAATTTGCATGTCTAAACCTCATACTCGCTCTCTTGAGCCTACTAGTCCTCCTCGTACGTATTGATACTATTGATTGCCCGATAATGGATTCGACTTCAGCAATTTTTTTACAAAATTCGTGGACTCAAATGTTAAGGGGTCCAGTTGGCATCCCCACTGCCACTCTAAATGTTCATGTTGTCCCATTTATCCCTCAAGAGGCTCAAAACTAAAATTCTCTAGTTAATCAAGCTTTCCTTGTTGCACACAAGGCTTGGGTTGGAGACTATTCGTGGGAGGAGTACGATCAAGAAGAAGATGATGACGAAGAAGATCGTTGCTCTCATCGCCCGGGTCTTCGTCCTTGATTCATACTTCATCGTACTTTTTTCTTGGGATAGTTCATCTTTATAAATATTAGAGATTATTTTCCCCGGCTTAGGATATATAGTTTGTTTTTTACCGTATAATCTTTTAATTTAGATTTTCTTCTTTCTTTGGGATAGCCTTGTCATTGTTAGAAGGGGCTTACCTATCATCTGGACTTTGACCCCATATCCTTATACGTGACTTTTAGCGCCCTCCGTTCTATTTTCATTTCTTAATAAAGTTGACTTTTGAAAAAAAAATGTTTTATATAAATTAGAAATTTATAATTTAAAAAAATCTTACTCCGAAGCCAAAGAAACAACTAAAAGGTTCCGTGGATAACTTTTAAGCCCCAGTGTCATTCTCTCAACATAACTAAAACAGAAACCTCTAAAAATTTAAAGATGCCTGCAATTCAAAATTGCTCCAAGCATGGTCTAATTAAATTTTCATTCTGGGGCTTCTCAAAATAATTCAAAGAACACTTACGTTTTTAGAGCGATTTTCAGTTGAAAGTATATTTAGGATTTTTATTGTTTCCAGTCTAATTATTTCGAGGGAAGGACAATAATATCCTTTCAAATATGATTAAAAATTAGCTAGGATTAAATGAAAAAAATTTAATAGAATATTAACACATGATGATGGCAGATATATTTTTGCAAGTGATATGATGTAACCAGATTATTAAAAACAATATAACAATAAGATATATAATTTTATTACTAAAATTTATAGTAAGAATATTTTTGACAAAAAATCTCTTAAAGAAACAACCAAGGAAACCAGATGAATGGCTTTTCGGACCTAATATTCTCCCAACAAAATAATTGAGCTAGAAATTATTTCTATAGTTTTTACTTATTTGTTGCCCTTCAACTAAAAGCTTCGGATTAGAATTTTCTAAAAACCTCCTCCATAATTAGTTAAACTTAGCTATAAAATTTTAACCGAAACACATTAATTATATGTGATTGAGAACTTTTCACCATCGTACAAATTGATGAACTAACGGCGAAGCTTTGCATATTCGTACGGACTGCAACAATTTGCTCCATGAAAGAAGCCTCCCCAAGGCGTGTCTGCCTTGGGGAGCGTACGAGAATAACACATTTGCGATGGGATCTTAAATAATTATGTAAATTAATTTTATGCAAAGTTATTATTATCCCGTTTGTACAATACTCAATATATACGACTTGTAATTACAAGTCAAGAATATCGAAAGTGTTAGAAATTCCTAGATCGACCAAACACAAGTAGCAAAAACAGATGAGAGCAGAAGAGAGAGTGGGAGGAGAAGTACACAGATTGACTAAGGCTGAGTTTGGAAACGCTCTTAGCCTTGGGATTTTTTTTGAAAATCAGCCATTCCTTACGGTTGTACGAGCGGGCGAGATTTTATATCAAATCTGAAATTGTATTTGGGATTGTTGGGCGTATTTAGAAAGTACGAGAGGGTGAACAGTGGAATTATCTCGTTACCCTTCTTACCGTCACGTACAGTGTCTTGACAATTTTGTCAAAACACTGTACATGATAATTTATTGTAGCGATTTCAAATTCGCACTACAGTGCCTGCGACGTCTGCGAACTTGCAACGGCAAGGGCAACGTCGGCCGGCGACAAGGGCGACGTCGACAGGTGCGACGGCGATGTCGACGAGCATTAGGGTGACGTCGGCGGTGGACTTATTGGCAACCGATGTTGTAGCGTCTGCGAGCATGGGCAAATGACGGGAGCTCTGTGGGCGTCTGCGGGTGTCAGTTGCAGCGGCCGACTGTGGCAACAACATGTAGCCGCTTCTATAGGTAGACGATTGAGATGGGGAAGACGAGGATATATATGGCATTTGACTTTCAAAATCACTGGCATGGTCGCCCGAAATTGGTCCACGAGAGCTTTTGGAAATTTTGGAGAAGGAAAGCTAGCCCATGAGTCTAGTTTCTCTCCCCTCCCAAAATTCCTCGTGCATGTTAGTCTAAGCCAATTTGGGTCATTTGAAAACACTTTCACTCTTGTCAGAGATTTTAATAATTAGAATTCGGGGCAAAGGCATTTCCAAACGACGCCTAAGTTCAGCGAATACTATCCCCATGGAGCCCTTTCATGTCACCAATGCTTTATTATTTTTACACGATTTTGATTGGAGGATATCCATGAACTATCTTAGGGATATATATATCCCTGGGTCAGGTCCAAAAATGTTTTTATTGGCAGGGTTAGTTAATCTAGAACAACTTATGGATAATTCTGGGTTAACCTCATAAACAATAACCCCCTCTCAACCTGGAACAACTCTATGTAACCCATCTGCTATCAAAACAAAAAGAATCCCTATTCGAGATGGACTATCCCCGTGGGATAATCCGGATTATCTCTGCCCCTAAATCAAGGAGGTGCTTTAAGAAGGAGATCGGCATAAAAATTTTCAGAGCTTTCCAGGGTCTTCATATTAAAGGTTGCATCAAATTAGACCTTTGCTTTGTTTCACGATTAACTCCAGCTGTCATTGGCGGAACGACAAAATGCTGACGTCGGCCCCCTATCAAATCGATGTTGCTTTTATCAAGCTGATGTTTTATGGCCAACTGAACTGATCTCACTCTTCCGATCTTGCAACTAAACCATTCGCGGTGTGAATATGTCTCCTCTTAACGAAGGATATTTTTTGTAGAATTATAATATCCTCCTACTTACGAACGACATTTTCATACTCTGACTATGATCGAGAAAAGAAGAATATCCAAAGAGCTCAGCACACAATCACACGAGAGAACAAATTTCCACAATGATCTTCGAATGTCAAACTGAAGAACGTCAACTTCGTTATTTAATATCTGTAAGAGTTTGTCTCGTTACACACCCAAGATAATTGTACGGTAGTGGATGCGTACCAGACTTTTGTTTTTAATGCACGGTGAGGTGAGGGCTCACGTCATCTATCTCTCCTTATAGCCCATCTCTCTATCGAACGGTCTAAAAACAACTTTTAAGAACAACAATCTATGCTAACTTTGTTTTACTTTCTTGAATCGTTCTTTCCTTTTGAGTTTTTTTGGGTCGTCCGATTAGGAGATGGGCTGTATGGACGGACAGACTAGATGGACTCCCCCCCACCTCACCATATTTTCAAAAATAAAATTGGTGCACACTCAGGTGTGCAATTACCTTGGGTTTGTAACATGCCTATCTCTATTTATAAATCATAAATTTGATTTTTTTTTTTTTTTTGGCTCCATTCAATTCACTTGTCACCGACGTTGGCTTGGGCCAGCCCTCCCCGGTCCCCCTACCACAGCCCACTTTTAATGTGCCCGTGTAGATTTGGCCCACTTGTCCAAGATGGCCCACAATTATTGACGCGCGCACACCCACACACACACAGGGGAGAGAGAGAGAGAGAGAGAGAGAGAGAGAGTTGCAGAAGAGTGGTTGTATAGCTTTTGAATTTGACACCGTAGGATCCTAATGAATCATCCATAACGGATATTCTTCATCCCACTAACGAACATTCTTTACTCCATTACAGTATTCTACGGCAGTGGGACGAAGACTATTTGTCATTGGAGGCTGTAAAGGTTACTGACATGTTACTCTCTACCTGTTTGTTCGGGGGATAAGTCGAGATATTCCATTAAAATTTTTCTATTCACTTGATAATGGAATAAGAGTCGAATAGGATGAGATATTCCGCTATTTGTCCTTAACCGAGTTTGATAACATAGTTAAATTATTTGAAGTCGGTGAAGATTAAAGTCCTTATTCTAGGAATAACTCGTTTTACCATTTCACGTAGAATGAGTTATTTCCAGAGTAAGAGTAAGTTATCAAACTCAAAAAGAGAAAATCCAGAGAATAATTCACCCGGACTCATCTCAGATAATTTATCCTAATCTGTTATCAAAGTGACCCATATAAGATATTCAAGTTGGGTTAGGATATATAATCTCTTATCCTTATTTATTTTGAGATAAATTGTTCTATCAAAAAGATTTTATAAATAGGGTTAATTTTTTTTCACAATTCTCGAGAAGATATTGTGAATTATCTTATCTCCTAATCAAAATATTTTGATATATTTTATGAAATATCTTAACTACGATTTAATTTATCTACTTAACCAATTCTACGATCAGATAAAACCTGAGATGCTCTCATGGTATGCTCCACAAGGCCAATTAGTTTCTCCTTCTGTGAGGTGGAACAATACCAGTATACGTGCAAAGTGTTCCTTCTCAAGATTCCCTCCGACTACCGCCCTTTTTGCTCTGGCCCATTACAGTTAGGATGTGTCTAATTGTGTGTAATAATTGTCTATTGATATATAGGCGTAAGTCCACTCCTGTCCAGGTTTTCAAGGGGTCAAAAGCGTCGAGTATTAAGTCGGATGGCACTTCGTGGATTCTATGAACAACTGTGAGAGGTGAGATAAAATGTGAGTGGCAGCCAAACAAAGTTGGGTTTTTAAGGCAGGGTCCATGGCCAGCCATGGTAGTGGGGCATGTGACTTGCCTTCAAATTTCTCGGCTAGCCTTGTTGTTGCCCACCATTGTTGATGTGACAGAGTGGTTTTTGGACAATCTTATCTGATAGGGTGGGGTTACTGTCTTGATTCATTGGATTCTCAACGTCAGACGGTTAAAACATATTTAGTGAAACCCGGCCATCCCCACCGTGGTTAGGGTGGAGGGGGCCGCCCGCACCTCTACCTCATCTCCTCCATGTCCGCCACGCATTTGGCCATGTCGAGCGACCCCACCCACCTCCTCGCCGCCTTCACCTCATCTCAGCAACCTTTCGATGCCCTCTCACCCTCGCTTCCAAACCCTCCCATGTAATACCCTGATTTTAGGAGGTCAAATAGTATATTAGATTATCTATGATAAGTAGTGGCGGAGTCAGGGGGGGGGGGGGGGGCAATTGCTTTGCGACTGTCGGCTGAGAAATTTTGTCTGTAGTTATGTAGGGTTATTTTTTGATGGTTGAGCATAAATAAAAAAAGACTATCGGGCCGTGCAGATAGTTGATTTGTAGGCTTATAGAATGTCTCTCCGATCTGCACGTCCGCCCCCTCACACCCCACTCCACTCTGAGGAGCTTATCTGTCAATACGGTGAATTTTTCCTCTTGCTCAGTTCTATTGTTATCTATTTGGTGACTTTTACTGTAATCGTAGGGTTTTACCATGGAGTTTTACTTGGCGAAGACATTTCATTCAAGATTTTGATTTTGTCTTTCTTTTTAATTCTTGTTTCGTGTATTTTCAATCACGGGGATTTTTCATGTCTCAATAACTTAACCTGGTTCTCCCTCTCAGTTGTTCATGTTTGTGATTCATTATCTCGATTATATAATATAAAGTCGGCTCTCACTCGTCGGAAACATTGCACCTGATTTTGAAGCTTAAGTAATTTTTGTGATGATCAATGAATGAATGATAATTTTGTGACATATATTGAGAAGGAGGCATTCGAGAGTATTGACAATGAGGTAATAATATAACGCTTTCAGAATATGAAGACCTGTCGTAGATGACTCACTTGTAAAATATCTTCTATTTGAATAACAATAAATAATTCTTATTATATTAATTATATTTTACCCCCCCCCCCCCCCTTTTCAAACATTTCTGGCTCCGCCACTGATGATAAGAACCTATTAAGTTAGTGGCTTTGGATCTATAAGGTGTAATTTGTAATCTTCAATGAGTAGTTTGTTACTTTGCGTAGGAATATCCAAATGAGGTGAAATTAAACTCATTGGAAAGATAACTCGATTATCTACAATTTTTGTGTTGAACACCTTTTGAGATTATATCATTTAATAGATAAAAATATTAAATAACTAAATATAATGTTGGATGATAATACTGAGCTTTAAAAATGAGTTAGATGGAACGTCATCTAATCTAGATGAGTTAGATGGAACAGATGACTCAGATAGAACATCATCTAATCTACATGAGTTAAATATAACATTATCTAAGTGGGGAAAGATTAGATGATATATTGAAGAGATTGACGATAAATTGAAGAGATATATGATATATTAAAAGATTAGATGATATATTGACGAGGGAAATGATATATTAATGATAAATTGAAGAGATGTATGATATATTGCTGATAAATCGACCACTTAGATAATAGGAAAGATAATAATAAAAGATAGATGATAGTTGTCATAATGAGATTAAGTACTTATATAAATTAAAAAATTATCTTTATTAAGATTAATTACACGTAAAATTGTCAGAACGGATCGATGTTAGACGCATTATAAAGATAATCTAATTATCTTTAAATATTATGTTAAGTACTTTTATTAATTATGTCATTTCTTAGGTCAAAAATAACAAAAACGAAATTATATAGCAAGTGAAATTATGATTTTACCACTCAATAGTGTAATTAGTTATCTAGTATACATTAATAGGTGACTTCTCTCGTGACTTCTAAGAACTAGCTAACGTGGTGTAAAATGTCTACTAATCTTATCTTTCAACCTAAAAACTCGTGCTTAGCATGGGGACCAGAGAACTTATAAATTACATAATTACTCTTAGTGAGATTATTATACATAGAAATCCTAACCTCTTATTTTCTTTAGGTGGTGGTGATCGAGAAAAATATTATATTAATTAAGAAATTAAAAATAAAAATATATATGAATTTTATGATATAGATGAAAATTACTTTCTTTGACGATGATAGGGGCAATTGATTGGCAATTTTAGCTATACATGTAAGTTGTATATATTCTTTCTTAAATGTTCTCAAAAAGAATACGAGAATAAGAGTTACACGGGGAGAACATAAGGAGAAGAGAAAAGAGTGTATGGATCTTTATTGTTAATAATTAATAAGAGTATCAGACGTATATAAGATTGTGACCGGAAGAAAATATTTATCTTGTATTTAAGAATAGAAGTACATCTATGATATCTGACGCTTGTCATGAATGTGAAGAGTTTTACAAAGGTCTTAGTGAACCTTTGAGGATCCCATCTTAAAGTTAAGAACGTGATAAACTAATCACATGTTATTCTTTAAGGGCAAGTTTGTTAACGTGATAGGGTTAACATATTTGACCTAGAGAGTCGAGTGCGCTAACCTATCCGGGGTAGTGGGTTTGTGTGTGAGGAGAAGACAAGGGACCCACATTTCTCTCTCCTAAGGTTAGATATTATAACCCGCTAACAAAATGGGCCTAATTGTATTATTTAAATTCCTCTGTTTTGATTGATCTTACATTTTAGAGTTTTATGATTAATTGGGGAATTACTTTGTTAAGATTTATCTAGGAATATCTGATCCCCAATATGTTTCTGTCAGTAAGATGTGAAATCATGTAAAGAGGATTAATAAGTTTAATAAAATATTAAGTACGTGGACAGTGCCATCTTAAGGTGTAAAGGTGCCTTGTGATAGCGTCCACGATAGGAATAAGACCTGATCTATGGTCTTAGGACAAACATGCTTATGTTTAAAAGTTTGGAACTAGACCCAAAAGTGATCTAATGGATAGTGGGGTATTTACTTCTGGTCCTACGTAGAGACTAATGCCGACAAGCCCCCAACGTTTAAACCATTTGTTCATATGTCAACGTATGAGTGTCACGGTATGGAATGTGTGAGTGTGACTCCTTATATGATGGTTTGGATACATGTCCGATATGTAAACCATAATATACATATCATGTTTTGGGTAATTATGAATTTATGATATGAGTTAAAAGGCTTGCATTTGTGAATAAACTTTGATCTGATATATGTTTTAAACATGCTCTGATTTGCTCTCCGACCCATATGAAAATCTAAAAATCGTACTAAACATGAATTCCATAAATATGATCAATATCTATTTTATTCTGTTAAGTATGCTCATTTGACTTATATGTTTAGAACATGATGAAATTGCAATCAGTTGAGAAGTATTGTAACACCCCTAAATTTTTTAGAAATTATTTAGAAATTTTTTGAAAATTTTCTCAAATTAAAATGAATTAGTAAGCATATAAATGGATTACAGTTAATTAAATCTAATTATAAAAGCCCAATACTAATTCATAGACCATGCCCATTTGAATAGACCCACATGACCTAAAAAGGTCTAGCCCATATTCTAGAAGCATCATTTAGCTATTTTCGGATTTTTTAAGGGATAAATAGGCTAATAATAGGAGATAATATCAAAAGAGTTTGGAATAGTTCAAATTCGACGTGAAAGGATAAAAACGGTCTATCGAGCGACCGCATAAGGATAAGAAATGGTCCCCACTGGACCGCTATTAAGAGTCCAACTGTGAACAGCTAGATCGTGTGAAAACTTCGATTTCTTCAGGCCAAATCCTTAGAGATCGATGCAATCTGTCGATTAGAAGGCTCTAGAATGGATTAGGATTGGATTTGTGACCTAATTAGTACTCTAGGTTCGTCCAAATCTTCGAAACCCTAGCTAAACCCTATAAATAGGCCTTTAGTTTAACCTGTGTGACCCTTACTTTTGGCTCGCGTGGAACTAAGGTAAAGAGGCCGAATTAGAGGTAAGTTCTTTAGAATATTTTATTTATAATACTAAGGTCTAACTCCCCTCCGAATTTCACATTAGGAGATCAAGCCATTAGGAAGAACAAGGCTTCCAAAGACGCCGGTTCAGTACGAGCAACCCAGGAACTTGTGCGACCGGGCCAAGTTGATCAGTAGATTAGAAGTCCTAAATGAGGTAATCAGATAAGAGTTTTTTAAAGTTATTCGTTCCTTTTAGTACCCTCTTCTTACCCTCAAAATTTCGTGGCTTTAGGTGAAGAGGATCAGGAGTTAGACGGGGCGTGAAGTTGCTGATTCGGTTCAGGACGAGCAGGAACTAGGGTTAACTTCCAACCCTAAATTCAAAGTTTAAAGTCCAAATCTAAAGGTAGGTTATCTCATGAACGGCTTAAACTTGATGTTAGGAGTAAAAGTCCTCTATTTCTAGTCGATTCCATGCATTGTACGAGGAGTATTTTATGTTTTATTGAGACCGCGCAGTGAGTTTATATTACATGCATACTCCTAGCCCTAACGAGATAAAAATAGAAATTCCTTGGTTATTTCTCACAACCTATGCATATTCATGACGTAGATCCCTTCTAGCATCCGCATATACGGGTTTTCATTGATTTATATGCATAATATGCCCTAGTTCAACTTTTATTTTCGTCATTTATAGATTCTGTCTGAAGACAGAAGACGGCCCTTCAAGGACCGCAAGTTATTTGAGTGGCCTAATGAAAGGCCGTTTTCATTTATTAAACGGTCTATCTCGGACCGTTTTTCCCATAAACAACGGTCTATCACGTGACTGTTTTCCTCATCTTTGCGGCCAGACCCTGATCCCTATGTGGTTCTGTAAACCAATCCGAGCCTAGTTGAACTTTGCATACTAGAAACCTTATAATTATGTTATTGTTCACTAAAAAATTTATTTATTTTCCTGTTAAACACCTTGTTACAGCATGAGCATATTTTAGAACCTCTTTTTTCATTATTATGTAATTTCATGCCAAATGTTATAATTTTATAATTAAATGATTTCTATGATATAGACATGATTTATGAGGTGTTGATATCACGGGTTTTATCCGTATGTTTTACCGTTTTACTCTCATCTATTGAGTCATTTTTCATAAGTACATGGCATATATTCCGATATGCGACCATTAGATACACTTTGCACTTATAGGCACACTCTCTTTGACTTATGAACCTCTCCGCCGGATATTCCTTCTGTCGGACTAGGGGATTATGTTTCAAGGTCTCCGTAAGTCTCCGTGAGTCTGGGATTCCCACTAGGACGTCGAGCTGGTTGTACCCTTAAAACTCAAATTATCTAGAAAGCACTCGCCTGATCGGTGTTTTACTTTCTGTACTCTGGTTAATTGTGGCCCAATAGGAGACCGTTACTATTTCTTAGCAATCCTAATCAGACCATCCTTGTCATGAAACGGCCATCCTCATGCCGCTATTGTTCCAGAATTCCTCAAGTGTCGACTTCCCTTTGATCTGGTTGACACAGTTTAAATGCGGCATTCGCTGGACCGCTATCTTTATATAAATGGCATGACCGTGATCGTTTCTTCATTAAACGGTCCAGTAAATGATAGTTTCTTTCTGTCAGGTTCATAACCTGAGGTTTGACCTAGGGGTTGTTGAAATTTTATTCTTGGATGATCTTAGGATTATCTGGATTCCAAAACTCATGTGTAATAAATTAAGGTTAAGTTATGGAATTTAATTAATGTACCGTTATGCTGTCGGAATGCCGCCGTAGCATAATGTTCCTTTAATTCTTCTTGAAATCTTATATCAGTTTTGGTACGTTCTATACCTCAGTTATTTTATCATAAATCTTGTTATTTGAAATTGAAATTATTAGTCGAAATTATTATTATCTCGTGGAATTAGCTTGATCTGTAACTTGAAGATGCAAGAGCAGGCACGAACTGTGTCCAAGGGCTCGACACTAGCCCCCACGGCCGATGGTCGAAAACGTGCTGAAAATCATGGGGTACGATGAATACTGGCGTCGCATTGCGTCGGGAGTACTTTTTTATAGACTGGTGAAGAACCACGAGGCTTAAATTGAAAATTACATGCTTGATAATGACTTTCTTGTACATAGCCTTTACAAGGTTATGTAAGTACTTTCTAGTTACATGTTCGTACTTTCTTGTTCATGAAAGGCCAAATGTATATCTACATGACTAAATCTTGCTTGATTATGTCAAATTGATTCTATATTCTTTGTTACTTTGGTTTATGACATATGATTTACCGCATTCTCATTCTGTTTCTAGAGCTAAAGCATTAATCACTTAAATATTACCTTCATGTTGATACGAAGATACCTACTGGGCATGTGTGCTCATACCTATTTTCTCATCTTTTCAGAAAATACTAGTGAATCGGATTCGGATTATGCAAGTAGCGGGTCCGAGAGCGATTGAAGGTCAATTGGAATGAGAGAAGTCCTAGCTGTCTATCGTTTAGTCAAGTCAGATTGCAATTTTTGATTTTATTGAGTCATATGATAGAAGGTTGTCGAACATTAATGATTATGTGTAATTTTAACTATTATTATGAAATAAAGTTGGAGTTTTAAGAAATTTACTTGTGCAATTATTTTATGTGATTGTCTTGCGCTCTCATTTCTTGCATGCCGATTGTTCACGTTCCCAAAATTCTTTCCGCTGTATTAAAAGCACGGGGCGTGACAAGTATAATATGCTTTGCACCGCTTATTATGTAGCAAATGTGACCAGTTCTTATGTCTAATGGGTCTTAACACTCACATGCATATTTTAATTATTTTTTAGGAAACCAGTAAGTAAGAGTTTGGGACTCTAGAGGAGAGAAGGTCGGAGGTTGATCTAGAGAAAATCACAGGATCTGCTGCATAGACAATCGATGTAGAAAGAAACCTTTTTTAGAAGTACATGGATGTAATTTTGAGTTCTAGATTGTAAGACAAACATTACTATAAATGATGTAAACAAATGTGTGTTTTTATTTAATAGAAATGGTATGGTTATGTTTTACAGGTTATGTAGATGGTTTAGCGTGTAGTGCTTTGCATATATTTTCAATCTCACAAGAATTGAGTATGATGTGATGATCTTGGAAATCGGATATGGGATCCGGAGAAAGGGCATCACATCGGGGGTTGCACAGCTCCAGGCTTCGATGCACCGTCCCACGCACGCCGGCCGACATGGTTGGCACTTGGCTCTGCTCAACGGGCCCCGACTCCCTATCGACGCCACAAGCACCCCCAGTCGCCACGACATGAATACATACTAGTGGTCACTCAAAATGCAGAAGGGGAGGGCCCGCCTCTGGTACCTGACCTGGGACTCGTTGAGCTGGGCCTTGAAGGCAGACTCGGAGTTAAGGCTTGGGTAGCCCGTGACGTCGAGGCGAGGGATGAGGGAAAGGCAGGAGAGTGCCGCCCTCGAGGTGCACAGATAGGGGAAGGGGGTGTCACAGTGTGGTCTAGGGTGGGAAATGGGGGCTACCGAGGTGGGGGGGGAGTGTCTGTGGTGGGGAAGGGGGGCTGTCAGGTTGGGGTTTGCCTAGGTGGGGGAGAGGGGGGTTGTCGAGGTGTGGGGAACTCTGGTCTCGTAAACGATAGAAGGAAGCATAGCCTGACCATGGTAGCCCATGCTCCTCCTCCCCCCCTCCACTTGGGTTTCTTTCCCTTCGTCATCCCAAGCCACATGCTCCCCATGTGGGACTTGGCCCAGGCCTTCTCCCGCAACGGTGCTAGGGCCTCTGTGATCACCATGCCTACCACCACCTCCACCGCCTGCCGCCACTTGTGCAGTAGTCTCAATGGATCTGATGATGATCCCGTCGAGCTCTAGGAGGGGAAGGTGGGGGCCGGGAGGGGTGGGGGGTCGCCTGGGTGGGGGAGAGGAGGGTTGTCGGGGTGGGGGAACCCTGGTCTCGTAAACGATAAAAGGAAGCAGAGCCCAACCATGGCCACCTTTGTGCCTCCTCCCCTCCACTTGGTTTTCCCTTCGTTGTCCCAAGCCACATGCTCCCCATGCTGGACTTGGCCCTGGTCTTCCACCGCTGTGGTGTGAGGGTCTTTGTGATCACTATCCCCGCCACCACCTCCGCCGCCCACAGCCACCTGTGCAGTGCTCTCGATGGATCCGACGATGATCCTATCGAGCTTCGAGAGGGGAAGATGGGGGCTGGGAGAGGTGGGGGGTGTTCGCCAGAGCTTGCTGGAGGTGGGGGAGAGGGAGGGGGAAGGGGAGCTACCGGTGGTGGGGGAGAGGGGCCGGAGGTGGCACCTCTCTCTCTCTCTCTCTCTCTCTCTCTCTCTCTCTCTCTCTCTCTCTCTCTCTCTCTCTCGACATTTTCATCATTTGATCACCTTGGGTCAAGTTAACTAGAGTTTGATTAACTTTTCTTGAACGGAACGAATGGCAGAGACTTATTCATGTAAAGGCAAAGATCGCAACGACTTATATGCACGCCTTAGAAACTCATAGACTAATAACTAATTAGCAATGATTATAGGGTCATATATGCAAAAAAATCTCATAATACTCGCGTGCCTCGATCATCTAATTTGACCCAAATTCTCTACATACTTCTGTGGAGAGATTATATGAGACACAATAAAAAATGGTAGGAAAATTCATCTATCATTATGACATCAGTGTGATATGAGAGAGTGAGAGTGAGAGAGAGTTTGCTAGTGTAATAAAATCTTTTTTCACTTTTCTTATCTGGTTGTCATAGATGAATGTCTTTGCATGCTCTTTTCAAAGTACAATGGACCGTCTATTTTATATTGGCCAAACTGCTCCCGTCTTAACTATCGGTTAATTTGGATGAAAATATAGGAATGTTTTCCTCAAATTACTCTTCTACTGATGTTGCATGAGACAGTGGATTCTCGGGGTTAGCGAGATGTGCAACTAAATTTAATTTATAAAATCAAACTTCAAATTATGGATGTATTTCATTATTGTTTTGGTTGAATTTATTTTGAGGATTAAGCGAAAAATTTGACCACAAAATCAATTCATGGGTAGTGAACATGAATTTGTTTTAATAAAGATCTCTAAACTCTCTTTATTTTCGAGTTAGGATAGGGGGAATAGTAAACCGACGTGAACCCTCCTAATTCGAGGTGGAGTGACTTATTCGGGCGGTGGGGGCCAAATAAGTCACCCCACCCTAGAAATAAAGCGGCCCTAAATGAAGTGAGAATTGAGTTATTACCTCTGCAAGGTGTGAATTTAAGGAGCCAAAACGATTTAGTAGGAATTCTAATTTCCAATGGAATGCAATTCCGAACGAAACATATACAAATTACTAATAAGTTTAATTGCATATTTCACTAACCCCACCATAGTCTTAGCTTGGGGAATATATCCCAAGTCATGACGTGTGACTTGGGGAATGTAGTTATAATAGGAGGAATACATGATACCCACTTTCCTATCTAGTGTTTCTTATGAATGACCAACAGTGTCTTCAACGATGGAAGGTCATAGAAGATTCAGGTTACATTTAAACATCGCCGTTGGCCACCAAATGGAAATGTCAAAGAATGGAGTTGTTGGAAGCAAACGGCTTTGCTACATGCGTTTGTAGGTGCGGAAAGGAGTTCACTGTCCGGTATGCAATGGCATCACGGGAGTATTAATCCGAGCATCTCCCTCCCTGATTTGCCGAGCATTATTTTTCTTTGTTAGATGTCAACATCCAACAATTTCTTTCTTATTGTAATGAGATTCCTAATATGTTGTCCTAATTAGTAATTGCTGTATGTATAAAAGAAGCTATCATCACACCATGGAATATGCTATTCTAGAAGGTGGTCATTCCTTAGGAATCTGATAAACTTCCACCTTCTTTCTCTTCTACACATATCCCCCCGTCTTATTGTGCTCTCTCTCTCTCTCTCTCTAGCGTGCCACACGCGTTCCAATGCAGACATTCAGAGCCAAAATAAATTTATGCACATGTGGGCATTGGGAGCCGTGAATTATAGTATGTTTGAGAGTAATTCTTTTCTTAAGATTATTTCTCCTTTAAAAAATATTTCACTGTGATTTTTGTCATAATTTTTAAATTTATAAAATTTAACTTTTGACATATTTGGTAAAATCTAAATAATATTTAAGAAAGAATGAAATTTTCTCATTTGGAGGTGGTTGAAGAGAGAGAGATAGGTGGTAATAGTATGTGTGAGAGAGAGGTGATTATGGCAGGGAGAGAAAAAGAGGTGATGTATAAACGTGAGAGAGAAAGAGGCGATCATGGGAGAGAGAACTGTTTTGAAAAAAAAATTAGAAAAAAGTTATTTTTATTTGAAAATTTTTAATGAAGGGTTAACTCCATCTTTAAAAATTAAGAGAGATGCTCTAAACATGATTTAATCCACGTTCTTTCCTCGGAATAAAATTTGAGAGAAAAAACATCTAAAAAACGTAACCTTAGAGAATGTGCTTTAATAAAATTGATTTCCTATGGAGTAGCATAGAGGCGTAGCTAGATAATTTAGAAGTAGGTCACCTATGCCAAAGTGTGATGCACAACGCAAGAGGATGGACATCATGTTCATGTGGTATTGCACCGGACGCTGTGCCCCCATCAAAGACGCTCGCGTCCCAAATGATCCCAAGTTCATTTTAGCACCGGTTTCGTAGAGCACAACTGACGCACAAACCCCACCTTCACTGGACCCACGCAATCACAATCTCACAAACCTTTGGACCCCATATTACAAGAAGCTCGTGGCCTAAAAACGTTGTTTAACTGTTTTCAAGTCCCATACTCGCATCTGAAGTTGAGAACCTGAGAATGACAAGTCTTCGAGGCCTCTGATTAACTGAAATAATTTTAAAACAAAATGGACTATATATATAGACCATCCGACTCGATCTATTTTGATTATCGAGATGAATCATTCGACCCGCATTGAGTTACATCGGGACAAACTTGAATGACTAATCCATCTGAAGAGATCAAATTAGTTATTTCACTAGAATAGGAGTTGATTATTAGCCATTTTTTTGTCAAGCTTGACATTTTTTTCACTTATTTTACCTAACCCATTCTCTTCATTCAGAATCGAATGAGGTTGACATTAAAAAAAAAGGCGATCTCATATATACTAATCATGTATAATTCATCCAGCATTATTTTGAGAGAGGCCCCGAGCGTCTGGGTTTCACCGGCTTGCAGGCCAAGGTGGCCCATAGCAACATGCACATTATGATATTGTTTTTCATTTTGTTTCAGAGAGTTAAATTAAAGTTCAGTTCTTCACTTCACATTTTTCTTTTTATCGGATGGTACATTTAGCCAAGCATTTACATTTTTTTCTGACAGAAGGATTTAAAATCTAGATATCCTCAACACACACCCGCCCCCCGGAACCGTACCAACGCACCAATTCCGTCTACTCCATGCGAGCAGTCTTCCAAAGGTCTTCCAACAAAAAGCAATAGAGAAATGAGAATATGGGAATTCCCAGATCATTCGGATTGATATTAAAAGAGAGTAGACTCTGCGGTGCAAAGTTCACCTGTGATCAGTGCCCAACATAGAATCCGGACCGAGAATTCCCTATTTACCAATACAAGCCTCCTATTAGCTTAAACATTAGATCAGATCTCCGTCGACGAGGAGGAGAGCGAATAGTATCATTGTTCACAAAAATACCTACGGTTGAAGCTAAAGCATGAAAAGTAGATGTTCATGACACAATGCCAGTCCACAGAGTAAGCATATTCCAAGCATATGCTTTTAGCTGATCCAGAACATGAAAATGGTAACTCACTCATGCAAAATATGAACTAATACCAATATAAGGACGACTAACGGCAGGCTGAGAAGCAGTGTACTGAGAACAAAGGATTTGACATGCTAATAATAATACCAGCTGGACACAGGTCCATGTAGCCTAGCTAGCGGCACATGTTCGGTTGTAACCTCACGGCCTGAAGCCCGCCGTTCTATTCTTGAAGCCAAACTCACCCTGCTCTAACAGATCGGTAGTCCCTTGACGGTGGTTCAGGGGGCTGTTCCCTTGGAATCGTCTGTTGTACAGCCCTGTGACTTTTGGGAGTTAAAAGAAAAAAAGAAAAGAAGAGTTAGACTGAACATACAGATGCATTAATCTGTGTAAACTTTAGCGATGGTCACAAAATAAACAATGGCGGAGATACTAACCGTTCGGGGAGAAATGGGTTTTCAGGATTGTAGGCTTGATAATCAAATTGATTGCATTGAAACGCTGCTGGATAATGTGAATCATTTGCAGATGGCAACCCATTAACTGGTTGGTAGTATTCATCTCCTGGAATTGGCAAGCCAGTAGAACGATGGTGATATACGTCTCTCCAAGGTGGCAAGCCAGTACCAGGTTGGCGGTATGCCTCCTCTGGGTGTGAGAAACCAGTGGCAGGTTGGTGGGATGCATCTCCCGAGGGTGGCAAGCCAGTAGCAGATTGGTAGTATGCATCACTTGTAGGTGGCAAGCCAGTCACCGACGATGGTTGATGGTATGCATCCTGTGAAGGAGGCAAGCCAGCAGCAGATGGATGTTGGTAGTACGCATCTCTCGGAGGGGGCAAGCGACTACCTACCATCGGTTGATGATATGCATCCTGTGAAGGTGGGAAGCCAGCAGTGGGGGCATGTCGGTAGTATACATCTCTTGAAGGCAGCAAGCCAGTCATTGCCACTGGTTGACCGTATGCATCTTGTGACAATCCAGCAGCGGATGGATGATATGCGCCACCCACGGGTGGCAACCATGCTGATGGAACATAGTGGCGTTCCACATGAGAAGGGGCCAGTGCCATTTGAGCTGCTGGAGCATTACGGTGATTTACCAGAGGTGGTATCACTGACGGTGCATACCGAGAGTCAACTGGAGGTGGAGCATATGGGAAGCCTCCCGATCTGTACCGTTGATTGAAAAGCCGATGGTGCTGCTCTTCCGCAACATGAGGAGACGATGGATATTGCTTTGGACTGATGGGTCGAAACAATGACAGCAATCTCTGTACCTATATCCAAAATCAAAAGAGCCACTGAGGTAAAAAAGGAAATCAAGTGTAATACCAGAGAGGCATCTACAGTCTCTAAAATGGATATGGATTCAGAAGCGATCACACCTGCTCTAAATTAAGTTCAGGATTGAACTTGCCCCTATCGTAGTTTTCTTTTATAGCATGCTTCAATGAACTCTCAGGGAGAGGTACGCAATCCTTGACAATTTTGAACTTCACCTGCAGACACACAGATGTCATAGACAAACCAAACAGACAACAGTACAATACTAAAGCCAACCTACAAATCTAGCAACAACTAGTAAATTTTGAGATCATCTGTAATTATCTCTTGAATGAAGAACCCGATAGTCAAAGAAAACAGATAAACAGATGACTCCAACTAACATGATATTTTTTTTGTAAGTGGATGGTACTACATAGTTTATAAAACGTAAAGGAGACGAATACATAATTGAGAAGGGAGTAGTCCCCAAAACTCACCTATACAAAAAGACCCTCACAAGGGTATCCCAGCCCTTACAACAAATGCAAAAGATGTGATCTACAACCAATCCAATTTACAAAAAGTGTCTACCCATCTTTCAAAAAAATAAAAAATAAAAATGGACCCCACATGTTGCTGGGTCATGAGCTTCTCTCCTAAAGACTCTGCCATTCCTCTCCCTCCATATAATTCAAAAGGTTGCATGTAAGAATCAGCCACCACAATTAATAATCAAATATGGATCCCCATTGAACTTGCCATTGTTTGATGAAGTTTTCCACAGGTCCTTGAACAACTGTCCCACGCCCGAGCTTGATATCTATTGCCAAACTTCATTTGCAAATTCTCACCCCATGAATAGATGATCCATCGGCTCCTCCTGCCCGCACATGCTACATGGGGTATCGGCTCCCATCTATATCAGGCAAGTCTGTCCCTTGTCGATAACCGGCTCAGTGAGATCATCCATAAAAGAATGTTGAGCTTGAGAGGACTAGGAGGCCTCCAGACTTGCTGGAACAAAGGATGACGGAGTCCTCCATCTGCCATAAAGGTGTATGTTGACCAAACTGTGAATACTCCTTTAGGACACCATCTCCAAAGTCATTGATCTTTGGAGAGGGGATCCAAGGTGATGCCTGAAGTAGAGACAAAAGTTCAGCCACTTCTGAGACCTCCTCAACCTTCAGCCGCCAACAAAAGAATGGGAACCACCGATTTGTGTCATTATAGGCCAGCCTCACTAACATACTCCTGTCAGTAGCAATGTGAAATAACTCGGGTAACCTACTGGCCAGCAATCTACCATCACAACATCTGTCCATCCAGAATAAGAAGCTTTGTCCATTTCCAGTTTTAACCCACACCGGACCGTATAAGATCAACAGCTTGCAATATTCCTTTCCAAATTGGGGACAACAAATATACCCGTGGGGGGGATCACATCCCAAGTCCGACCTCTTGGGTACTATTTGTCTTTGATTATTTGACGCCAGAGACCATTTCCTGCAATGCCTAGCTTCCATATCCATTTAGCAAGGAGAACTTAGATTAAACACCCTAATGTCTTTGAAGTCCAACCCTTCATTCCTCTTGGGTTGACAAACCCGGCCCCAATTGACATTGGGCCATCCTCTCACTTTGTTTGTCCCTCCCTACCAAAAGAATCTGCATTCAATACTCTGCAATTTAGCAGCCACCAATATCGGAATCTGAAACAAAGACAGATAAGTAAAAAACCGGGAAACTTTCCAGCACCGAATTACATAGGACTGCCCTACCCCCATATGAAAGTAGCCGTCCCATCTATCCAACCAACCTTATCTCGAATTTCTGAACAACTGACTGCCAATCTTTACATCTAATGGCTCCTATAGCTAGAGGTAGAACCAAGTAATGGGGAACCTCCCAACCCGACATCCAAGTATGAGTGCTGCCCTTTGCAATGTACAATCCTCCATATGAATCCCTAGATGTTGGCTCTTGTGAAAGTTGATATTCAATCCACTGACCTCTTCCAACAGCTCTACAATAAGTCTAGCAGCATATAATTGTTCCTCTCCCTCTGAAAAAAAATAGAATAGTGTCGTATGCATATTGAAGGTCAGAAATGCGGCTTCTCCAATTGCTGGCTCACGAGCATGTGATTATACCTGCTTCTTCTGCCCTCAAACCAGATTCTACTCAATATTTGGGAGACAAGAACAAAGAGGAGGGGGAGAGAGAATCTCCCTGTCTAAGCCCCCTTCCACTATGGAAGGTGGGAGTGGGTTCCCCATTGATAAGGACCTCAAAGGAGGCTGATGTGATACAAACCCGGATCCATATCCACTTTTCACCAAAGCCCATCCCATGAAGCATGTCAAAGAGGCATTGCCAATTGACCCTATCATAGGTCTTCTCAAAATCCAGTTTGAGCACCATACCTTTCTTGTTGAGGGCATTGAACAAGTGAATACTTTCCTGCACCACCAAAAGAATTATTTTTTAGATTTTCGGGGTCAAACTCACCTTGGTTACCGACGTACTCGACCTTCACCCCAACCGCTCGAAGGTCAAACACACCTCGGTACTCTATTTGGGAGACAAGAACAAAGAGGAGAGGGGAGAGAGGATCTCCCTGTCTAAGGCCCCTTCCACTATGGAAGGTGGGAGTGGGTTCGTTCCCCATTGATAAGGACCTCATTTGAGGCTAATGTGATGCAAACCCAGATCCATCCTATCCACTTTTCACCAAAGCCCATCCCATGAAGCACGTCAAAGAGGCATTGCCAATTGACCTATCATAGGCCTTCTCAAAATTCAGTTTGAGCAACATACCTTTCTTGTTGAGGACCTTGAAAGAGTGGATACTTTCTTGTACCACCAAAAGATTTTTTTTTTTTTAAGATTTGAGGCCAAACTTACCTCGGCACCCCAATCGCAACCGTGTGCGGGACTTAGTGGAGTGCCGAGAAGAGCTCGACGGTCAAACACACCTCAGAAATCCTACCATGGGGAGCACGCGGGCCCGGGGGATCACCAAAAGATTTTCTTAGATCTGTCTCCCTTCTAGTTACCACTTACCACCAACAATTTGGAAAAGATTTTGTAGATACTATTAAGCAAGCTAATGGGCCTATAATCCTTAAGGGGGATTTTGATAATAGAATAAAGGTGAATAGGATGAGTTATTATGTCTACTCACCCTTAACCGAGTTTGGTAGCAGAGTTAAGTTATCTGGGGTCAGTTAGGGTTAAGATCCTTATTCTAGGAATACCTCATTCTACCATTTCACATGAAATGAGTTATTCCCGGGGTAAGAGTAAGCTATAAAACTCAAAAAGAGAAAATCCAAGAAATAACTCACCCGGACCCACCTCAGATAATTTATCCTAACATGTTATCAAAGTGGTCATAAAGGAATCAATCCCTTCCTTCTTTGGGACAAGAACCAAAGAGGTCTTATTGATGTCGTTGAGGTGAGCTTTGCCTTCTTGGAACTCCAACACTGCTTGAACGTTGCCATGTTGGATGACTTGCCAACACATCTCAAAGAAAAACATGGGGAAGCCATCAAGATCTGGTGCTTTGTCCCCAACTAACAAGAAGACCACCGATTTGACTTTTTCAATTGAGAAAAGGGAAGAAAGCATGCTCCTATCATCATATGCAATAACTAGCCACATGTGATCTACATAGGATGGATGCCCACTATCTTCCTTCCTCAGACAATAGGGAAGAGTAGAAATGTCATGTGTGTTGCCTTATGTCAACCATGCTAGATAGGATCCGATCCCCAAGCCGAAGGCTCTTGATGCAATTCAATCTGCATCTTCCTAAGACAATTTTTCTAGAATGTGGTTCTATCCTCTTTCACCCATCTCTCTCCGGACCGTTGCTTCCGATATATCTCTTCTTTGAGTAGGATTTCGTTAAACTCCTTCCTAGTTGCTGCCCTTTGTCCTCTATCTTGCTTATCAAGCAGGTTGACTTCTTCCAGTGCATCTAATGCTAGAAGCTGCTCCAGTATTTTGTCCTTGGCAGTTCGAAGAGTTTTAGAATATCACCATTGGGTGAGTTCCCGAGCCAAACGCTTGAGCTTGACCACCATTCTAGCCATAGATGAATTCTCCATTAGGGGTTCAAACCAACATCTCCCACTACACTAAGAAAATCATCCTCCTTCAACCATTACCTACCCATCTTGAATTTGCGGTGCTTGTTGAAGCGATAGATGGGACCACAATAAAGTGGGCTTGTGATCAGACATAGGGTAAGCCAAATATTCCACTTGGAGATGCGAGAATGATCCTCCCACTCCACCGATACCAAGAATGTATCCAACCTTGAACACAACAGATCTGCTCTAAGATTGGACCAAATGAACAAGGCTTTCAGTGTAGGAATATCAATGAACCGACTTCCTCAATAAACTCTTTGATGCCCTCCATGTCACATGTTACTATGTTGGATCCCGTTCTTTCTCCAACCATGGCAATAGCATTGAAATCAGCACCAATCATAGTTCTCAAGGTGACAAGGTGACTGAGGCAATATCAAAATTAATTTTGAGAAAAAAATGCATAATAACAATTGGACATTTAGAATGAAGAAAAGACTAACGGGGAGGGGGCAAGCGAGATAGAAGGTGGGGGGGAGAGAGAAGAGACAGAGAGAGAGAGAGAGGAGGGCAGGAGAGAGGTGGGGCGCTCTCTCTCTCTCTCTCTCTCTCTCTCTCTCTCTCTCTCTCTCTGAGAGAGAGAGAGAAGGGGGAAGGGGGAAGGGGAGAGATTAAGAGAGAGGGTTAAGGTCCTTATTCTAGGAATACCTCATTCTATCATTTCACATGAAATGAGTTATTCCCGGGGTAAGAGTAAGCTATAAAACTCAAAAAGAAAAAATCCAAGAAATAACTCACCCGGACCCACCTCAGATAATTTATCCTAACATGTTATCAAAGTGGCCATAAAGGAATCAATCCCTTCCTTCTTTGGGACAAGAACCAAAGAGGTCTTATTGATGTCGTTGAGGTGAGCTTTGCCTTCTTGGAACTCCAACACTGCTTGAACGTTGCCATGTTGGATGACTTGCCAACACATCTCAAAGAAAAACATGGGGAAGCCATCAAGATCTGGTGCTTTGTCCCCAACTAACAAGAAGACCACCGATTTGACTTTTTCAATTGAGAAAAGGGAAGAAAGCATGCTCCTATCATCATATGCAATAACTAGCCACATGTGATCTACATAGGATGGATGCCCACTATCTTCCTTCCTCGGACAATAGGGAAGAGTAGAAATGTCATGTGTGTTGCCTTATGTCAACCATGCTAGATAGGATCCGATCCCCAAGCCGAAGGCTCTTGATGCAATTCAATCTGCATCTTCCTAAGACAATTTTTCTAGAATGTGGTTCTATCCTCTTTCACCCATCTCTCTCCGGACCGTTGCTTCCGATATATCTCTTCTTTGAGTAGGATTTCGTTAAACTCTTTCCTAGTTGCTGCCCTTTGTCCTCTATCTTGCTTATCAAGCAGGTTGACTTCTTCCAGTGCATCTAATGCTAGAAGCTGCTCCAGTATTTTGTCCTTGGCAGTTCGAAGAGTTTTAGAATATCACCATTGGGTGAGTTCCCGAGCCAAACGCTTGAGCTTGACCACCATTCTAGCCATAGATGAATTCTCCATTAGGGGTTCAAACCAACATCTCCCACTACACTAAGAAAATCATCCTCCTTCAACCATTACCTACCCATCTTGAATTTGCGGTGCTTGTTGAAGCGATAGATGGGACCACAATAAAGTGGGCTTGTGATCAGACATAGGGTAAGCCAAATATTCCACTTGGAGATGCGAGAATGATCCTCCCACTCCACCGATACCAAGAATGTATCCAACCTTGAACACAACAGATCTGCTCTAAGATTGGACCAAATGAACAAGGCTTTCAGTGTAGGAATATCAATGAACCGACTTCCTCAATAAACTCTTTGATGCCCTCCATGTCACATGTTACTATGTTGGATCCCGTTCTTTCTCCAACCATGGCAATAGCATTGAAATCAGCACCAATCATACTTCTCAAGGTGACAAGGTGACTGAGGCAATATCAAAATTAATTTTGAGAAAAAAATGCATAATAACAATTGGACATTTAGAATGAAGAAAAGACTAACGGGGAGGGGGCAAGCGAGATAGAAGGTGGGGGGGAGAGAGACGAGACAGAGAGAGAGAGAGGAGGGCAGGAGAGAGGTGGGGCGCTCTCTCTCTCTCTCTCTCTCTCTCTCTCTCTCTCTCTCTCTCTGTGAGAGAGAGAGAGAAGGGGGAAGGGGAGAGATTGAGAGAGAGGGTTAAGGTCCTTATTCTAGGAATACCTCATTCTACCATTTCACATGAAATGAGTTATTCTCGGGGTAAGAGTAAGCTATAAAACTCAAAAAGAAAAAATCCAAGAAATAACTCACCCGAACCCACCTCAGATAATTTATCCTAACATGTTATCAAAGTGGCCATAAAGGAATCAATCCCTTCCTTCTTTGGGACAAGAACCAAAGAGGTCTTATTGATGTCGTTGAGGTGAGCTTTGCCTTCTTGGAACTCCAACACTGCTTGAACGTTGCCATGTTGGATGACTTGCCAACACATCTCAAAGAAAAACATGGGGAAGCCATCAAGATCTGGTGCTTTGTCCCCAACTAACAAGAAGACCACCGATTTGACTTTTTCAATTGAGAAAAGGGAAGAAAGCATGCTCCTATCATCATATGCAATAACTAGCCACATGTGATCTACATAGGATGGATGCCCACTATCTTCCTTCCTCAGACAATAGGGAAGAGTAGAAATGTCATGTGTGTTGCCTTATGTCAACCATGCTAGATAGGATCCGATCCCCAAGCCGAAGGCTCTTGATGCAATTCAATCTGCATCTTCCTAAGACAATTTTTCTAGAATGTGGTTCTATCCTCTTTCACCCATCTCTCTCCGGACCGTTGCTTCCGATATATCTCTTCTTTGAGTAGGATTTCGTTAAACTCTTTCCTAGTTGCTGCCCTTTGTCCTCTATCTTGCTTATCAAGCAGGTTGACTTCTTCCAGTGCATCTAATGCTAGAAGCTGCTCCAGTATTTTGTCCTTGGCAGTTCGAAGAGTTTTAGAATATCACCATTGGGTGAGTTCCCGAGCCAAACGCTTGAGCTTGACCACCATTCTAGCCATAGATGAATTCTCCATTAGGGGTTCAAACCAACATCTCCCACTACACTAAGAAAATCATCCTCCTTCAACCATTACCTACCCATCTTGAATTTGGGGTGCTTCTTGAAGCGATAGATGGGACCACAATAAAGTGGGCTTGTGATCAGACATAGGGTAAGCCAAATATTCCACTTGGAGATGCGAGAATGATCCTCCCACTCCACCGATACCAAGAATGTATCCAACCTTGAACACAACAGATCTGCTCTAAGATTGGACCAAATGAACAAGGCTTTCAGTGTAGGAATATCAATGAACCGACTTCCTCAATAAACTCTTTGATGTCCTCCATGTCACATGTTACTATGTTGGATCCCGTTCTTTCTCCAACCATGGCAATAGCATTGAAATCAGCACCAATCATAGTTCTCAAGGTGACAAGGTGACTGAGGCAATATCAAAATTAATTTTGAGAAAAAAATGCATAATAACAATTGGACATTTAGAATGAAGAAAAGACTAACGGGGGAGGGGGCAAGCGAGATAGAAGGTGGGGGGGAGAGAGAAGAGACAGAGAGAGAGAGAGAGGAGGGCAGGAGAGAGGTGGGGCGCTCTCTCTCTCTCTCTCTCTCTCTCTCTCTCTCTCTCTCTCTCTGAGAGAGAGAGAGAAGGGGGAAGGGGGAAGGGGAGAGATTAAGAGAGAGGGTTAAGGTCCTTATTCTAGGAATACCTCATTCTATCATTTCACATGAAATGAGTTATTCCCGGGGTAAGAGTAAGCTATAAAACTCAAAAAGAAAAAATCCAAGAAATAACTCACCCGGACCCACCTCAGATAATTTATCCTAACATGTTATCAAAGTGGCCATAAAGGAATCAATCCCTTCCTTCTTTGGGACAAGAACCAAAGAGGTCTTATTGATGTCGTTGAGGTGAGCTTTGCCTTCTTGGAACTCCAACACTGCTTGAACGTTGCCATGTTGGATGACTTGCCAACACATCTCAAAGAAAAACATGGGGAAGCCATCAAGATCTGGTGCTTTGTCCCCAACTAACAAGAAGACCACCGATTTGACTTTTTCAATTGAGAAAAGGGAAGAAAGCATGCTCCTATCATCATATGCAATAACTAGCCACATGTGATCTACATAGGATGGATGCCCACTATCTTCCTTCCTCAGACAATAGGGAAGAGTAGAAATGTCATGTGTGTTGCCTTATGTCAACCATGCTAGATAGGATCCGATCCCCAAGCCAAAGGCTCTTGATGCAATTCAATCTGCATCTTCCTAAGACAATTTTTCTAGAATGTGGTTCTATCCTCTTTCACCCATCTCTCTCCGGACCGTTGCTTCCGATATATCTCTTCTTTGAGTAGGATTTCGTTAAACTCCTTCCTAGTTGCTGCCCTTTGTCCTCTATCTTGCTTATCAAGCAGGTTGACTTCTTCCAGTGCATCTAATGCTAGAAGCTGCTCCAGTATTTTGTCCTTGGCAGTTCGAAGAGTTTTAGAATATCACCATTGGGTGAGTTCCCGAGCCAAACGCTTGAGCTTGACCACCATTCTAGCCATAGATGAATTCTCCATTAGGGGTTCAAACCAACATCTCCCACTACACTAAGAAAATCATCCTCCTTCAACCATTACCTACCCATCTTGAATTTGCGGTGCTTCTTGAAGCGATAGATGGGACCACAATAAAGTGGGCTTGTGATCAGACATAGGGTAAGCCAAATATTCCACTTGGAGATGCGAGAATGATCCTCCCACTCCACCGATACCAAGAATGTATCCAACCTTGAACACAACAGATCTGCTCTAAGATTGGACCAAATGAACAAGGCTTTCAGTGTAGGAATATCAATGAACCGACTTCCTCAATAAACTCTTTGATGTCCTCCATGTCACATGTTACTATGTTGGATCCCGTTCTTTCTCCAACCATGGCAATAGCATTGAAATCAGCACCAATCATACTTCTCAAGGTGACAAGGTGACTGAGGCAATATCAAAATTAATTTTGAGAAAAAAAATGCATAATAACAATTGGACATTTAGAATGAAGAAAAGACTAACGGGGAGGGGGCAAGCGAGATAGAAGGTGGGGGGGAGAGAGAAGAGACAGAGAGAGAGAGAGAGGAGGGCAGGAGAGAGGTGGGGCGCTCTCTCTCTCTCTCTCTCTCTCTCTCTCTCTCTCTCTCTCTCTCTCTGTGTGAGAAAGAGAGAGAAGGGGGAAGGGGAGAGATTGAGAGAGAGGGCGGGGCAGTCAGCTTTGTCTCACGGTCAGTCAGAGAGAGAGGACAGAGAGGGCGGGACAGCCAGTGAGACAGAGAAAGAGAGAGAGTGAACAGAGGCGGTGGAGAGAGACTGAGAGAGGGGTGGGGGAGGTTGTCTCAATGTGTGAGAGAGAGAGAGAGAGGAAGAGGGGGCCGGAGAGAGAGAGGGTGGGGTAGGCTGTCCCACCGTGAGAGTAAGACACACACAGAGAGGGAGAGAGAGGGGGGGTGGGTGGCGGAGGCTGTCTCACCGTGAGTGAGAGAGAGAGAGAGAGAGAGAGAGAAAGGGGGCAGGGGCAGAGATAGAAGGAACCGGAGGAGAAAGGAGAGATAGAGAGAGAGGAGGGCTGGAGAGAGAGAGAGGTATGGTTGTGTGTATGAGGGTGAGAGAAGGGGGCAGGGGAGAGAGGATGAGGGAGGGTCGGGAGGCTATCGCGCAGTAAGAGCAAGATAGAGAGACAGAGGGAGAGGGAGGACAAGGGAGAGAAAAGAGAGACTGAGAGGGAGGGGGTCTCGTGTGTGTGTGTGTGTGTGTGTGTGTGTGTGTGTGTGTGTGTGTGAGAGAGAGAGAGAGAGAGAGAGAGAGAGAGAGAAGACGGTTGGCGGTCGTTAGCGAAGAAGATGCCGACGATGGCAGTTGTGGATGGCACGACGGGCCAACGACGGTCGTGTTCCTCTCAAACCCTAGAGAAGAACATGCGCGTCGGGAGACGGGAGGGTTATAGACAAGAGGGTTATAACAGGATTCGGTTCTGGTTGGGCCCCCGAACACTGGCGCTAAGGCTGCTACTTTGGGCTGCCTAAGCCACCGAAGCGCCGCCTTGGACCACTTTTGGGGGGGGCAATTAGGCGTGCCAACGCCTAGACCTTCTGTGGGTCCTTCTCGCCTAGACGTGCACCTTGACAACTATGTCACGAATACACCACAGTTTACCTGAAAGTTGGTGATACCACATAAGGTCCTCCCATAATGCCTCCTCCTCCTCCATGCCTTGTGGGTCATAAACTTCGGATAAGTCCCATATGAAGCTGTTACAAGTTACGAAAAACTATATATAGCCGTTCTATAAAACCTCCCTTTGAGTTTCACAGGCATACGACGATCACAGAGGACTCCTGATACGCTTCTCCATCTTAACCAACTTGTCTTGATCCTATGTGTAATGTCGTCATAAATCTTCTCATTCTCTTGCATGATAGACCGTAAGTATCGAAAGCTACTACTCTTCGAAATGTTATATCCATCAATTAAAACCATGTCTTCCTGTACCACTCACATTATTAAAATTACAATGCATAAACTCTGACCTGCTCCTACTAATTTTAAAACCTTTAAACTTCAAGGCAAGTCTCCAACGCTCTAACTTAGCATTTAAAGCATCAATACTCTCATCAGTTAAGACAATATCATCTGCAAATAACATACACCAAGGGATATCCTCATGCAATTGTTTTGTTACTTCATCCATAACTAAGGTAAAGAGATACGGACTTAATGCATAACCTTGATGCAAAACTATAGAAACTAGAAATTCACCGATCTCTCCGACAATAGTTCGAACACTAGTAATAGCACCGCCCGTATCTCTTTGCCTTAGTTAGAACACTAATTAAGTTGTACAGTGTTATGGACATAAATAAAAGAATGCCACATAAATGGGATATGACACTAGATGGACATGAAAGGAAAATTGAAAAGCACATGAACATTTCACAAATAGGCAACTACAGGATCTGAAAAGTTTAGGCCTACCAAAGCATACAGGGAACACAGGGTCAATACAGTCATTTACAAGAGTACACCATTCTAGCTCACCAAAAACTCTCCTTTATTTCATTGTTTTCCTGCTAACGATCTAGGGTTAGGGTTAAAATCAAGGATAGCAGGATCACGGATCGGGCACCAATCGGGGGCCCGAAACCCGATTCAGATGGCGGATCCAAGCCCAATCCGCAAGCAATCTTGGCCCGGCTATGTTTGAGGTTATTCTACCCCTAACATTGTTTTGCAGGGGCTTTTTTATAAATGCAATGCCACTTTCCCTTTTCTCCTGTCCCGAGAGTCTCCCTTCATACCATTGCAGGTGGAGCTGGATCGGAGGAGGAAGCAATGGCGTGGGCAACAGCGCTGGTGGCAGGTGGAGCACAGGAGCGACGAAAGGGGAAGCGATGGTGCGGCAACAGCGCCGGTGGTAGATGGAGACAGCAACAGCGCCGGTGGTAGGTGGCGATGGCGCCAGCACTGGCAGCACCAACGGGTACATATTTTTTTTCTGTTGCAGTTTTTTCACTTCTTCAGTTCGTAGTCTTCTTCTTCTTCTTCTTCTTCTTCTTCTTAATTTTTTTAAACATAGGTGAGATTGGCCAAGGGATGGCTCTGTATCGACCGATCCCAGTGCGGAAATCACCGATCCGGCCCAATCAGAGGTTGATTCCCCCAATCTGGCCAATCCCCAACAAGAATCGGGGTCGGAGGGGTCAGGATCAGATCGGTTAGGCCCAAAACCGATCGGATCGGCCGGGCCAATCCGATTCTGCCTTCCTTGGTTAGTAGAATGCCTTCTCTTCTTCATCTCCAATCTCTGTTTAGGTTTCCTCCCAGATGCTCGCAGCTCAAGTGCGGTTTCCTGCTGACAAATTTGGGTTAGGGTTAGAGTTTATATGCCATCAGCTGTGTCTCTGACTCCCTGGACTGTAATCTGTGTTCCTATTTCCTTCCCGATGCATGAATTTCAAATTTGTGATTTTTTTTTCTTCTGATGACGGCTGTTTTCATGTTAGGGTGTCATGGCGAGGTGTAGGAAGTGGAAGTAAACAACAGTGCCATCTCCTCTGGACTAGGGAAGACAATGAAAAAACTTTGGAAGAAGGTCAAGCCTGTGGCAGCACGGGCCCCTCCCGCTGCCGATGCGGACGATGTCGAGGCTGCAGCAGTGGGAGGGAAGAAGAAGAATGGTGCAGGGGAGGATTGCTCTCCTATATAGGTAGAAATATATTAACCAAAATTTGATTAGGTAAAACTTTTGCTGTTAGTTTAAAGCAAAAATTCAAAAACCTTGATACTTTATCCATTAACTGTTTACATCATCTTTTGAATGTAAGAAAAGAAATAATAAACAGAAACATACAAATTCTCTTCTACTTCGAATAAACAAAACAACCACATCTATGGGACCAACAATCTATCCACATCAAAACATTCAAACCACCTAATCTTTACAACAGGTAGAGTTTCTAAGCACAAGTAAGCTATTACACGTTCAATGCAGCAAGAAAAAAAATTAAGCAAACAGGCAGAAATCCAGTTTTCAAGTTTGTCCAGTAACGGACCAAAGGCATGATCTCAATCATCAGTTTAATCAATGGCAACCACATCATCACGCAGAGAACCATGCCCTAAATCATGCGCCTTGGTAAAAGTCTTGTGTAATAGTATACATTAGAAAATGACATCAGTTCACTCTTTCTCCTGGGGAAAAAAGGGTCCAGCATTCCTCATAGAAAATCTCTGTAGAGAAGCACTGTTGTCTACAAGACAGTCAGAACCACTCAGGCAGTTGTTAATAGCTAATTTCTTCCAAAGGCCTCTTGAGTCGATCTCCACAGAAAGTCAGTTCCTCTCTCTGGGAACCTTCATCCACCTCTCTTCTCTCTCTATCCCGAGTCTTAACCGAGCATAAAAAATCCCTATCTCTACTACATATATACACCTAGCCACTGACTACTTTCAAGGCATGATCATAGTTGTCAAGGTGTTTTCATGGGCCCAAGGTGCCAGCCTGCCTTTTTGCACCCCCAGAAAGGTAAGCAACACACCCCGCCTAGGCAACAAGGTGCCTGCCTAATTTTGTTTTAAATTTGTTTTTGATTAGTAAATTGCCGGTTGTCTTTTATTGTTTGTTCTTGGCATTGTTTGTCATTTTTTATTTTTTTCTTATACATTCAGTTTTATTATGCCATTGCAATTCAATTTTATGTTCAGTTTTCTGCCATTTGTATATTTAATTCATTAGTTTTCAATTTTTGATATTGAAATCTGCAATTTTGTATATATTTCATTCTTAATTTGTGTACTAGGGATATACATTTTGGGGTTTTTAAAGAGGTGCCAAGGTGTTGCCTACGTGACGCAGAGGCAGATGCTTTATTGCCTAAGAGCTTAGGCTCACCATGAATGCCTTAGGTCACTTTGTTGCCTTGACAACCATACTCATGATTGAACAAGGTCAAAGAAAGGGCAAACAATAATGATAGAATAAATGGAAGTGGGCTTTCAGACTTCAAGAAATGCTTCACAACCATGGGAGAAGCCCGTGCAGCCTAATTAATCATAATATGGTCATAGCTAGCACCATAAAAGTGTATAATTTTCTCAGGAATGACTTACTTCCACCAAATTTTTGGCCTCGGAATCATAGTTGTCAAGGCGACAAGGCGACCCAAGGCATTCACGGGGTCGCTAAACGCTTAGGCGACAAGGCGTCCGCTTAGGCCTAGGCTACACTTCAATCACTAATTAAAAAATCTAAAATATATATCCTCCAATATATAAATCAAGAATAAAAATGAGAAAAATATAAAAAAATAAATTACATAAAAAATACTGTAATTAAATTATGTGACAATTATAAAAAATTAAATTGTATCAAAAAATTACAAAAATTTCAGAAGTAAATCCAAATAATTCAAAAGTAAATATAAAAAAATTCAGAAAAATTACAAAAAATATAACAACTTCAAGAAAATTATAAAAAAGAAAGAGTTAAACGTGTAGGATCCGGTTCGGACGGGTCACAGTTGGCCCGCCTTGGCGCCCACCTTGGCGCCTAACCCGGCTTGGCGATCGCCTAGCTCGCCTTTTCCACTGTCAACAAGACGCTGCACCGCCTAGCCATTTCAAGAGCGCCTGGGCACCTAGGCGGCGCCTAGGCGTCCGTCTTGACAACTATGCCTCGGATGCATCTTCACCAAATCTCTGGCTAGTACCATAAGTAAATATAACATTCCCAGGTTTTATGCATGCAATATGCCTGCAGAACACGGGATTTAAGCCCCATTGTCTATACTCTAGGAATTACCGAGTCTCTAATGTTGAAGAAAAGGCTTCAATGCTTCCACTTTTCTCAAAGAATGATTAGCCAAACACTAACATTCATCGAAAGATTAACCAAATAAAACAACAACCAATCACACCAAAGAGTGAAGGAAACTCACACATCGCAACATAAACTAAATCAAACAACAGAAACGGCACCAACCTGTGAAGGAAACTTTCCATTGAAAGCCGCAGCCACCAAATTTAACCCACCCTTGGAAGTAGCCTTGTAAACACCATAGAGCAGCTTGAGGTCAAAATCATAAAGAAACAGCTTCGTCCCCTTCCCGATCCTCTCCACGTCCTCTAACCTCCCCTTGGGAAGCCCAAACACGCGGTACTCATAGCACTGGGGTTTCGTCTTAACGCTGCACATGAAGATGAACCCTGCGATCCTCCCCCCGGCACCATTCGTCTTCTTCCCTCCCGCTGCTGCAGCCTCGACATCTTCCGCATCGGCAGCGGGAGGGATCCGCGCTGCCGCAGCCTTGACCTTCTTCCGAAGTGTATTCATCTTCTTCCCGGGTGCCAGAGGAGATGGCACAGCCCTTCGCTTCTGCTTCCCAACCCTCGCCATGGCACCCTAACCTGAAAACAGCCGTCATCAGAAGAAAAACAAATTAAAATGTGAAATGCATGCATCAGGAAGGAAAGAGGACCGCAGAGAACAGTCCAGAAACACAGCCGGATGGTATAAACCCTAACCCTAACCCTAGTTCGTCAGCAGGAAACCGCGTTTGAGCTGCGAGCATCTGGGACGAAACCTAAACAGAGAATGGAGACGAAGAAGCGAAGGCATTCTAACCCTAACCCTAGATCGTGAGCAGGAAAACACTGAAGCATAGAAAGATGAGGCCGAAGACCAGAAGAAACCTCTTCGCGTCGGCGACGGCGGAAAAGAAGGGAAACGGCCGGGTCACACAAGTCACGGCTACAAGTGTGAGCATTAGCTTTTATAGGTGAAATGGAAGGCGCAAGGGCAGAGCGATGGGAAGCCGCGGTACGGATACATGGTATGTCCGGATTGGAACCCGATATATATCCATTTTGTGATAAATCCGATAACGATGAGAACGCAACCATGACAAAGCATAGCCCCATCCCCCAACGCCATGTTTATTTGCATAGTAGGGTCAGATTAATTCAGATACTTCACTCTAATTCACCTCATTTTTTAGTAGTCGAACACAGCGTAGAGACAGATAAATAAGTGTGCCGATGAGAAATAACAACGTATTAAAATAATTTTATAACGCAACGAAAAATGGATATGAGAACTCAAGTAAACCACATCAAATATATTATTTTTATATTTGTTTGATCGATCTTTCTTAATTTTCTTACGTCCAGTCTCCTTGCAACTCATCTGAAATATTCATTAACATTTCACTAAATATTACACTTGCTATTTTTTAGGTACAACTCACTAGCTGATCTTAATAAGACTCAGTGGATCCTATCCTGGTTGTTTTCCAAGAACCACATAACAGTTAATTTTGATCAAGTCTCAATCAATCAACCAATTACACTCTGCGACTTAATTTTTCAGGTGATTCCACACATGTTAGCTTTTCAGAAATTAGTCACACAGCTGATTTACACGGTATCAGCAAACCAACCTAACACATACAGTCCTAGTTATCCTAAAGCAACAAATGTTCTCTTAATGTCGAATGGACATATTTACCAATTACAGAAGAAATGAACACCTGACAAACAGAGGGGAAAATTTATATACTGCTATTACAAAATGATATCCTCCTCTTTAATACTTCATAGGACGAAGAGGCTGGAACTTTCAACACGATGAAGTCCTCCCTAGATGTGAGTGCACATGAAGTAAAACTCTGGAATCACTTTGATTGTAGGAAAGCGCTTGAAGATTTTCTTGTATTCCACTACTCATATTCTTTGTCACGACGTTCTTCAAACTTCAGACTTCATTATATCTATTAGATACATCAGCCTCTCAACGGTCGGATCCCAGTCATAATATTCGATGGATTAAACTAGCTTCTTCGTTTCTACTTTCGAGATAGCAGGTCAATCAGATTTTTGCTTTTGCATATTCGTAAGTCCGACTAATTTCTTCTCTTGTGCAATATGCTCTCTCGCTGTTGCCTTTTGTACACCTGAAATAATTCTAAAAATATTTTTCCCAAGTAGGGACGTGAAATAAGGTAGATAAATTCAAAATACATGCGACAGTCAAGAAAGTGTGCCATGAGTAATGTCACTTTTGCACACATAAAAATATATCTTTTGATATTATGGGATGTATTTTTTGTGTTTTGGAAATATAAGAGTATCTCTGCTGATACTACTCATTTAATATGGTCGCATAGTTAAATTTGACTATTCAACGTCATAATTCAGACTGCGTCAGCGTCAGTGATGAGAGATGCGCGTTCAATAGTGTAAATAGTTTACGTGCATGGCGCCGTAGTGTTTAAATATTATATAAGCACCATACTATATATTTTGTCATTTAGTGCAGTCAACAAGTCAAAAGTGTTATACATGTACCACTCTATAAAATTAAGATAATGAATTTTATCTTGTTTAATAAAAGTAGACTAAACATAGTCTACCTATTCTTCTAAACATTCTAATCACTTTTCGTATTATACGAAGTGTCACGCCCCGACGCGGAATATCGAGGCGCGACTAGTCGAAACACTCAAGTCGATCAGAGCACGAAGATTGGGGTCCAAACCACAAGAACAGATAAGAAGAAATGGATACTCTTATTTCATCAAAATAAAGTTTTACAATATTCTTAAGCCTTACTAGGCAAGATACAACTTCAAAATAAAAACATAATTCTAGTAAGAGCAACCGTTCATAAACCTAGGTAACTAAGGTAATCTTGATTCCTTGATCACTCTAGCTCATTCCCATGAGTTTGGGGTTCATCATCGGAATTACCTGAAATGTTAACCGAAAAACGTAGGGTGAGCGAAATGCTCAGTAGGACTTATATCTCTATACCAGGCAACTTAAAGTAATTAGCAGTTTGGATAAAGGTACGTGCTATGCCGAGAAACGTAAATAAAATATGGAACAAGTATATGAGAGAGAGTAAAGTAATGCAGTAATTGGAATCACAAGTAGACAAGATATCAAGAGTAAAGTTCAAGTAGAGAATGATCATGTAGCAAGTAATATTATGGAATTGGCCATTTTACGCAAGTATGTATAAGTCAAGTACTTCATGTATTCAAGCAAGTCGGGAAATTCACAAACTGTGGAATGTCATAAATTAATCTAGCAAGTCAAGCACTTCGGTGCAATGCCACACCAGGTCATTCAACTCCCATGGGCACAAGTACTTTCGGGCGCTCCCCCTAGGACCAGACCGGGCCCCATTAACGTCAAGCATTGGGTTATGGATCATAGATCCCAAGTGTATTTAGACATCCACATAATATGTATGGCCAAAGAATTTCAAGGTAGAGCTTATGAAATAAAGTACAAATCTAGCAAAATTATCATTCAATGGACCAATTGTACAAGATTTCAAGTAGATGTAAGAGAAGTCCAATGATGATTTTAAGACATAATGTTTAACGATATTAAAATAATAAGGAGGCATCATGTCTAACGACATTAAGTCGGTAAGAGAATTGGATTGACAGACACAGCTTATTCGGTTCTCTCGAAAAATCTTGTTAAACAGGTCTAGATCAAGTTTTTAACAGTCGGGTGCTTAATTAGAAAACCGAGGAATCATGGCCAGGTAAGAGGTGGGACAGTGGGAGGCTCCCCTCGCATTCGCGAGGTCCTAATTAATAAACCACTTATCCACTTAAAGCGTTTGCCCGTGGACCTTTTTCCTTAGACATAATTTTCCTTGGAAATCTAGTTATTTACACGACTTGTTGAAAATACGATAACGTGATAACACAGAAATCGTTAAAACTCGTATCCATCATGATTATGCAACTAATTCCATGAAATTTTACAGATAATATCTACTTCATTTAACATGCCAGGGATATAATATAGTCAAGGAGATCAAAGATATCATGATGGTGACAAGAACTAGGACGGAAAGATAAGCTCATAGGATAGAATTATTATCTTTCATAACCTTAACTTAATCATGTGTGAATTTAAATGATATGCAACTTAGCATGACATATCTAAGATGCTAAATGATATATTGGTTCAATTACAACCTGAAAACATCATAATCGGGGTAGAGATCGTGTATCTGGAACACGGTCTTAGAAAGACACCGTGATCCGAGACGGATCTTCAAGCGGTTAAAAATCTTAGTTTAAATACTATGTCTAATTGTATGGATAGCATGATCAATACTCAATAAAATTTGGGAAAAATGGTATAGAATCAAAGTAACCATACATCTACATCTAATGCATGCATTAATTTGAGTTTGGCCTGAGAGAACACCTACCCTTTTGAAGATCAAAGAATAAGAAATTTAAGAACGAAGAATGCTTTCGACACTCCTCCAACTTCGAGCCTTCTCCCTCTCTCCAACCAGCAATTCCTCCCAAGAGATTTGTGATTTGAGTATGGAAGAGCATAGCCCTATTTATAGGCCAAAATCTCCAACCTACTTTCACTATTCCACCAACCTCATTCCACCATGTCACTATTACACCAACCTTGTTCCACTATTACACCAACCCCATTACACTAACTTTGTTCCACTATTACACCATCCCCATTACACCAACTTTGCTCCACTATGTGGATGACATAATCTATGACCTCATTTATTCAATGATGTAGGAATGATCTCATCCATTAATTAGGATTAGATTAAAGCTAATAAAAATCGGATGCCGACGTCTTCGTCTTTTCGAAATCGTATCGCGAATCTCGCCGTTTGTGTTAACACGTGGAATGGGGCTCATATTTGCATAACAGAAAAATATTCATAATTTATTTTATTTTCATCTTTTATTATTTCTTTTATATATATATAAATGCATATAAAAATTTTCGAGTTACTACACGAAGTATTATCTATCTTCGATTTTTGTCATTATTCACTTAGACAAAAGTATCGTCTAGTGCTTCATCTATATGTAACTTTATTAGATAAAGTTCCATCTATCGCAATTTTTGTTGTTTTTCTCTTATATGGAATAACATCTAATGCATCGTATATTGTGAGTTAGACAGAGTATCATCTAACACATCTTCAATTAATCGATATATCGTTTATCTTCAACTTTGGTCATTTTTCACTTAGATGAAATATCGTCTAATTCATTATCTATCGTGAGTTAGGCGAAGTATCGTCTAATACTTTTTCAAGTAGACAATGTATCGTCTATTTTTAGTTTTGTCATTTTCCTTTTAGACGAAGTATCGTCTATCCGCTTTTCAACTTAGACGATGCATCGTCTAACGTTCCGTCTTGTTACAAACTTTTAGACGAAGTTTCATCTAATGCTTCTTAGCTCACTTAGACGGAATATTGTCTATCTGTTTATCCACTCAGACAATGTATCGTTTAATCATTCATCTATCCTAGGGACTTAGACGATAGATTGTTTATCTCTTTATCTACCATAAGGATTTAGACGATGTATCATTTATCCTTCCATCTATTCTTTTTGTGTTAGATGATGTATCATCTATCATCCCGTCTATTCTTTTTATTTTTGCAATATATGTCTATGTGTATTTTTTATATTTTTAACTTAAGATATATTAAAATTCTATGGCGATAAATAATATTGATATTTACTATTCCAGTATTACGGGTCACGGGTTAACCCGAACAGTTAAACCATTGACCTGTGACCCACTAACCTAACCGGGTCAAGGTTCGGGTCGGGTTTTAAAATATTGAGTTGAGAGGTGTAAGCACAAGAGGTTTGACGAAGAATGCCATGAGCAGAGCAGAAGTCACTGAACTGAGAAGACAAATATTCATAAGCATTGTCAAAACGAAAAACTTTAATGGAAGTGAAAAATTGAGTTTTTTATTTCGTGAAAGAATTGTTGAAAAACATGCACGACCTATGGTCGACTCTTCAAAAGGTACACCCAAGTCATCCTAGAGTGGTCATCAATCAAAGTAACAAAATATCGGAATCCCAGAGACATGACAACAGGAATAGGACCTCATATATCACTATGAACTATATCAAAAGGAGAGAGACTTTATTTTCACTATAAGGAAAAGACACTCTATGATACTTACCGAGCTCACAAGCATTACAATGAAATTAAGACAAAGTGAGAGGAATGGAAACAAATGGACAAAGCTTTGAGGGAGCCGGATGACTAAGACGACAATGTCAATGATATGGAGAATCTACAGCGAGAGCCGAAGAAGTAGCAGACAATTGATCTGTCAAGTAGTACAAGCTGCCAGACTCACACCCTCCACTAATCATCGCCTTCATTTTAAGATCCTGAAAGACACAATGAGAAGAAAAGAAAGTAACATTGTAGTTATAATCATGAGCCAGGCAACTGATGGAAAGAAGGTTGACAAGAAATTGAGGAACATATAACACATTAGAAAGGGTGAAAGTGAGAGATAGACGAACAGTGCCAACGCCCAAAGGAAAGGAGATGGAGATCCATCGGCAACTGATACAGGTGGTAATAAAGAGGTACGACGCAAAGAGAAAAAAGATGATCGATTACTTGACATGTGACTAGACACCCCAGAATCAATGATCTAAGACAAACTATGGGAGACAGCAGACGCACTACCTGTGGTGGAAGGAACTGCACGGAATGAGTGCTGTTGGAGTAGGCGCTCATAGTCAGCCTTGGGCAGAGTAATAGTTGCATCGGTCGGGTGTGCCTATAGCGTAGTAGATGGATTGGCCTGAGCATCGAGAGCCAGTGGAGGTGGATTGGTCGCAAGTTTAGCGGTGCCCGATTGGATGACCAAGCTTTGCCCAGCAATGTTCAGGGACATGATTTTGAAGACCAGAATGAATACGTAGATGATAAGAGTTCCAGCCATGACCAACAACATATGCAGAGTGCTCAACCGGGCCAGCCAAGGATAGCTCAATAGTAGGAACTAGCCTGAAGAACTGGAGACATAGCATTCTCCAGAGACGGAGCCCCATCGTCGGTCTCAAGGTCATAAGCACATGAACCACAACTCATTTAACAAGTACGGGACTATTGCCCAGGGACTATGCCCAAATTTCAACACTCCCCCTCACGGCCAAGATGGGCCGTGGACATTAATTGGGTGGAGGTGACAAGAGGAGTTGGGTCATTTGGCCTGCTATGATACCATGTTGAATCCACAAAACCGCGGTATTGAGATACAAGGGCCCAGGGTCATAAGCACATGAACCACAACTCATTTAACCAATACGGGACTATTGCCCAGGGATTATGCCCAAATTCTAACACGTCTGAGAGAAGATGGGAATGATAGTAGCTAGGGGAGTCATCCAAGTCATACAGAATTTTGGTGACCAAGAACTCCTCGCATTGCTTCTTCAGGGTGGCCACATTTGTGTTGAGGGGATGATATACTTGTAACTCGTCCCACTTGCGCTTCAAAGCGGCAAAGTACTCATGCATAGAGCCACCATCTTGCTTAAGAGAAAAAAATGTCTTCATTGAGAGAATAAACATGGGAGACATTCTTTTCATTAGAGTACATTTCCTTCAGAGCATCCCACATTTCTTTCGCAGTACCAAGGAAAACAACAATAGAGATCACATGGAGCTCCATGCTATTGAGGAGTAGAGTCATCACAAAATAATCGTCGGACTACCATGTTGCAAACTTTGTCTCATCCAGATGAGAGAGCTTCCGTTGAGAGCCACAGAGAAATCGGAATGCACACGACTAGAGAAGATAGTTGGAACCGTTCAACTTGATAGTTGGTCTGAGAGCTGAAGTGGTCATCCGTGCATTCGATGATGAGGATGGGAAAGCCATCGCAACAGCCGAGCGAGCAAAGACACCACGGGGTGATCAGCACATAGGAAGAGAGATGAGAGAAGTGCCTCTTCTTATGCGTTGATCATGACAGAGAGGAAGGCCAGCGGCGGCTGGGCCGACTAGAGGAAGATCCGCCGGGACAGCAGACCCTGCCGCACGGTCAACTGGAGGAGGGGGGTGCCGGCTGGAGTAGGGGCGCCAGCTGGATGAGGGCCGTTGGAGAGTCTTGCTGCAGTCGCGGCCCTGTGGAGAGCCGGCAGGTGAAGCGGGTGTTGGAGAAGAGGAAGAAGAAAAGGAGAGGGTGAGAGGCGTGGTGCAGAAAAAAGAATAAAGGGAGAGGGAGAGAGGCAGCGGTTCTAAGGAGAATCCCTCTTTGATACCATGTGGAGAAAGGAAAAGAGCAATAATTATATTATTCCTTGGAGCAGGGCTCCTTATATAGAGAGTACACAAGGTAATCTGTCCCCTAGGACTAGAAAACACAAACATGCTCTCGATAGCTCCATTACTGCTCTGGATGAAAATATATTTTATCTACTACTAGAGTGTTGCATAGATAAAAGTAGTATTAGACTACCTGGTTTCTTATCTCTTCTAAGACATTATTTCCTTGTTTTTCTCTTCACATTATAGCCATCATCCTATGTAGTGAATTGAGAAAATTTAAAGGGGTTCTTTGTAGTGCTATTGGACCATTTGCCAAGCAGGTGGGAGTTGAGTCGGTTGATTGTGTTGCTAGGTCTTGTACCGCCAGTGGCCAGTGGGTGATTGTACAGCTGCTTGGGACAACCATGGTGCACTGTTGGTGTCAATTAGTGAAGCAAGGGCAATCTGGCCACAGAAGGTGACACTTGATGCACAACAGAGCATGCTTCCAAGATAGAGTATGGGCGAGGGCATTAGCACATAGGGTCTGTTTTGTCCTCATTCAGTTTTATCTTGGTGTGAACGGGGAAGAATTCACAATGTGATTTGGATACATTGGGGTGAATGAATCTGACTAACTGAGCAGATTGCTGACACGGCAAGGTGCTATGACCATTTAGACCTTCATATGAGGGCACCTTGGAGATGGATATAACTTGTCCCTGTCTCCTCCTCCTTGAAAGTGGACAGCACCACATGTTCATTAAATAGCCAATGTGTACAAGTGACCAGAAGATATCTGGAGTGGGTTGGGTGTGGCAATAGACACATCTTCAGCATTATTAGATTTTATGCCATGAATAGAAATATAGATATTAGTAATTGACTTGGGCCCTCCCTGTCCATCTCAAGTTGGAAATCCCTCCAAGAAAGAGTGTGAGCAGGAGCTTGTGGACGGGTAGTTCCCCTACATAATCTTTCACGGGTCATGCCAACAGGCTAAGCAACCTCATCATCACAGTCAAGGATGCCTTTTTCCCTGTCAAAGTGGGGAAATCAAGTAGCAACCCTGAATAACTGGTATGCAAGGAATTAGAGGCTTGACTCTAGATTGCAATTTCTTGTCTAGTTCAAGCTATAGGTTTTTATGGTAGAAAGAAGCTCAAAATGCAAAGATGGAGGAGAAAGTTGGGGGGGGGGGAAGTGAAATAGGAGCAGGAGAAGGAAGAGGAGGATGTCAGGAAGAAGGATTCAGGGTGGGGGTGGTGTGCTTGTGGTGGGCTGCAGGGATGACCAGCATGATAGCTGCTTGACACAAAGGAGGGTGCAACAACATGAACTCCCCTTGCCGCCTCCTTTCCCTTTGGGTCTAGGGCAGAAGACCCTTGTTATGTCCTTGCTGACATGTAGATTATCTATTGTTGGGACTTTGCCTTGTTGCCAAAAACAAAATCTTTGGTCCATGATATGTAAATATAGATCTAATGATTGGTAAGTATTGGTAAACAACCCAACATTCTCCCCAGGTCATGGGTAGGTTAAGCTTCGAAAATCTTGGCTGTGACCTTTGGAGTAATATCTGTGATTGTACTTTTCTTTTGGTTGGATTTTCTGTGATAGTACTTGATAGGCTGTGATCCATAGGTTTTAGATAGACTTTCTTAACTACTTTCTGGGGACATATCTGTTAGAGTGTGGAGTCAGAACTCATGCGCCCTTGCACGGGATCACACTCTGCCTCAGGAGTGCATCCACTGCTCCAGGGGAGCATGGCGAGCAAGTGCTGTCTCTGGGGAGCAATCGCTGCTCTAGGGGAGCATCCTCAGCGTCAAGGGAGCATGTAGTCACATCTTCGTGAGTTCTCGTACGAGAGCATATGCAGTCTCAGGGGAGCATCTATGGCTTCAGGAGAGCACCCCTCAGTGTCAGGGGAGCATATGCAGTCTGGGTTCAAGCAGGGAAGCACATGCTGTCTCTGGAGGGCACTCATTGCCTCTGGAGAGCATCACTGGCGTCATGGGAGCATGCATTGCGGATTCAAGGCATTTCGATGTCACTTGGAGCAGACCGACCTGCATGAAGATGTGTCGACCTGGTCTTGGCAATACATTGATCTGACTGATGGTGGGGGAGTATTTGCAGTCTCTGGAGGGCATACTTGGTCTCAGGAGAGCATCCTGGGTGATAGGCGAGCATGCACGTCTAATGGACCCCGGAAAAGGATTTCTGTTTAACAGGGACATTGTTGTCCTTAACACCCTGACTAATGACGCCCTAATCTCCTAGTATAAAAGGGTGGGCTCTCTCCTTGTATTGTAACATGTTGGTGATTTTCTTAGTGGAATCTTGTTGCGGTCGTGGACGTAGGAAGGCACCTTGCCTCCGAACCACGTAAAAATCCCTGTGTTCTTGTGGTTTACTTTCTCTTTTCCCTTTCTACTTCCTCCTCCGCTGTTTGTCGTCCTCGTCTGGGTACTCCGTCTTCCTAACAATATCCTTTCCAACAATATTGACAATCCTCGATGAAGTATGCTGCTGTGACTCACTTGTTTGTTATGTACAAAGCATTCTTTGATTTATGGCTGGTGGACATTGTAAAGGCCTAAGAAGGGGGCTCAAAAGATCCCATATTAGAAACTACAAAGATGGACATGTGCTTATAAGCAAGACCCAAGTCTTCTCCTTTGAGGGCCTTTTTACCAGTAAAAAGGACAAAACCCTAGTCGCCTCCGGACGTAGCGGGGACAATATCTCAAAGGAGACATCCCAAATTTGTACGTCTTCATTGGCGACCCAAGTCTTTTTCTTTGAGGGCCCTTTTACCAGCAAAAAAGGACAAAGACACCCCAAATTTGTACGTCTTCAGATATGTTTTGGAGTCATACTTTTATTCACCAAAAGTTCATATATGTTCAATCTACGAATCTTTCTTTTCATAGTGTTGTTACTGTTTTGCATGCACCTTTTTTTTTTCCTTTCATATTTCTTTGTTGTTCTAGTATATCTGCTGTCTGAGGTAATCTGAAGAGAATTGGAGTAAATGTTCTGTTATGTTCTAGTCCATATACTGATACATACTAGTAGATTGTGAACATTCAGATGATAAACATAAGCCCCCTATTAAACTTGGTTGCTCAAGTTAAGCCTCTCTATTCAATCATCTCAGCTGGTAAGGTGACCAAGGTAAATTCAAGATGTTTTTCTTTTTGTGCTTGTTGATTCCTTTGTTTATCCAACTAATGCGATTGTTGTTCAGCTGTAAGTTTTTCAGATATGTCACATCTGCTGAAATACACAGGCGCCCAGACTCTCCTCACTCATCGACAAATGGAACTGAGATAGTGGATGTATGCCTTCTCCTAGCCTATTTCCCATTTGTATGCATCATGTAATGGTCACATTTTCTGCTCTCTCACATGGTTTGTAGACATTTTCTGTTTTTTTGTTTAAATCTTTATTTCATCATTTTCATTCTGCTTTTGGACACAGAAAATGTCACGGTTTGTGGATGGTAGATTCTATTATCGACATTCAAATTTTGAGTGAGAGAGAGTGTTTATCTTGAAAGATCCTATTTAAACAGAAACTCTATACTTAGAATCAGATTTATTTTTGTGACACGAAGAACATGGCCTGCTGAATTGTCTACTAGATCTTAAAACTTGCAGGTTCAATTTGGAAACATGAATCTTTTCTTCTCTTCAAGTGAACGGATGGCCTCTCCTGATGGCAAGAAAACACACATATTGCAATTGAAAGGGAGGTGGTTGATATGAGATTCTATGATCAGTACTTGACATTTTCAGCGACAGAATTTTCTGTCTCTAGCAAAATCTCCAGGCATATACTTGAGGAACTTATTCCATAGTATCGTTGTATCATTTGCCTCACAAAATATTAGTATTGTAGTAAACAATCTTCGTAGAGACGATGACATTTGATATTGTGTAACTTTTTGAAGAAAATTACATATTCCATTGTCACATTCAAGTAGTCCACGTTTTTGAGCTACCTCTCTAAATGTTGAATATGTTATACCATCAACGGTGCATAAATCTTTTAATGACGTGGACCACAAACATGATTTAAAAATATCCTTAAAATATGTCTCTCTCCTTCTGTCGGATTTGTTGCATTTACACGATCTATTGCTTGCTTTTGTTTTCTTATTGACTAACATAACTTTTGTTTGTTCCATTCATAATATTTTAAGAATTCTCTATAGAAGAATTTTCTTACTTCCACATATGTAACATTCCTCTTGAAAAACTTAGTAAGCATAATTTTTGTTGTATAACTTTCAGACAAAATCTGAGTTAAATTGTTATTATTTTTGTAAAAGGTTAATTATTTGTCTGAGAGATGTAATTTGTAATGATGTGACAAAGGGATACATCTCATTAAGTGCAAATTGATAAATTCTTCACATGACATCTAGTAGTGATATCTATCTTCCATCTTGAAAATTTCTTATCTCATCCACCGTCTTTCTTTCATCTTCATGATGTATAAACACTAAAACACGATCAAGGCCTTTGTACACATACTTATAGAGATACTTTACAGTAGTTATGAAAGCATATTTAAATATTGATGTGACAATTGTACCTCCTCAATAAATATTCGTTGTAGAACACAACTCACCTATTGTGTAAGATTTGATTCCTCACCTTTATTTGGCGGCCATTATTTCTTCTGCGATACATTGGAAAGAATTCCTCCCTTTGCATCGATCTTTCACAAGATGTCTCTCTTTCCAACTTTGTTGCCATTAACTTCACCACTATTGACAGTATCCCGACTGTTTGTTGATTTTTATAAAAAAAATTCAACATGTTTGTCTCTATCTTTATATACATGTCCACCGTACATTGTTGTAATAGACGACCACTAAATAATAATGTGGACCATTCACTTTCTTGAATTTATAAAAGATAATCATAATATTCCCTAAAATAAATAGGTTGCCTACTTTGTTGCTCAACTATTTCTGTTGCAAAAGAATAAAAATATTAGACAATTCAAATATCAGATTATACCTAATAATTTATGATATATAAAGACACCACCTTCCCTGTCAATAATATATGTAAAGTCATTATCCTGGCTTTGCGCTATAAATTGATCTAAAGCAGTTGGATCTACTTCACCATTATTTTTCTTTGTATCTCCGTGCCATCTTATCTCTCATCCTGAAAAAAAACAAAAGATATTGCAAAAGGTCGTAACAACCAAAGTATGATTTGAGTTTGTAACCATGTCTACATGACTCCGAACAATGATGTCAATCTCATATCTTTCTTCTATATTATTTTCTTCCACCTAAATTGCTACAACTTGATCGACCGATGATGTATTTATATACACGTTGATCTAGACCACAGTCATTTCTAATTATAATTTTTTGATTTTCCAATTCATCTAAATCCTTTAGATTTCTCAAGAATCTAGAGTAAGGATTAATGTCCAAAATTGATATCAATTTTTCAATTGTAATGACATTCAAGTTTAGAAGATGAGCCATTCTATTGATTATCTCATTTTTTGTCATAAAAATATAATAAAAAAATCTATTTTTTTGTACGTAAAAAATAATGCGCGTATATAATGATGAACTTCTCCTTGCACTCTAAAGGTATATATCTCATTCTTCATATTTACTAGACTCTTATCCAAATTTACTCCGAGCGATGTAAATGCACTATTATATCCCCATATTAAATCTCTAAAATCTTTAGCCTCTTCAATGTACAATGTGTATAGTTGAAATAACTCCTTAAACATTAGATTGATCATACAATCTCTCCTTTGTAGCAATAAAACGTAGGTGGTTCGTGCTCAAATCTTTTAACCTTACAATATGTATAATCTGAAACTGTTTTCACATAACGTGGACTATCTAACTTTTTTTGATATTGATCACGCCTTGATTTTAGCAAAATCTTCTTTTTCTCCTCATCAATGTCCGCATATTTTTCTCTTTTTCTCTTATTTCTTTGTTCTCGGAGCTCCATAAAATAAAAAAAATAGTTAGTCAATTGGTTCATGTTACTTAAGTGAACTTATTCTATCGTGATTGTCATATTACCTCTATGATGTTCGCTATATTCACTAACATTTTCAATGCCATTTTCATCCATGATAGCAAAAGACATAATCCTATAGCAAATAAAAAGTTATGTCATGTTGTTTTGTGACTTTCATACTACCGTAATTCCATAGATAGGAAAAAAACAAATTAACTTCATAGATACTCATGAAATTCATAAAATGTAAGGTACATAAAAGTATTAAGCAAATGTTAGAAAATGAAGAGAGATAAACTGTAGGGTCAAAAGAAAGACACCAATTTTAAAAATATTGCAAGGAATCAATTTGAACCAATTAACGAATCATCGGAAGACGCCAAGTTAAAATTTTCAGGTACCCAATTTAAAGAAGCAACTACCAGAGAGATGGAACGCTGGGTACAGTTTGGGCAGATTCTCGGAACTCTGTGGACCAGATCATACACTTAAAAGTAACAGACTTTCCAGGTTTTAGGTTTTACCAATCCTAAGATGCATTGAGCATTGTGTGCTCAGATGAGTTGTCTCTCACATCAAACGCAGTTTGTTTCCTCAGTTCATAAGGCATAGGCCTCACTACCACTTCTGTAGAAAGGAGCTTTCTTATAAGCTTCTCATGATTAAAGTCACGTATATTCATAAACCACTTTCGGGAGTTATTGTAAACATAAGATGATCCCTCAAAGAGACCACAGAGTCAAGGCACGAAAAGTATCAGCAAATAGGGCAACCACTCCCACAGCATTAAAATAAAGATAAATTCCTCTTGGGACCCACCTTCATGAAATGTGTTTTCATTGACGTACTGGATTAGAAACAATAAGTTATCATCTCACTATTTATACAGTAAGTTGTCTCAGCTAAAGCTGGTCCTGGAGAAGCAAGGATACAAGATAAAAATCTAAAAGTTGCAAGAATGATGCAGAAATAATCAGGGACCATAACAAGAAAGATGACAATTTCTCCTTTGCAGTGCATTTTGCTTAAACACAAAATAAATAGGCAAACAGACAGACACAGATACATATTCTTCTAATTCTACTTCATTTACTTTTAACAACATTTCAGACATGTATTTCCAGAATGTTGGAATTTTCTGACCTTTTTTTCTCCGAAGATAAAATTTAAAAAGTATAACAAGTCCAAATGTCTTTCAGTAGGATCTACCACAATTTTTGTGAAGGACCTTCGTTAAACTCTCCAAGGAAGGGGGGGGGGGGGGAGATGTTTAGACTTGCAATTTTTTCTTTTGAAAAATGCTTTTGGACTCATGTTGTCCACGTCACTTTCGCATTTCTCTCCTTCTTCCCTGGTCTCCATGCAGCACAGCCAGTCTTGTGCATGCGGTGCAGGGCCAGTAGTGTTAGTCTCATGCTGCCTCCTTCCCGTTTTCCATGCAACACCCCAAAATAAGGGCTCGGAAGGCCAGTAGCACAAGTCTCATATCTCCATCTCCCTAGTTTCCCATCAGTGCCCAAGAATAAAGGGAACATGGGGCTCATAGCCAGAAGCACTCCCAGGATGAATGGCACTACCATCCCCCCTGCGAGGATAAACAGGTGGACCAGACAGGGAATTAGATGGGGATTAATCAGCAGTTCTCTGCAGTGCGCCACATGGAGGGACTGAGTCCCTGACCCGTTTCCTGGCAACCTCACTCCTAAGAGGACCCCCTGCATGCACTCCAATGCTTCCATTTGATTCCACATCCAAGGACAAATCTGTCATTTCCTTGGCAACTCACAGGCCAACTTCCTTCTAATAGATGCTGTTGCTTGTTCTTTTTTAGGGTCTCTGCTACAGTGGAGGGACTGTTCGTATAGACTGAGGAAAACCCAGATCTCCCAAGTTCGATCTTGGGATACCCTAAACCCTTCCTACCAAGTAGGGCCTGTACCAATGCAGCCACAGCCTCAGGGGCTGTCATTACTTGTTACAGGTTTTTGAGGGAGAAGGTGGATGTTTTGTCCCTTGTTCCCAAGCTGATAAACCGTACTTATGCTGGGTGCTATCAGCCATTGCACATCAAGAAGAGATGATAATACCATTGACAGGCCCTGCATGGAGGTAACAAGCTGTCAAAGAGCAGGCATCGCAACTGCCCACCTCCAACTGCGGTTCTGCAAAACCTCGTCATAGTAATACAAATGAGGCCACCTCAACATAGAGAGGAAGATCCAGGGAGGAAGAATCAGATCCATCTTTGATCAACAATAAGATCCGCTTGTAGCCTCCCTCTCATGCATCCTGCTCTCTCATATTAGCTTCACCTTTGCCAGGAAGATTTGAAGAAGCGGAAATCTGTTGCATTAAATACGGTCAAGTGATGCCCACAGATGACAAGATCAGGTCAGGTATCCTTGATCCCGATCCGGACCAGAATGAATTGGCCTGATCAGCAAGCAAATTCACCAGAACATACCAATTACTTGGCAGAAGACTAATTACTCTACAGGAGCCATATCATGTTATTGGTTGTCGCTAGTTAATAAACAGATACCAGAGACAGTGATCATAAGATATAAAGAAGAGGAATTAATATAACAATGACATAGTAGAATTTTATTGGCAAGCAAGCAAACGAACAAGTATGTTCAGGCCACATCATTATGAACACCACAAACAACAGACAGATGCATAAAAAAGGGGAAATTTGAGCTAAGAAGCCTGCGTCCTTCACAGTGAATTAGTCAAACTACCCTTTTCCCTCTAGCAATGTGTACCAAGAACCAAGACACTTCACATTGCAATCCCTCAAAAACTCACAACATAGCTTGCAAAGTTAGTGGTGTTAATCTGGACTGCATTTCCCATAGCCAAATTACCCAAGAGAAGCCCACTTAAAAAGGAAGTGGAATCTTAAAATTAGATGAAAACTGGTTTAGTACTATAAAGCAAAATTACTTGTGTTGTTTATTTTTAGTGAACACTCCCATTGGAATCCTGGCAGATGTTTACACACCCAATAGCTTATGATTCCAATACTAAGGGCAAGTTAACTTTCATACATGATCATGAAATTCATAAAATGTAAGTTACAAAAAAGCACTAAGTAAAGATTAAGAAAAAAATGTAGGGTCAAACAAAGCTACATGCTTATTCATAAAAAATCTGGATTATTATGAAAATAAAATGTCATATTGCCTTGGTTTTGAGAGGAGAACTAAACGATTGACGAGACGGCGAGTACCTCAGGCACCTTTGATAACATGGGCAAAAATTAACTTTTCTTTCCAATGTGAAAAGATGATGCAAACATTATCTAAATATCGACAAAACAGAGAACATTGTGAAATAAATCCCTGCAGTTTCAGCCCAAAGTTAGGCATGCCCCCGGTGCTATATTAATTTGAGTTGCATGTGCCCTTTTATGATAACATGAGAACCATATATAAATAAAAAACAGACCACACAAAAAATGGTCCTATTTCCTGGTGCTTTTTAAAATATCAGCAAACAAAAACATGGGGCTCCTCTGGTCAGTAAAGTAAAATTCCTACATCAGAGACAAAAAGAGTGCCGGAGTTCGGACTTGTTTGTCTCCCATTCTGACAAACATGTAACCTTAGAGAAATCCCCAGATGTAAATCAACTACAAGACAGTGAGGAAAATGGGCCAAATTCTGAGCATACTAATTTGAACAGTTCAGCTCAAAATTTGGATGGTATCATTTAACCCGAGCTATGCTGTTTAGAGAAGGGGAATGCAGATCATGGAAAAGAACACTGCTCAGGAAGAGAGGATGCTTTTGAGTTCATCACCCACAGGGCAAAAGATTTCCTTTCCAGTGTCAAAGATATAGATTATCGTTTTGTTAAGGCTGTAGAATATGGCAGTGAAGTCTTTAGGATGCTAGAGGCTAACAAGGCTCGGCTTAGCAGTTGTTCCCAGAAAAAGGTATGATAAAATTTAATTTTCTTACTGATTAATTTTGCTAGCGTTGTATATTGCATGATTTGAACTAATTATTGCATTTATTGGTCCCACAAGAAGTCCAACCCCTTCAATATTTCTAACAATCCTACATATAGCTTGTGGTAAAAAGGGTGCTGTCCCGGGCAATGTTGGGTTTATGTGCCATGAAGAACATAGTTCTGGTCAACTGCAGAACCTATGTAGTCTGAGGCATGAGGCGACCGAGGCGACCGAGGGGTCGCCTCATGCCTCGAACGCCTAGGCGATGGCCTGGGCGTTTGAGGCAAAATTTTATTAAATATATATATGTAATTCAAAAAAGTAAACTATATGTCTAAATATCACAAAAATGGCTATATAAAGTCAATAAATTTCCTAAATTCATTCAATCGTATGATTCAAATTATTATGATTCACTAAATAAAATGACACAACATTAAACTGATAAAGATTTCACAATATAATAAGCATTCTGAAAGAGAAGAAATTAAATAATGAAGAAATTAATTAATTTAAAAAAATGTGGTCAGAGTGAGGCGAGACAGGGCGAGGCGAGGCGCGCCTTAGACTACTCAGTGCAGAACTTGACCACCAATCCAAAACACATTGATATAGGATAAGCAGATCCAACAGCTACAGTACACATTAGAGACTTTGGTTTTGCACAGCCAGTACATGGCCCTTTTGTCTTGATAGATATACCCCTTTGGAAACTTATATCCTCTGTCATCCATCATTTTCAATCCAAAACTGAAATACACTACAAGGATGAAACACAACCCTAATTCTCACCATACAGATATGGATAAACATCAATAAAGTGGTGAAGTATGTCCATCTCATTTATGCAGAAAAGCAGCACATTCCTGACCACATCTAGCAATTGCATCATAAAGAGATTGATCAATGCTATACCATGTAATGTGCCACATAATGACAAATACCTTACAAAATGAATTTTACAGATCACTTTTTCAAGCCCTCATGACCCCTTCGTTCCAGATACCTACTGTTAATGTGCCACATAATGACAAATACCTTACAAAATGAATTTTACAGATCACTTTTTCAAGCCCTCATGACCCCTTCGTTCCAGATACCTACTGTTAATGTGCCACATAATGACAAATACCTTACAAAATGAATTTTACAGATCACTTTTTCAAGCCCTCATGACCCCTTCGTTCCAGATACCTACTGTTAAACAAGCAATGATCAATTCTGTTAAACAAGCAATGATCAATTTTAAGTCCATTCATATAAAGCAATAATTGCCAGACAAGTGATTAGAGCCCATAAAGCTACTGGTAATGAGCCAGATCTGCCAAAGGCTCACTGTCTAAAGGACAAAGGTTCAAATAAAGCTCCATCAAGGTGTCTGAAAGATAAGAATGAAAAAGACGCATGGGACCAACCATAGATGATAACATGAGAACCATATATAAATATAAATAAACAACAGACCACACAAAAAATGGGCCTATTTCCTTTTATCCCATTTTTTTTGGGGTCTTTGCATGCAAACCATTGTTAGAAGAGTTTATATGCAAAAAACCCTTTCCTTTTCGACACCATTCCCTGTTTTGCTGGTTCTTACTTTGTATCCTACTGCAGACTCAAAATCTGCTCAAGAAGAGAGGGAAAAAACTGAGAGAAGTTGCAGTGGAAAAAAAGGGAAGAAGTTCGTTTGTCCTTGTCCTCTGTTCTTGGAGAGCAATCAAGGTGGAGTGTTAGGTGTTGCTCCTTTGTGGTCAACTCGCCCATCCCCCACCCCTCAGCCACCCAAAAGGAAGAAAGGTATTTTGCATATACTCTCCCTTAAAAAACACTATTGATCTGCTATTCTAAGAAATACTGGTGTATATGTAAGCTTTTTAATGATGTTTTATCATTGAATAAACTGGCATATGTTTGGTGAAGGTGGTAGTTTTGTCTGAAACTTCTGAAGAGAGCATAGGTACGCAGTGTGGTGCAGAGTTCGCCTCTTCATATTAGGATCTTTGACTGTTTGAGGCAGATTTCCAACAGTTTTGGTAACTTCAGATATATTGGCCATAATACACCACTTGACGGAGATAATGCTGAGTAGTATGCCAAAATACTTGTTGAGGTAAAGCGCCAGGAGTCAGTCCCTAGTAGGATCAGGCTGAAATGTGGTTTCGGCAGTTGACTCAGGTGTTGAAGATAATTTATTTTCAAGGCTGAGTGGGCAAGGGAAGAGTTGCTAAGGCCTTACAAGGCTCAAAGAAGGCTAAGGATGCTTAAAGATCCATCTAGTGGAGGAATATGACAACTAATTATCCTCTCAGCGACTTGCGGATGCGTGGACAAAGTCCGGAGTTGAACTTGATGCTCCCTCTGGTGGGCAATCAGCCTTTCAGTCCACCATCTTCAGCAACTGGTGAGGTTAAAATAGACCAAACATGTGGTCGCTTTGATGGCCTGCCAGTGCCAGGTGATCTGTAGCAAGCTTCCTGAACATGATGGTTGCCTTAGAATCAAGTCAACATATTGCTACCTACAGAACTCACGAATGTAACTGTTAAGGAGAACACATATACCTATAATCTAGCATTTATCAATGTTATTTACTTTGGTTATTCTGCATGCTAAATTGGCTACATAAATCATGAAACCGGTTCTTATGGACAGGGTGCTATTGAATGCTTTTGCATTGTTAAGTTGAAGGATATCAGTTTATGGACATCAATTTTGACATAAGCACAAAAAAGGGTGTTGCACTCAAAGTTTAGATGCCTGGCCTACTTGGCATGGAGTGGAGTTTATTGTTGACATTTGAAACTTGCATCATAATAGTAAGTGTTAGTAAACCATGTTTCTAAGTTGAAGGCTACGAGTTTATGGATACCACCAGAAACCCAAGATTGACAAAGACAGAAGAAAGACAAAAATAAACCGCAACTAAAGTCTAGGTGTCTTGTCCAATCGCAATGACATTTTCCCTTTTTTTGACATGTTTAAATCTGTGGGAAATAAGCACACTATGAAACGGTATTGGTAAAATTATTCCCTCAGTTGACAGTTTATGAACAGAAGTGGTCTTTCAATTATAGATCTAATTCGTTCTAAGTGAGTGGGACCTTAAAAAAAAAGGGCCAGGTGATATCAACAGAATTTGTTTTTACAAGATTGGTTGGTAATAAGTGAGTGAGATCTTAAAAAAAAAACGGGCTAGGTGATATCAACAGAATTAGTCTTTACAAGATTGGTTGGTAATAAGAACAATCATACATCTTGATGATGCAATCTGATCTTTATTTTGGGTGGAGAGATAGTGATGAATGCTAACAAAAGCAGCGGCAGATATTATTAAATTCCAGTCAAATATAATGTTAAATGCACCTTGAGTCTCAGCACCATGCACCAGCATCAACTGGGGTAGCATAGCATTAAAATATCTGTGTCCTATCCTACTGTGTCAATATGAGTCAAAAATTTTCCCAGTCATTTTCCCTATCAGAACTTTAAATAACAAAATTACACAACAAAATAACAAGTATTGCACAAATAATTTTTTGCAAAGCCTACAGAGAAGTAACACATTGCACAGCGAAGTTTTTGTCATGCATAAACAAGTGTCTTCACTAATATATTTTCTTTATCTGAAGCTTCGGATGAAGAATAAAATGGGATGCATTGATATGGATAAACATGAATAAAGTGGTGAAATATGTCAATTTTGAAGACAATGCATCACATAGATACATGAGCATAGTGAAAGGTTGGCAGGTAGTCTTCTATAAGAGAAGTTGCGCAACAGATGGGATCTTCTGTCAGTTTAGAAGCCTTAAAAAGTTGTCAGGTAAGTGGCTGAGGAACATGATTCATTTGGGCCCATCTGATGATGGAGAACCAAGCATAGGGGGGCAGGACAAATTGGAACTCAGGGAATTTGCAGGAAAATTCACTTTAAGCTATAGTTCTTAACATTCACTCTTTTATAATTGCATTCTAATAAACCTTGCAAGGATACTGCCAATGTCAATAGTAGAAAAACTCCAACACAGAAAAACTCCATTCTAATAAACACGTCCAAGGATGCATTGGCATCAGTCTGTTTGTGAAAGAAGAGAAGGATAGGAAATGGAGCACTGACTTTGTGAAAGAAAAGCCTCTGCAACGTTGCTCGAGAACAACTTGGGTACAGATAGTAAAAACTTGCCTTCCACCAGGAAAATATAACGCCTTGTACGAGCTCTTCTGCTACAGTAAAACTGCCTGCGTAACTTCTGCTACTGTAAAACTGCCAGCGTAACAGAGAGAACAAAGAGAAATAAGAAGAAGACGAATGTTTGGGGGTGGGGGTGTCAGATTAATATTTTGAAGGGGGAAGACAAGGCGGCGATGAGGAAAGATACGAAGACGAGGAGGAGGATGGAGTCAAGGTCGACTTATAGAGTAGGAAACCTCAATGTGGATTATGGGAGGATATGGGCGGGAATAGGGGAAAGGGAGGGGAAACTGAAAGCAGGATGGACTCTAAGAGTAGTCAATCATGGTCGGAGACAGAAATTGGACCAGAGGTGAGTAGGAAACCTCAATGTGGACTCTCGGAGGAGATGGGCGGGGGTCGGATTAGCATCAGAGGGTTGCCACGTACCTTCGGGGACGATCAGGATCATGCCACCCTGCTTCTGCCGGGATCGGCCCTACCCACGGCACCGACGTTATTGCTGCTGCTGCTGGGGAAGCCATGGGGCGGCGGGGTCTCAAAGTCGCCGTTGGTGAGGAGGCCTGCGCATCAAGACCGTCCATTTAACATCACAGGACAGATCATAAGAAGATTGGCCCTCGCTGTGGTGTTGAGAGCATGCAGACGTCCGTGCTGCTGTGCAGCAGCGGTTGAGCTGGCTCAACCTGGGATGCTGCACTGTAAAGGCCACCTTTTGCAGGGAACCGGGGAAGGTCACTGGCCGTGGTGGCTGGTCCCTGGGTAAAGAAAGAACGGGCATCCTAGACAACGATGGTGATGTTGATGGATTTAAACTCCGCTGAACATTCTGCCAAGCTCCGTGGAAGCTCCCTCTGTCTGTAATAATTACTCCTTAATCTTTTTTGAAGGAACCCAAACAGCAATACACTTGTTGAATTTTGCCACTTACCATTTACAACCCTCCAGCCATTGCTGTAGCAAGTCTTCTTTAACTTCCAACAAGCTCAATCTTCTCAACACCACTGACCCGATCACACACCTATCAAAGGAAACGAGATTATGTTGAAGTGTTGAAAGCAGGGAACTTGAATAAGAGGGCCAGAAACATTCTTCTCCATCAGAGTCATCATAGGTGGTACATCACACCAAGGAAGGTGGAATCGAGGATCGGGATCAGATCGCCCGATCCCAAGCCGATCCCGGACCGATCCCGGCCGAGTCAGGCCAGCTGACTCGGCTAGGGATACAAATGTCTAAAAAAATCTGAAAAAACCTGAAAAAACCTGAAAAAATGAAAAATTATTCTAACATAGATCTATATCAAATTTAATGTGAAGTAGTTGACATTTGCTCATCATTTTATGAAATAGGTGACATACTCAAATAATACAATGATTTCATGAGATAGTTACCTTTCATTCATTGAAGACAAACATTGAAAGAGTTTTCAACATATGTTAGGGGACCACAAAATAATGGAAACAGAAGAAAAAATATCACCTCCTAAACCTAATTCCGAGGAGAGAGAGAGAGTTTCTAGAGAGAGAAAGAGACTTACTTTCGAAAATCTCTTGGGGCCGCTTTGTCAACGGAATAAGGGGCGAATAGGGTGAGTTATTCCACCTTCTCACCCTTAACCGAGTTTGATAGCAGGAACAAGTTACCAGAGGTCAGTTAGGATTAAAGCTCTTATTCTAGGAATAACTCATTCTACCATTTCTATGGAATGAGTTATTCCTATGGTAAGAACAAGTTATCAAACTGAAAAAGTGAAAAGTCAAAGAATAACTCATCCTAACCCATCTCATATGAGTTATCCTAACCTATTATCAAAGTGGGCCTTGGAGAACATGGTCCTAGTTGAGTTTAGAAGCAATCTTTTAACACCAATCACTCTTGATCAATTATTTTCTTGCAACAGTGAGCCTACATTGAGAGAGGAGAGAGTGAGAGAGTGTGTATGTGTGTGAGAGAGAGAGAGATGTGAAAGAGACTTGGAGAGGAAAAAGCTTAGGAGAGTGAAAGAGAAGAGAAGTGAAAAGGTGTGTGTGTGTGTGAGTGAGATCTCGGTCAAAAGGTGCCAAGGACCAAAGACCTTTGGTTGGCTTTCCCCCCAAAACCCTTTTTTTTGAAATTCAAATGGGACAAGGGCGGGATCGCCCAGGATCGCTTGGGATAGGCCTATCCCTGGTTAATCTGGCCCGATCCCGGGAGTGGATCGATTCATCTTGGATCGGGATCGAATCGGTTTCGCCTGGAAACCGATCGGAGCCATAGAGGAAGAGGAGAAGAGGAGGGAAGCAGCGGCAGCTTCGCTACAGAGAAGGGGAGGAGGGGGTAGAGAGAGGAGGAGAACAGTGGCCACGGCGACAGGGTGGGTGTCGCGAAGGGGGGGAGAGGCAGCGGCGGCGGGTGGTTTTGGTGGGGATCTAGAGAGGACGACGGAAGCAGTGGCGGCTTTGGTGTGATGGGGTGGGGCTGCAGTGTCGTGGAGAAACCCTGGACCGGCAATGGTGAAGAAACCGAACCCCCCTAACCAATTGCAAAACATCAATTGAGCCGGTGGGGCGAAAACACATTGAACCGTCGACGAAAAATCTATCAATTCACTTATATATATGTTATAGATTTGCAACGACACATGGTTCATTATGTATTTGAATTAGGTATCCGTGGGTATATGTGGCAATAGCAGGTCAGATGTGTTTATAGATGATAAAATGCTATTAATTTAGGAGGAAAATGACAACTAACAGGGTCTATCAGTACTGGCAGACACACTATCTCTGTTTGACCATGTAAGGAGGGGGGGGAGGAGAAGAGGAGGAATAACAGTAGTAGGAGGGGAAAGAGTGGCAATAATAGGAGGGTTAGCTGTGGTAGGAGCAATAGTAGTGTGGTTGTTCTTGTCTGACTTGGCATTGAATGGGTGAGTAGTAATAGTAGATTTTGAGATTTGAATTGGAGTCAACCAAGTTTAATTCTATATTCATTAGATGATATTGATTCTAAGTTTACTTTCCTTTTTTTTTTACTAAACCATTCTCTCCTTATCATGTTTGACTGGTTAAGAAAATAATATCATTGAGTAATGGTTCTTGGCTTTTTGTGAAAGAGCGTGGAGGCCAAAACTCATTCTCGAGCTGCAAGGACGGTGGGCTTGTAATAAGAACAAAGCATGTAGAACATTGCTATTCTTTTCCATGTAATGCAAGAAAAAGACTAAATATATACAAAATTTCTTTTCAAGGAGGTCTTGGAGCCTTCAAAGTTCAAAAATTTTCTGGTTGGCCACCCACCAATTTGTCACAAACTTTAGGGTCCACTGTATGATATCTAAAGTTGGATTGTGTAATTCACTTTTGAGTTCTTTCCTCGATTCCGTCCCTCCAGATTTGCTCAGAAGACCGCAGGAATTTTCGCTGACACATATGATCCATCTAAGGCACTAAGCTCCATGAAATTGGTTACTTACCTTGTCAGATGTGATTCTCATGCTTCAGCAATAATACTAGTGCGGATCCACATAACCTTTTCTGCATTATAAGCCCTGGCATACACTGTGATAGAAAGTCAGCCACTTGAGTCTTCTGAAGTTTCTGAGTGAAGGCCCCCTTTATGTCAGGTTCGATATTGCGTTATCAATTTGAGTCCATGTTTCTATGTATCTGCAAATGTGAAAAAGAAAAACCCCACATTCTGGTATGGGTTTCCATTCTGCAGATATACAATACCTCTGTTCTGCAATGAAGCTGGGTTATAGTGGGACTATTACAATATGCCTCCTCCCAAGACATCAATAAAAACATGATTTGCATGGCTAATTACAAAGTCAAATTGTAGGAGCATATGTCAACGGGGTCAAGGTTCTAACACTTCTATCAAATTAAAACATTGCATGAGATTAATGCCAACTTCAATTACTTTTCTGATTGAATATGTAAGAACACCTGGAGTCAATGAAAAATAATATTTTATCTTTCAATGTGATATCTAAAGATGCTTTCTACTAATTCCATTCTTTCTTGGGATTTCATTTGCCAAAATAGGGTAAATATTTGGACTATAATTTGCTGGTTGGAAACATCGAAAAATTTGCTCAGTTTATCACATCGATCTTAACAATTATCTTATTTTAGCACCACTACTTTGACTCTTTCTTTCTTTTTCTCATTCGACATGATGCCAAAAGAGTGAATTTTTAATACTGATGCTGCAAAAGTATGTGTCTGCCTTAGCAACTAAATATCAACCAGGTCACTGTCTTAGTAGAAAGGATAATGATTTGTGGACTCTTCAGACAAAGGATTCATGGCTTTTTATTAATTCTTGTGTAAAGTGTGACTTAACACATCATATTTCAATGCTAGTTCTCCCTATACGTAGATGCTTGACCAACGTTATGTTTCCATAAGACGAATAAGGGTTGATGTGAATTGCTCCTTCGAATGCTTTGTGTTTTCATATGTGATAATATATTTGTATATATATATATATATGTATGTCTGTACATCTGTATTTTCTTTTCTTTAAAGAAATTTATGGTAATATTCACCATAAACAAATTACATATATATAAATATAATATATAATATAATATAAATTTTACTAACGTATATTTTTTACTTCAAACATTTACTTGTACAAATAATTATTTATTTTTTGAGATATTTTATGAATATTACTCATTAGGAATATATTCTGAAGACGCAGGACACAACATAAATTATTTGCATTAAAATAATCATTGAAATACAAGAAGATCAGAAATTTTTTGTATATGTTGGCTCTACCTTAGAACAATGTATTTGTGTAACCCATTAGTTTCTTATTTTTTAATCCTTTATCATTTGATTTACCCCTTCATATATGATTATTGACATCTTAGTTTTCTGAACAAATAAAACACTACAAAAATACTTTTCTTTTGTTAATGATTATCCATGATTTTAATAAAATTTTGGAATCAGAAAAATAAGTATAAAAGAGAGAACATTCATTAAGGAAAAAATATAATGGGATATGGATCAAGTATGACATCTATATGGATAAAGAAAATATATTTATTCACAGAAATAGTTAAGAGGAATGAAACATCAAGGAGATTGCAATTACCTTGTGTATCATTTTTTCTTACCCCCACTTTTCTTCCTTGATCTACTCTATCTGCTTGTGAGATAATATGAAGAATGTTAGAGCAAGAATGTTGCCATAAATAGATAAATGAGCAAACCACCAAGATTCTGATGTTAAAACCGACTATTTGGAGCATTGATTATTCCAACTAAACCTCTTTGTTCAGTCTTTTTAGCAAGTTGAGCAAAGTAGACCTTCTCTTTAAGTTTGACAGCAACTCTATTAGCAAGTGGGAGTCTTCCCCCCACTTCTTTCCTAACACAATCAGGAAATGACAAGTAGACATTTTGCACTTTGTTGGATAGCAATGATGATAAGCCTCCACTTTACTTCCTCCTCCCCAACTCTAGATGTCTTCAGCCTTTTTATCCAATCACCTTTTATATGACTTTTATTCCATTGTGTTTTTAATACTACAAAATTTTTTTACTAACCCATAAAAATCAATATATCTTTCTTATAGAGACAAAGTGATTCTAAGTTGAGTATTGTCTCAGAATGATTCTACTCTGGCTGGTTCCTTAAAATTGTAGCACTCTCATTGATTTCCATGGATTTTAAACCCCTTCCTAATTATAAACACATAGATGTACCTTTAGCTGAACACGAAAACTCATTAATCCTGAAAATTAACAGTTGAGAGATTCGTCGAACTTCGTCCCGAAAATCTTCGGAAGTTATTGGCTCTTCATCATATATAACAGCTGTGACATCCAACGGAAGATTGTCTGGATGGGCAAGAGGACACGCTTGAAAACGGTTTTCGGGTTTGTCTAAACCCTTTAAAAATAGGAATGTGTCCGCTGTTTGCTTAGCTGTTAGGATTGGCCCTTTCACCAGATAGCAGTTGGAAAATAATAGGGGATCGTCCTGTCTCCTGAAAAATTCAGAAGGATGTTCTCTGTTGATGAACGAGCTGTACTTTGCCCGTATAGACAGAGGGCGAACTTGCTGAGATTCTTTGGGCGGGGGAGGAGCCCATCGTCCAAGTTTGTAGTGCACATCTTTGGGCAAGACATCTCTATGAAATGGAGTCGATTGGACAGAAGCTTGCAGAGTGTTGTAATAAACAGACAACGGTGCCATAGGTTTTTCAAGACTTACCTCCTTGAAAACTACAACAAAGTGTGCATTATCAAAAGGCACAATATGAGAGAGGGCGAAATAACGCCTGTGATTGAAATTAGCACTCATGATCATTCCTTCCCAAGCACAAATATCTTCTATGGGAAAAGGAATAGTATGCCATTCCATATAGTGGATTTCAGGACGAAAACGAAAAACAATTGGAAGAAAGGTTGGGATCACAAGTTCAATTCCTGGCAGTTCCTCAGAATAAAGATGAAACGATTTGCCAGCAGCATTCTGGTAATAAAGACTGAGGTCTCTTGGAGTGAAGGTTTCATCGTAATGATCCCACACTGTGGCGAAATGCTGGGCAAATTCATAACCATTGTGGACTAAGGGTACACGAGAATTGTAGCTTTGGAGCTCCAGAGGAATTGGGTGGGGAATTCCTGATGCCTCCAAAACAGAGAATAATGAAGCCATGATGATGATAGAAACGGTGATACTTACTGAGATGTAAGATCCAAATCGTATCCGGTACAACCGAATGCCCTTAGATACGTTACCTAAGGCTCTGATACCAATTAAGGTAAACGAAACTTTAGGTTGATTGAAGACAACCTTCGGGCTATCCTGAGTAAACTCAAGAACTCGCAGGCGATAGTCAACAAACAAATGCGCAAAGCTTTGATCAAAAACTCGATGCCCAACTAGAGCAGCCGAGGTGTTCTTTTATAGCTAGAAAGCGATACAATACAATGAATAAAATTTGGAGTCCGAAGTCTGGAAAGTTCCGACTCAAGTTACATTTGAGGTCCGAAATAAAGAAAATTTGGAGTCCGGGTTACTTTTGAAGTCCGGAATAAAGAAAATTTTAAGTCCGGATCCTGTAGTTAGTGTTGGTTAAAATCCGGCGGCGCGTCCGAATCTTTGCTGAGTTGTCTGATGTCCAGATCAGGAACTTCATTGTTTGATGAGTTGTTGTAATAGTTTGCCATGTGTGATACAAAACCCAGAGGCCTTCTTTTGACAGCCTACGCATTCTTCAATGAGAGAGCTGAGTTGCTTTAGAGTTGTTGATGCAGATGGAGCCTCTTCTTCGTCTAAGTCTTCAACGATAAGCTCTTCATCTAAGTAGCGCCTAATTTGGCCTGGTTCAGAGAAATTATATCGCTGAAAGAAAGAACATAAATCCATTTCCTATGCGGGAGTTTGTAGAATATCGGTCAGGTCTTGCTTTGCTTGCTGATTGGCATATAATTGTCGTCTAGTAAATAATATATCGTCTAGTATCTGCTTACTAACGAGCCATCGCAAGATTTCGCCTTCCAGTGTATACCACTTTAAGTTGTTCATAAGACAACTGATTCTTCCTGCAGAAGTGATAAATAAATCGAGGGACGGGTATTCTCCCTGTGTAGAGCTGCCCTGGGGAAACAGCATTCTGATTTTTTGACAAAAATGGAGCCTTTGTTGTGGGGTTCGTATCTGAAAATTTTTCCAATTGGCTAACCCTACTCCACGCATCATTCTGACTTGGGGTTTAAGTTCCCTGGTGAGGGCATCGGGGAGATGGTGGTCTTTTCCGGCAATTCTGTCAATTGAAAAGATGTATTGCGCCAAAATGAATTGCCACCATGCATAATGCCTCAATTTTGCACTATCGGCCAGCTTTCGTTTCAAAAACGCACCTAGAGTGGATGAATCTGTTCTCAGGATAAAAGTTTCTCCAATTAAGTAAGGATGAAATTTTTGTACACCTTTCACAGCCGCAAGAATTTCCTTCTCCGCCGGCCAGTAATTTAATTCATGCTTTTTAAACTGGCCACTGGTATAGGCACAGATGTTTTCCTGGCGGTCCCGTTTCTGGAGAAGTACTGCAGACCAAGTGTCTTCAGAAGCATCGGTTGCTAACACATAAGGTCCTGTATAGGCGGGAGATAGACTCGGAAGAGTTTCACATTCCTTTTGCAAACGGATTACTTCTTGTGTAGCAGCTGTAGTCCATTGAAAGGGCTTTGCTCTCATAGCAATTCTGATATTACGCGTCTTTTCTGATAATTTAGGGATAAAGTTGCGTATGTAGTTGAGGCAGCCCATAAATCGTTGGCATTGAAGTAGACTTTCCAGCTCAGTGGGAAAGTTTGCCAATTTTTTAAGGGGGTGAGCTTGCATCTGGATTTTTCCATGTTCTATTAGTACGCCCAGAAACTCAACCTTGGTAACAGCAATTTGAAATTTATCTGAAGAGGCTGACAGTCCAATGCCATGACATTGAATTAATTCAATAAATTGCTGTAGATGTTGAAGATGCTCCTTCATAGAGGTAGAAAAGACTAAGAAGTCATCAATATAGTTTGCAATGAAGTGAGCATATGGTTTGAAGATACTGTCCATTCTGCATTGGAATTGAGCCGGAGCATTTTTTAGCCCAAATGGTAACACCAGCCATTCATATAAACCACATGGTGAAGAGAAAGCTGTTTTGTGAATATCGGCTTCGGCTATTTTGATCTGATGATAACCTGATTTACAATCGAATTTAGAAAATATAGAAGTCTGAGCTACTCTCTGGATCAGTTCTTCTTTATTTGGTAGTGGCCATTTAATGTCCAGAGTGACTGCATTTAAAGGGCCGTAGTCTATCACCATCCTGGCTTTTCCCCTCTTTTGTTCTGTATGATTTCTAACAATGAAGGCTGAACATGCATAACTAGATGAAGAGGGTCTCATGAGCTGTTTTTGGCTGAATTCATTAATCTGTTTTCGAATTTCAGTTTCGTCTTCTAATGAGTGACGAATGGGTTTCCCTTGAACTGGAATTGCATGTTGAGTGGGAATAAAGGCTTCAGGTGAATCTTTATGCCAATGTTGTAGTGGATGTTCCACACAACAATCTTTCAACTGCTGGGTGATGACTGTCAATGGGCGGAGATAAGGCTGGGCCTGGACTTCCAAAGCATTAAGCTGTTTGACCAGCTCATATCTTTCTCTCTTTGCTTGCTGTTTTTCTTTATATCGAATCAATTGTGATATAGAGATATCTTCGAGAGAAACCCGGTGATGCTGGGGGCTCTTGAAGTAGGGAGAAATGCGAGGAATTAACTCTTTGTTATGATGTAAATTAAGCACCATCATTTCCTTTGAAATAGTGTAGGGGCCCATTTTGTCCAATGTGACACACCCCAAACCGACTTCGTAACCTCTATCATTGATCTGAAAGAAATCGGTCATTAATACCTGTTTGCCCAATTTAATGGGTACTTGTAGAGCGAAGTAGGAAATGGCGCGAGAACCATTCATTGTTTCAATTTCGCCACCTGCGGGGTAGTAAAGCTAGTCATGCCAGAGTTTTTGGTGACACCAGTTGATGTTAGCTCCTGTGTCAATAAAAATTTGACAATTTTTCCATGCTTCGTGGCCATCTGTGGCAATATGTCCTGGTATGACTATGCTATTGGTTAGCTTGATCATTTTTTTTATTTGTAACACTTGGTTATCAGAGAGTGTATGATGATAATGAGAGATATTTATCTCTGGAATTTTGCCCTTCTTGTAGTCCCGAGAGAATACCACTGGAGGTGGAGATGAGGGTTTTGTTGGTGGAGTAAACCCTTGAGCTGCCCGAGAGGTGGATGCTTTATAGAAAGGGTTCACAAAGTCTTCTTCACTTTCTGCAGAAGATGAGAGAGACTGGGAATCTATGCTTTCTGTTTCAGCGAGTCTGGTTTGTGAATTCGAATCACTCGGACTAGTTTCAACATCAAGAGTTGCTTCATCCTCTTCGTCTGTAGCACTGAGATAGAAGAGCCCATAGTTTATTCCCGAACTGCAAGCCATATGTGCTTGGAGAGGTTCATATTCAGAATCCGTCTGTGAATTAGGCTCTTCCAAGATATATAACTTGGTGTAGCGGCTGAGTTCTTCTCATATTGTGCTGGTGATTCAATTAATTCCCAATCTGAGTCGATTTCGTCAATAGCAAACATTGCACGAACATGCTTGGGAGCTTTGTTGGGACAATTTCTAGCAAAGTGGCCTTGTTGGCGGCAAGCAAAGCATTCGTCCTTTGCAGTAGCCAGTCGGCGTTTTGTTTGCCTACGTTTGAAGAACTTGTAAGGCCGGAAGGGCTTTCTGTTTGATCTGTTCATTCGAGAAAAGCGAGGCCGGAAACGTCGATGACGTTTAATAGTTCTTCTTTGGGGAATATTGAAAGTTTCTGCTCCTTCAATTTGAGCACATGTTTGTTGCGAAAGCTTGGGTAAGGCTTGTTGAGTCTTAAGATTATAACATAGCTTCTTTATTTCTTGTCGGACATACTGAATAATGTCGACAAAAAGTAAACTGTCTAGCATGATATTCGTAGTATTTAGCTCGTTCAGTACCAGATTACTGATAGCTTCGGGAAGAGAAGCTAAAAATTGAGCTTTTGCTGCCGCGGAATTATTAAGCCCGAGTCTGTAGATCTCTTTGGTATAACTGTCGCAAAATTGCTCAAAGTGGTCCAGATTTGTGAGGCTTCGTTTGGCGAGCATAAAAATATCCATGGATGTTTGATGTTCTCTGGAGGGACAAAACTCTCGGAGGAGTTGATTTCCCAATTCTTGCACGTCTTGCTCGACAATTACTGTTTTGCCTTCCTCAGAGGTATTATCCCATAGAAATTTGACTTTACCAGTAAAGGCGAGACTTAAAACTTCGAACAGTTGTGCATTGGGAGTTTTACTGGCCTGTTGGGCCATATACACCTTCTGGGTCCAGATGCGAATGATGTCGCTTATCTCCGTGACAGGGGCAGTATCGATGTTAAGGATGAGAATGTCCATACCTAGAACAATAATATGATCGGTATAGATGCGACCAATGCCATACTCTGGTTTAGGAATTTTTGAGCGCATCATTTTTAGTTCCAACTGGGGGACCTTGGTGGGATCTTGAGGCAACTTAATGCTTTTAAACGCTCTTTATCTTTCGCCATAGGTGCTTTCAAAAGTTGTACATGGGCCTCATGAGTTGCTAAAGTAGATGCTTTTAACAACTTAAATTGCTGGAACGATTGATCCAATAGCTCCAAATTTTGGAGTATAGCAGACAATTTGGCATCCATCTTATCCATTTTTCTCTTAGCAAACGAGGTCCAGTGATTTACATAGTTTAACTGGCGAACTTCGTCTTTCTGTGTTTGAGAAGATTCCGCACTATGGAGTAAGAGGTAGCTAGCATCCGCTTTGAGCTCAATTTTGTCCCTTTTTGCTTGTTCTGGCGTAGTGGTGGTGTACACCATTTCTGGTGGCCATTCAAATTCCTCAGTAGTGATATAAATGGATTTGGCCGTGGATGGTGTCGCATTTAACATTCTGATATCGGCGGCGTCTCGGTTTGGAGAAGAACTAACAGAGGATGGGGGAGGATTATGGACAACAGGAAGAATGGGGGGTAGTTCGGAGGTTGAGGCCCCATGCGGTGGAAGGAGCTGGAGCGTTGAGTAACGAAGAGAGTGAGGTTCTGGAAAACGAGACATCCATCGCTTTTTTTGTTTTTTCTCTGCAAAGTTAGTTGTAGCCAAGAATTGTTCAATAGCTGGGAAGCCTTGAACAAATCCTTCTGAAGTGATTACTGGAGCTACATTAGAGATGTTTCTATTAAGATTAGTTGGTAATTGCATACCATAAGGGTTCCGGAAATGAGAAACAACTGAATTTGTCAGATGAAAGATGCATCTTGATGCTATGGTAGCATACATCGAGTTTTTGATCAAAGCTTTGCGCATTTGTTTGTTGACTATCGCCTGCGAGTTCTTGAGTTTACTCAGGATAGCCTTCTCAGTTATATATCTTGGAAGAGCCTAATTCACAGACAGATTCTGAATATGAACCTCTCCAAGCACATATGGCTAACAGTTCGGGAATAAACTATGGGCTCTTCTATCTCAGTACTACAGACGAGGAGGATGAAGCAACTCTTGATGATGAAACTAGTGATTCGAATTCACAAACTAGACTAGCTGAAACAGAAAGCATAGATTCCCGGTCTCTCTCGTCCTCTGCAGAAAGTGAAGACGACTTTGTGAACCCTTTCTATAAAGCTTCCACCTCTCGGTCAGCTCAAAGGTCTACTCCACCAACAAAGCCATCATCCCCACCACCAGTGGTATTCTCTCGAGACTACAAGAAGGGCAAAATTCCCGAGATAAGTATCCCTCACTATCATCATACACTCTCTGATAACCAAGTCTTACAAATAAAAAAAATGATCAAGCTAACCAATAGCATAGTCATACCAGGGCATATTGCCACAGATGGCCACGAAGCATGGAAAAAATGTCAGATTTTTATTGACACAGGAGCTAACATCAACTGGTGTCACCAACGACTCTGGCATGACTGGCTTTACTACCCCGTCGGTGGCGAAATTGAAACAATGAATGGTTCTCGCGCCATTTCCTACTTCGCCCTACAAGTACCCATTAAATTGGGCAAACAGGTATTAATGACCGATTTCTTTCAGATCAATGATGGAGGTTACGAAGTCGGTTTGGGGTGTGTCACACTGGACAAAATGGGCCCCTACACTATTTCAAAGGAAATGATGGTGCTTAATTTACATCATAGCAAAGAGTTAATTCCTCGCATTTCTCCCTACTTCAAGAGCCCCCAGCATCACCGGATTTCTCTCGAAGATATTTCGATATCACAATTGATTCGATATAAAGAAAAATAGCAAGCAAAGAGAGAAAGATATGAGCTGGTCAAACAGCTTAATGCTTTAGAAGTCCAGGCCCAGCCTTATCTCTGCCCATTGACAATCATCACCCAGCAGTTGAAAGATTGTTGTGTGGAACATCCACTACAGCATTGGCATAAAGATTCACCTGAGGCCTTTATTCCAACTCAACATGCAATTCCAGTTCAAGGGAAACCCATTCGTCACTCATTAGAAGACGAAACTGAAATTCGAAAACAGATTAATGAATTCAGCCAAAAACAGCTCATGAGACCCTCTTCATCTAGTTATGCATGTTCAGCCTTCATTGTTAGAAATCATGCAGAACAAAAGAGGGGAAAAGCCAAGATGGTGATCGACTACGGCCCTTTAAATGCAGTCACTCTTGACATTAAATGGCCACTACCAAATAAAGAAGAACTGATCCAGAGAGTAGCTCAGGCTTCTATATTTTCTAAATTCGATTGTAAATCAGGTTATGATCAGATCAAAATAGCCGAAGCCGATATTCACAAAACAGCTTTTTCTTTGCCATGTGGTTTATGCGAATGGCTGGTGTTGCCATTTGGGCTAAAAAATGCTCCGGCTCAATTCCAATGCAGAATGGACAGTATCTTCAAACCATATGCTCACTTCATTGCAAACTATATTGATGACTTCTTAGTCTTTTCTACCTCTATGAAGGAACATCTTCAACATCTACAGCAATTTATTGAATTAATTCAAAGTCATGGCATTGGACTGTCAGCCTCTTCAGATAAATTTCAAATTGCTGTTACCAAGGTTGAGTTTCTGGGCGTACTAATCGAACATGGAAAAATCCAGATGCAAGCTCACCCCCTTAAGAAATTGGCCAACTTTCCCACTGAGCTGGAAAATCTACTTCAATGCCAACGATTTATGGGTTGCCTCAACTACATACGCAACTTTATCCCTAAATTATCAGAAAAGACGCGTAACATCAGAATTGATATGAGAGCAACGCCCTTTCAATGGACTACAGCTGCTACACAGGAGGAAATCCGTTTACAAAAGGAATGTGAAACTCTTCCGAGTCTATCTCCCGCCTATACAGGACCTTATGTGTTAGCAACCGATGCTTCTGAAGACACTTGGTCTGCAGTACTTCTCCAGAAACAGGATCGCCAGGAAAACATCTGTGCCTATACCAGTGGCCAGTTTAAAAAGCATGAATTAAATTACTGGCCGGCCGAAAAGGAAATTCTTGCGGCTGTAAAAGGTGTACAAAAATTTCATCCTTACTTAATTGGAGAAACTTTTATCTTGAGAACAGATTCATCCACTCTAGGCGCGTTTTTGAAACGAAAGCTGGCCGATAGTGCAAAATTGAGGCGTTATGCATGGTGGCAATTCATTTTGGCACAATACATCTTTTCAATTGACAGAATTGCCGGAAAAGACCACCATCTCCCCGACGCCCTCACAAGGGAACTCAAACCCCAAGTCAGAATGATGCGTGGAGTAGGGCCAGCCAATTGGAAAAATTTTCAGATACGAACCCCACAACAAAGGCTCCATTTTTGTCAAAAAATCAGAATGCTGTTTCCCCAGGGCAGCTCTACACAGGGAGAATACCCTTCCCTCGATTTATTTATCACTTCTGCAGGAAGAATCAGTTGTCTTATGAACAACTTAAAGTGGTCTACGATGGAAGGCGAAATCTTGCGATGGCTCGTCAGTAAGCAGATACTAGACGATATATTATTTACTCGACGACAATTATACGCCAATCAGCAAGCAAAACAAGACCTGACCGATCTTCTACAAACTCCCGCATGGGAAATGGATTTATGTTCTTTCTTTCAACGATATAATTTCTCTGAACCAGGCCAAATTAGGCGCTACTTAGATGAAGAACTTATCGTTGAAGACTTAGACGAAGAAGAGGCTCCATCTGCGTCAACAACTCTAAAGCAGCTCAGCTCTCTCATTGAAGAATGCGTAAGCTGTCAAAAGAAGGCCGCTGGGTTTTGTATCACACATGGCAAACTATTACAACAACTCATCAAACAATGAAGTTCCTGATCCGGACATCAGACAACTCAGCAAAGATTCGGACGTGCCGCCGGATTTTAACCAACACTAACTACAGGATCCGGACTTAAAATTTTCTTTATTCCGGACTTCAAAAGTAACCCGGACTCCAAATCCGGACTCCAAATTTTCTTTATTTCGGACCTCAAATGTAACTTGAGTCGGAACTTTCCAGACTTCGGACTCCAAATTTTATTCATTGTATTGTATCGCTTTCTAGCTATAAAAGAACACCTCGGCTGCTCTAGTTGGGCATCGAGTTTTTGATCAAAGCTTTGCGCATTTGTTTGTTGACTATCGCCTGCGAGTTCTTGAGTTTACTCAGGATAGCCCGAAGGTTGTCTTCAATCATGATGCATCTTGATGCTATGGTAGCATACACCGAGTTTGGAAGCATTTCGACATCCTTTATTTGTACACACACCACAAAAGCTTGAGACAAGTGCGGGTCATCTAAGGAGATAGTAAAGTTGGGTCTTATCACACACAACCCATCTTTATCTAGATTACCGGAAAATTGACAGATAACTGCCTTTTCCCAATCCAGATGGCGTACATCTAGTAAGGTAACTAGATAGGGAGCATTTAGGTTATAAGAAAAGTGCGGGTGTACTAATATATCGATCTGTCCGATATGGACAAATCTAGCTTGCTTAAGTTTCCAAGCCTTGACATCTTCTGGGGAGAAGAAGGGTAAAAACACCGGTCGCATGCCTGTTCCTTGAACTTGCATGTTGACCTCAACTTGCTTTATGCTTCTTAGCATGCGGGCCTGAAATTGCGGAAAAGCATACAGGCCAGTTTTATCAATGATAGGAAAGGTAACTGTACCTGTGTCAGTTGTGACAGCTTCTTGGGTTAACATATGTGAATGGAGGGTAGATAGCGGAATATCTGAGGGATCGACAGAGGAATAGCGAGCGTGGAGCATGTGAACATGGAGGGCCGCAGTGCTAATCAGAGTGTTAGATGTCTTACCCATTATAGTGACCTTACCATGAATTATATCTAGAGAGTCAGCTGAATCTTCCAGATCTTCTAACTCCATTACAGTGGGGACTTACCATCTTACATCTCATAATGGATAAGATGGATGCCAAATTGTCTGCTATACTCAATAATTCCTCAGCAGCAAAAGCTCAATTTTTAGCTTCTCTTCCCGAAGCTATCAGTAATCTGGTACTGAACAAGCTAAATACTACGAATGTCCTGCTAGACAGTTTACTTTTTGTCGACATTATTCAGTATGTCCGACAAGAAATAAAGAAGCTCTGTTATAATCTTAAGGCTCAACAAGCCTTACCTAAGCTTTCGCAACAAACATGTGCTCAAATTGAAGGAGCAGAAACTTTCAATATTCCCCAAAGGAGGACTATTAAACGTCATCGACGTTTCCGGCCTCGCTTCTCTCGAATAAACAGATCAAACAGGAAGCCCTTCCGGCCTTACAAGTTCTTCAAATGTCGGCAAACAAAACGCCGAATGGCTACCGCAAAGGACGAATGCTTTGCTTGCCGCCAACAAGGCCATTTTGCTAGAAATTGTCCCAACAAAGCTCCCAAGTATGTTCGCGCAATGTTTGCTACTGACGAAATCGACTCAGATTGGGAATTAATTGAATCACCAACACAATATGAGAAGGAACTCAGCCGCCACACTCAGTTATATATCTTGGAAGAGCCTAATTCACAGACAGATTCTGAATATGAACCTCTCCAAGCACATATGGCTAACAGTTCGGGAATAAACTATGGGCTCTTCTATCTCAGTACTACAGACGAAGAGGATGAAGCAACTCTTGATGATGAAACTAGTGATTCGAATTCACAAACTAGACTAGCTGAAACAGAAAGCATAGATTCCCGGTCTCTCTCGTCCTCTGCAGAAAGTGAAGAAGACTTTGTGAACCCTTTCTATAAAGCTTTCACCTCTCGGTCAGCTCAAAGGTCTACTCCACCAACAAAGCCATCATCCCCACCACCAGTGGTATTCTCTCGAGACTACAAGAAGGGCAAAATTCCCGAGATAAGTATCCCTCACTATCATCATACACTCTCTGATAACCAAGTCTTACAAATAAAAAAAATGATCAAGCTAACCAATAGCATAGTCATACCAGGGCATATTGCCACAGATGGCCACGAAGCATGGAAAAAATGTCAGATTTTTATTGACACAGGAGCTAACATCAACTGGTGTCACCAACGACTCTGGCATGACTGGCTTTACTACCCCGCCGGTGGCGAAATTGAAACAACGAATGGTTCTCGCGCCATTTCCTACTTCGCCCTACAAGTACCCATTAAATTGGGCAAACAGGTATTAATGACCGATTTCTTTCAGATCAATGATGGAGGTTACGAAGTCGGTTTGGGGTGTGTCACACTGGACAAAATGGGCCCCTACACTATTTCAAAGGAAATGATGGTGCTTAATTTACATCATAGCAAAGAGTTAATTCCTCGCATTTCTCCCTACTTCAAGAGCCCCCAGCATCACCGGGTTTCTCTCGAAGATATTTCGATATCACAATTGATTCGATATAAAGAAAAACAGCAAGCAAAGAGAGAAAGATATGAGCTGGTCAAACAGCTTAATGCTTTAGAAGTCCAGGCCCAGCCTTATCTCTGCCCATTGACAGTCATCACCCAGCAGTTGAAAGATTGTTGTGTGGAACATCCACTACAGCATTGGCATAAAGATTCACCTGAGGCCTTTATTCCAACTCAACATGCAATTCTAGTTCAAGGGAAACCCATTCGTCACTCATTAGAAGACGAAACTGAAATTCGAAAACAGATTAATGAATTCAGCCAAAAACAGCTCATGAGACCCTCTTCATCTAGTTATGCATGTTCAGCCTTCATTGTTAGAAATCATGCAGAACAAAAGAGGGGAAAAGCCAGGATGGTGATCGACTACGGCCCTTTAAATGCAGTCACTCTTGACATTAAATGGCCACTACCAAATAAAGAAGAACTGATCCAGAGAGTAGCTCAGGCTTCTATATTTTCTAAATTCGATTGTAAATCAGGTTATCATCAGATCAAAATAGCCGAAGCCGATATTCACAAAACAGCTTTTTCTTCGCCATGTGGTTTATACGAATGGCTGGTGTTGCCATTTGGGCTAAAAAATGCTCCGGCTCAATTCCAATGCAGAATGGACAGTATCTTCAAACCATATGCTCACTTCATTGCAAACTATATTGATGACTTCTTAGTCTTTTCTACCTCTATGAAGGAGCATCTTCAACATCTACAACAATTTATTGAATTAATTCAAAGTCATGGCATTGGACTGTCAGCCTCTTCAGATAAATTTCAAATTGCTGTTACCAAGGTTGAGTTTCTGGGCGTACTAATCGAACATGGAAAAATCCAGATGCAAGCTCACCCCCTTAAGAAATTGGCCAACTTTCCCACTGAGCTGGAAAATCTACTTCAATGCCAACGATTTATGGGTTGCCTCAACTACATACGCAACTTTATCCCTAAATTATCAGAAAAGACGCGTAACATCAGAATTGCTATGAGAGCAACGCCCTTTCAATGGACTACAACTGCTACACAGGAGGAAATCCGTTTACAAAAGGAATGTGAAACTCTTCCGAGTCTATCTCTCGCCTATACAGGACCTTATGTGTTAGCAACCGATGCTTCTGAAGACACTTGGTCTGCAGTACTTCTCCAGAAACAGGATCCCCAGGAAAACATCTGTGCCTATACCAGTGGCCAGTTTAAAAAGCATGAATTAAATTACTGGCCGGCCGAAAAGGAAATTCTTGCGGCTGTAAAAGGTGTACAAAAATTTCATCCTTACTTAATTGGAGAAACTTTTATCTTGAGAACATATTCATCCATTCTAGGCGCGTTTTTGAAACGAAAGCTGGCCGATAGTGCAAAATTGAGGCGTTATGCATGGTGGCAATTCATTTTGGCGCAATACATCTTTTCAATTGACAGAATTGCCGGAAAAGACCACCATCTCCCCGACGCCCTCACAAGGGAACTCAAACCCCAAGTCAGAATGATGCGTGGAGTAGGGCCAGCCAATTGGAAAAATTTTCAGATACGAACCCCACAACAAAGGCTCCATTTTTGTCAAAAAATCAGAATGCTGTTTCCCCAGGGCAGCTCTACACAGGGAGAATACCCTTCCCTCGATTTATTTATCACTTCTGCAGGAAGAATCAGTTGTCTTATGAACAACTTAAAGTGGTCTACGATGGAAGGCGAAATCTTGCGATGGCTCGTCAGTAAGCAGATACTAGACGATATATTATTTACTCGACGACAATTATACGCCAATCAGCAAGCAAAACAAGACCTGACCGATCTTCTACAAACTCCCGCATGGGAAATGGATTTATGTTCTTTCTTTCAACGATATAATTTCTCTGAACCAGGCCAAATTAGGCGCTACTTAGATGAAGAACTTATCGTTGAAGACTTAGACGAAGAAGAGGCTCCATCTGCGTCAACAACTCTAAAGCAGCTCAGCTCTCTCATTGAAGAATGCGTAAGCTGTCAAAAGAAGGCCGCTGGGTTTTGTATCACACATGGCAAACTATTACAACAACTCATCAAACAATGAAGTTCCTGATCCGGACATCAGACAACTCAGCAAAGATTCGGACGCGTCGCCGGATTTTAACCAACACTAACTACAGGATCCGGACTTAAAATTTTCTTTATTCCGGACTTCAAAAGTAACCCGGACTCCAAATCCGGACTCCAAATTTTCTTTATTTTGGACCTCAAATGTAACTTGAGTCGGAACTTTCCAGACTTCGGACTCCAAATTTTATTCATTGTATTGTATCGCTTTTTAGCTATAAAAGAACACCTCGGCTGCTCTAGTTGGGCATCGAGTTTTTGATCAAAGCTTTGCGCATTTGTTTGCTGACTACAGCCTGCGAGTTCTTGAGTTTACTCAGGATAGCCCGAAGGTTGTCTTCAATCAACCTAAAGTTTCGTTTACCTCGGCTATCTTGTAGAGGAGTAAAGACATGGATATTTTATATGAAAAAAGTCAAAAATCTAATTGCCAGATTTTCCTTCAACACATTGCTAATTTATTGTTTATGCTTCTAAAAAAATCTTGTTAGATCATCTCCATTAGTTATTTTTTATTGAGGTATTTTGCATTAGTATGCCTGATTCCTATGAGCAAAATTTTTACAACCATTTATTGAATTGTTAGATATTGTGATTCACTAGAAGCAAACCGTCATAAGGTAAAAGACTGTTGCATTTTCTATTCTTCTCTTTATATTAAAATGAAACTAAATAAATAATCTATCCACAAGCCCAATTTGTATCATATCATACATTTTGTAATTTATTTTTCAAGTAAAATAAATATTGTCTTGTTGCATTGCTGAAGAGATTTTGCACATGAGTCGAGATCAAATGTATGCAAATTTTGGGGAGAAATTCCATTCTTCTTTCTCTTCGTGCCTGTTGTGGCTCTATTTATCCAACTAATGCTATTGATGTCTAGTTGAAATGTTTTCCAGATATACCACATGTAGTGAAAGACGCAAACGAGGTTATCTAAAGGGAATTTCAGATGTGGATGCTGTTATCTCTCTCTCTCTTTGTCGATTTCGGATTGATACGCATCACATCGCGTAATACAAATATTTGCTTCTCTTTCACATATGTTTCTTTATTTGTTGTTCTTTTATTTCTTTCATCATTTTAGTTCTATTTTTGCTTTAATCTTACGATCTTCGAGGATCGATTTTGTCCTATTTCTCAAGCAAAAGATCATATTTCAATGAAAAAAATTTATTTAGTGTCAATTTTTTTTTGTGACATGAGGACATGATCTTCGATGACAATTGTAACTCCTCACGTTCATTAACATTAGTGGTTTTTTTTCAACAATAGCCTTGCATGATCTCAGTGAATTGGCTTGGACGAGTAAATGACAACATTGATATCACCGCCTTATCAAATGCATTAAGCATGCCTATTCGCATTGTACGCCTCAATACCATTAAATGGATGTCCATCATCCTGACTTCATCCCGCCAAACATCCCTCGACACCCTACAATAGAACCTTTTATGAACTTGCTGTACCGGTTTGGCCACTTCGAACCGGTTTGAACCGTGACATCATCATAATATTGATACATAATTCGACCCGATTTTATAACCCAAGATAATAAGAAATAAGGTATAATGATCAAAATAAAAAAACACACATCTATAATTATTAGTCATGATTATGAAACTATACAAGTAAAAATAATAATAACATGGTTAAATAAACTGACCTTAAAATTTTGTAATATTCCATTAGTCTTCACTCTTCACAATTGACATCTACGCTCCTTTAAACTTTTAAACTTCAAATATATTTAAAATAAAATGATAAATAATAACAAGATAATTTTATTGACACATAAATATCATTATGAATATATAAATATTTTTACATTTTTTATTTTAAAGGGTGAATCAAGTCCGACCGGTTCAACGGTCGAACCGCGGTTCGTCCAGTTCTTTAACATTAGACCGGACCGGCCTTAATCGAATCGGTTCCTGGACCGGTTCACGGTCGGACCGTTCCGACCGACCGGTTTGGTCCAGTTCTGATAACACTAGTCCCAAGGATCCTTCTGGAATAAGCCTCCTACGTAAGCAGTGACATCTCTAAGCACTAGCTTCCGGAATCTAATGACTCAAAAGAAAATGACTTAAAGATAATAAACACTAACTTAGATTCTCTGGAAAATTTGATGAAGTTGCGGCTCTCCAAGACAACAATTTTTATCATTTTTAAAGAGAATCTAGTACAACCCTATGACATAGACTTTTCTTTATAAGGTTATCACATAAGATTCCCTTAAAAAACTTTATGCCAAAGCTAAGATTCTTTTCTGCTAGTCTATATATGAGCTAAATGATAGTGGCATAAATTTTCTTAAGGGAACCCTATGTGATAACTCTATAAAAAAAATCTATGTCATAAGATCGTACTAGATTCTCACAGAAGACGATAAAAGTTGTTGAGCTTTAGGGAGTCACAACTTCATCGAATTATTTTGGGAATCTAAGTCAATCCGTTTTATCTTTAAGTCCTTTCTTTTCTTTTGAGTCATCAAATTCCAGAAGCTAGTGCTTAGAGATGTCATTGCTCACGCAAAAGTCTTATTCCGAAAGGATCATTGAGACTCTATAAATAAATGTCCAAGGGTTCAGTTTCAGGCATCAAGCATCGAAGGCAGTATTATCTACTACCATCGAGCACTTGCCTCTTCGTTTGAAGTCTATCCAGTTTTTTTTCAGGTTCTTATAAGTAATGTCTTATTTTTTCTTGTATAGTTATCTTGTGATCATGTTCGAGTAAATAAAATTATCAAAGTTAAGAGCTCTGTTTTCTCTTTCCTTTGATCTTTCTATGCATCTATCCTAGTCAGGTATATTGGTTGGAAACCAGTAATCTTCCCCCTATGGAAAAACTCTAGTGTAACAATGCCACATACCATGACCCTGATCTATTTAATATTCATCATCACTTGTTTGTTTGAAATTGGCATATTATATATATATATATATATAGAGAGAGAGAGAGAGAGAGAGAGACCACCTCAAGGAAATACTGGAAGCTTTCATGCTTCAAGAAAACTTCTATAAAAATTTGAACTTAAGATGAAAAGTGAGAAGAACTCTCTTGATAAATTCAATTAGATATGAACTTCTGTATTCATGTGCAGTTAGTGACTCTCTCCTTTAGCCCCGACTTGCAAAGGTTTCTCAAGGGCTTGGCGGACAAACACATCCGTATTTTACTTAATGCAACTATGAACAATTGGGAAACCAGACTTCTCATCTAATGTATATTTATATGTTTCCTATCTTCTTGTTTTTCTCTAGATGCATGACTCATCCACATGATATTTTTTTTGGACGGGGAATACTTTTTTACCCCTTCTTGGTGGGTGGAAGGTAAACAAAGACACATATTGGTGAAAGAGTCCAGAGGTTTGCCTGCAAGTAAATCCCTAGGTTTAATGTTCGTGTGCCCCTGGAAAGGATCTATATGTTCAATAATCTTCAGAAACTTGAAACAATATTTATCAAAATTCTTAAGTCTAGTTCGATATGAGTGTACATTTGTAGCAACAAATATGCAACATTCTGGAAACAAGTACTTACTGAAACTATAAATCACTTTGGGTAAAGGACGTCGAAGTGGCCAGACTGGTGCAACAAGTTCATAAAAGGTTCTATTGGAGGGTGCCAAGGGATGTTTGGCGGGATGAAATCATGATGATGGACATCCATCTTAATGGTATCAAGGCGTACAATGCGAATAAAAACCTAATGCATCTGACATGGGCAGTGATATGGATGTCGTCACTTACTCGTCTAAGTCAATTCACTATGATCATGCAAGACTGTTGTTGAAAAGAAAAAACAACCACTAAGAATTAGGAACGTGAAGAGCTGCGACTATCATCTAAGATCATGTTTATCATATCACAAAAATAAATTTAACATCAAATAAGAATTTTCCATTGAAATATGATCTTTTACTTGAGGAATAGAATAAAATCTATTCTCAAAGATCGTGAGATTAAAGCAAAAGTAGAACTAAATGATAACAGAGACAAAAAGAACAGCAAATAATGAAACATCTATGAAAGAGAAGCAAATGTTAGTATTACGCGATGCATATTGACCTGAAATCGACAACAAGAAGAAGAGATAACAGCATCTCCGTCTGGAATTCCCTTTAGATAACCCCGCTTGCGTGTTTCACCGGATGTGACATATCTGGAAAACATTTCAACTAGACAACAACGAGATTAGTTAGATAAATAGAGGCACATACATGCACAAAGAGAGAGGAATAGAATGTCCCACCAAAATTTGCATATACTTGATCTCGGCTCGTGCAAAACCTCCTTAACAATGCGACAAAGTAATATTTGTTTTACTTGAAAAATAAATCACATAATATATGATATTGTACAAAGTGGACTTTGTTGATGGATTACTTATTTAGTTTCATTTTAATATGAAGAGAAGAATGAAAAAATGCAACAGTCTTCTACCATATGCCTCTTTGTTTCTCATGAATCACAATGTCTAACAGCTCAATAAATAGCTGCAAAAAATTTACTCATAAGAAAAAAATAGACTAATACATATTATCTCAATAAAAATATAACTACTTGAAAAGAAGGGTCTAACGAGAATCTTTTAGAAGCATAAACAATAAAAATGACAATGTGCTAAAGGAAAATGACAACAATGAGCTCCTTGCAATTAAAGTTTTGATTTTTTGCATATAGAATATACATGCCTCTACTCCTCAACAAGATAGCTTATATGGGAAACAAGGAATTTCCACGTTTAGCTAAAGATACATCTATACAACTATAATTAGGAAGGGAATTAAAACCCATGGAAACCGATGAGAGTGGTATAGTTCTAAGGATCCAACAATTAATTTAGAGTCATTTTGTCACTGTCTCCACAAGAAAAACATATAAGTTGATTTCCATGGGTTGGTAAAATTTTTTGGCAGTACTCAAGGCACAATGAAACAAAAGTCATATAAGAAGTGATTGGATAAGAAGGGTGAAGGCATCCAGAATTAGGGAGGGGGAAATGAAGCAGCGGTCAGTCATCATTACTATCCAACAAAGTGTAAAATACCTACTTCTCACTTCTTGGTCATGTTAAGAAAGAAGTGGAAGGAAGACTCCCACTTGCCAATAGAGTCGCTGCCAAAACTTCTACCTTACTCAACAGGGTTGGTAGTATCGGCCGAAACGGTTTCGGACATGTTCACTGTAGCAGGTCCGAAACTAAAAAAAGAAAATTTTAAGGATTTCGAGCGAAATCGATACGGTTTCGCCTGAAATCCACCCGTTTCGGTCCGAAACCGGACGGTTTTGGCAGAAACCGGATGTGCCTCAATGTTAATTTTATCTTTTTTGAATGGTTTCAACCGATTTCGGCCGAAACTGAAACCGGTAGGTTTCGATTTCGATCCTGGCCGAAACCGGTATCGAAACTGGTACTGCCATCCTTGTTACTCAACTTAGTTGGAACAGCCAATGTTCCAAATAGTGGGTTTTAACATCATAATGTTAGCGATTTACTTGTTTATCAATTTATAGTTTAGGATATAGCAACACTTTGCTCCAAATTTCCTCGAATTATCTCACGAACAGATAGAATATATTAAAGAAGAAAAGTGGGGGTAAGAAAAATGATACACAAAACAAGTTTTCTTCCTTGATGCTTCATTTCACAAGACACTTGCAACCTCCTTGATGTTTCATTCCCTTCTGTTATTTTTGTGAATAAATAGATTTTCTTTATGCATATAGATGTTATCCTTGATTCATATACCATTATATTTTTTCCCTAAGGTGCTGTTTGGTATCGGGATAATTTAAGTGAAGAATAGGTATAAGTCATTCCAGGTTAATTTATTCTTATTCTTATTCTCGTATATGTTTAGTATGCGAAGGGATAAGTACGAGAATATTCCTATTCTTCGTTTAGTAAAAAATGAGGATAAAAATGAGAATAAATATTGAATAATTACCATATTGTCCTTCTTATCCCGGGTTAAAACATATGATGCTATTCTTTGTTTGGATGGGATTAGAAAATTTATAATATAATTTATTTTAGTAAAAATTGATACTTAATTAAACTTTACATTCATAATTACGACTAATAAATACCTTATAATAGATTTTAATAGATAAACTTTATTAATATTATTAAAAATATTACAATTTTTTTCATATTAATCTAATTTAATAAAAATAAAGATATTAATTAAGAAATTATGTTTTAAAAATTTGTTAGTAAAATAAAATTAATGAATAATAATTAATTAATTTGTAATTATGAGTAATTAGATAGTATACCTCAATTTTAACATATTTATGTAATATAATAATTAATAAAAAAATATTCAATTTAATATTAATATCATACTATGAGAAACATAATTGAAACTCTACTTTAATTATTCTTTACTGATAACAAAATTTGTAATTAAATTTTTTATTTCAAATTATTTGTTAGTGATAATGAGACTTTTATTATTCAATCTATTTTCTTACACACTTCTTAATCCCACTCTCCCCTGCTAAAATGAGACTTAAAACTCTATCTTAAATCGGACCAAAATCAAACAAATTTTGATTACCTATTTTTTGAATTTTTAACATTTTGATCACTCAAAATAACTACTATCATATTTACAGTATTTACTTTGATAAAAAATTAAACTTTATACATAATTTACACGTGCACATAAAAGATGAATAATTCACGTGTAATCTAAATAATGAGTACGGGTGGCCCAAATAATATACGCACACGTACAATCCACACTAACAGTTAGGAAACATAAATTAATTAGAAAAAAATTATAACAATTGAGAGCATGCTACAAAAAGATAAAATTTTACAAAAAAATTATCCAATTGTACATGGCCTCACAAATGATAGTCCAAAAAAAGAAAATCATATCACTTGTTATTACATAATTTCAATTGATCAAACTTTACCAACAAAATTTCACATAACTTCACAGTTCGATCGGCTGCAAATTTCTCCATCTCGATTGTTTCTTAAATCTTCCACAAGTGCATGCTCTTCAATCTGTCCTCCTATTGTAGATATACTAGACATTTCTACTGTCTGCTCATTTGAAATCTGTTCTTGAAAAAGGTGAATGATATAATCACAAAGTAAATAATTAAGTGCAAAATATATGAAATTGATAAGAGTAAGGGAGATGAGGCTTAGAACAACATGACATAACGTAATCACATGGATCATATTCTATCAAATTAGTTGGGGGTTGCCGTGTGGCCATCCACCCAATCATCATTGCCTCGTTTATACCTGGTAAGACCGAGAGTTTGATATTGGGAAGGAGTTTAACACCAACAGGGAACAATGGGAGCACTTGAATAATGGGAAGGAACTGTCTCCACTGTCTCACACACACACACCATGTGGGAAGGAGCTGTCTTCATGTGGTAGAGAAAACTGAAATGAATGTGCAAACTTAAATGGCACTTCAACAAAGAAAATAATATATGTTGTATTACAATTTTCTATCACTAACATGAAAGAAGGTAGTTCTAGTAGTGGTAGCTGTCAATAATGGGCATTAACCTTATTACTTATATCTAGAAAGAACGAGAACAAATAAGAAAAATGCAAAATGATGGACATTCCTTATATTTGAGATGAGTCTGGTGAAATGCAAAATGATGTCGCAATAAATGAGAAGATCAAATCGCTTTGTGCAACAAAATGACTTGCAAGCTGGGGCTTCAAAAGAAGACTGTGTCAAAATGGCTCATTATACATGAAAACATGGATGCAGTGCATCACACTATATTCCAAAAATAGCTACATGGAATGGACAAGGTTTCACATGGGATCTTATCCTCAAAAAATAAGTTTCCATGGTAGGGAAATTTTGACATTGATAGTTGAGTGAACACAAGAATGATATGCTAGTTTAAAAGCAGCCAGCATTCCACATGCTAGTTTAAAAGCTAGTTTAATAAATTGTGTGGCACGTGATACGTTCCAAGATGTTTGGTAGGACTAGAGTGCTTAATAACAATATTAACATAGATATAGAATTCACTTTGTTACTCTATGTTAATTAGTCGTTATAATTTAGATAAAAGGAAAAGAGGTTACACTAACTTTACATCAGTAAATAGAGGAAAGCACCAACTTGCGTGAGATCGTCGTCCCTCATGCTAGGATCATGCACTCTAGTTGGACTCCCCACTATTACAAACTTCGTAATTGATATGTTGTTCCAAGATTTCCAATGTCACATTATGTGCTAATTGCTGAAATGCAATAAGTATTTGGTAATCACCTCATGCCTCAAAAAATATTGTTCTTAATCTTTGTACATATTTATGTACAGTGTTTGGTATTTTCACTACACTTTGAAAGTGAAAAAAGTCCTTGATTGTTCATTCTTTACAATTAATATATAGCCTATGATTGTATTACCTTGAAAATAGGCCTTGAATCCTTGATTTATATTTTTAAAGTTGCTATTCTCTTTTAGGTGGCAGAGGAACTTCTCCTCTGCACACATGATTGTATTACCACTATATTAATAAATTGGTGGTATAATCCATTACTTTTCTAAACATATATATAGCTAAAATTTTCAAATGTCATCAAACCAAACAATGCACGAACATTGTCAAAAAGGTGAAAAAATGACAACAAATCAACAGCAATTCCCTTATTAGTGAGGCCATGGCATTTTTTTTGGATCCATTGAACTTCCCCAATAAGTAATGCATTCCCATCACATCAATCAGTATAGGAGGTGAGCTGCTAGATGGTTTACAGATTTGAAATTTTTCATAAAGCAGTCCCACTTGAAGGGAGTTTCTAGGTGCCTCGGAAATCCCTCTCAATCTGTCATGGTCAAGGATTGCAATGTGAATCAGCATAGACTTTACAATCACTATATCTCTATGTCATCGAGCACAATTGCCTCGCTCACCTAGGCAATGAGGTGAGACAAAACAAGTCAGAAACACCTTGCCTCGCCTCATGTTTGCCTCACTCATGTAGTCACAGCACACACTCGGTTGTAGTAAAACAAAAAACCCGTGCATTCACAGCACACACTCGACTGTACTAAAACAAGAAACTCGTGCACGAACAGCACACACTCGGCTGTATTAAAACACAAAATCCTGCGTTCACAGCACACACTCGGCTGTACTAAAACAGATTGCTTAAGCACGAACAGCACACACTCGGCTGTTTTAAAACACAAAATCCTGCGTTCACAGCACACACTCGGCTGTACTAAAACAGATTGCCTAAGCACGAACAGCACACACTCAGCTGTATTAAAACACAAAAGTCATGCGATCACAGCACACACTCGGCTGTATTTAAACTAAAACTCATGTGTTCACAGCACATTCACCGCAATTCAATAAAAGATGGGGTAGAGGATATATACTGATGACATTTCTTCCACCCACTTGAAAAACCCACAACCTGATGTTGTCTTGTCAGCCTGCACATACATAAAAATTATTCAAATAATGTACAATTGGCGAGGAAGGCATATAGAATAACACTAGCAAAATGTTGTTCACAAACATACCTTAGATTCTGGGCATACATAAAATACTCTCCCTTTATTCTTACTAGTATTTGAGGTACGCCTTCTGCACGGACCTTTGCCACAACGACATATTAATAATTCATTCACCCACATGAAGAATCGACATGGCTTATCATTCCCAAGCTGTGAGCATGTATATAAGATAAAATGGCATAGTATAACAAAAAAACACAAGTAAATAAATGTTGCGAAGTAAGAATAACATACCCCGAGTGGGCAGCAATAATAAGGACGTTGTGGATTATTACTGCTATGAGATATCTTGATACGACATTCTCCATTGCCACACTCACATTGAATACGAAAGTATTTACCATCACCCATATCTTTTGAATCCATTTTCAGAATACCCTGAAACATAATTATGCACACTGAATATATAGTCATTTGTAATTTTGAAGTCATTAGGCTCAGATGGATATCATTCATTTGTTTAGATTCATTGGAGTACAAATGCTGCATTCACATTTCACATCACTTGCATGAAATCCCAACGTAAGAAGGGGTAGACCTTAGGCCGCCAAACCTACTATATGTGTGAAGTACAAGCAGTGATATGAAATGAGATGCCCCCACAGTACTCCTCATCACATCTATGCTCCTTCCCATCATCATTGCCCATCATATTAGGAACAATGATGATCAACCTGTAACATACATCAACTAGTTAAGAATAGATAAGAAAGCAAATATGTTGGTATATATAAAAGAGCAATCGTGATATGTGCAGTGTAGCAGCCCGAAGCCCATTTAAAGTGGTAGTTGAGCCACGCTGCTCCAAAAAATTAAGTGAGTGAGTGTTCAAAGTGTCACTGTCAAAAAGCGTCCATAGTATCATTAGAGTGTATCCCAACAATCACTGCCCATCAGAAGTCATATCTAAGAATTTGTCAAGGAAATTAAGTTACATAAGGCTTTTGCATATTAAAAAAATAAACACAGCATTAATGAGAGTCATACTAAAATTATCAGAAAACACATCTAAATTATCCAAGTACACAACATGTATATCTAAGAATTTGTCAAGGAAATTAAGTTACATAAGACTTTTGCATATTAAAAAAATAAACACAGCATTAATGAGAGTCATACTAAAATTATCAGAAAACACAACATCTAAACTATCCAAGTACACCACATGCAAAATTGTCCAGTTCAACATTACAACTTAAAATTGTTAGTCATCATTTGGTGCATGCGCTTGACGAGGCCTGCAATAGACAAAATTTTGGTTACATATTCACACCAAAATTTGTAAAGGTGGTCAAATGAATAGAGATTATGGCAATAGTTTAGACAATGCAAATACCCTCGTATATTGTGATGGGCCCAAAGACGAGTTGCCATACGTTCTCGAAATCTCTCCCCTCTAGTAGCCTCTGTACTACTGACTATGTCCTCTTCATCTACCTCATTATCACCAGGATTATCCGCATCAACTTCTCCTTGTCGAAAAATTAAATCAAGACCTTTTTCATTTCTAATAAAGTTGTGGAGTACGCAACACGCCATTACAATCCTGGCTTGTGTCTTAATTGGATAACTGCGACGTTTCACCAAAATTGTAAAACGTGACTTGAGGACACCAAATGCACGTTCAACACAATTGCGTAGTTGAGCGTGCCGATGGTTAAACAAATCCTTCTTATCCCTATGTGTAAACCTTCTTCTATTAGATCTGTACACTGGTAGATGATATCTTGTGCCACGGTATGGTTCTAAGAAGCGAGGGGTATTTGCATATCCCGCATCCACCAACCAGTATTTCCCTACAGCAAGGAATGCATGGAATTCTAATAAGTATTTAAAGTAAATATGAACAACAACCATTAATAAAGTAACATTTACCTTCTGGTACGGTAAATCCACCTTTTTCAATGGCCCACCTCAAGACTTTCATGTCTGCAGCAGATCCCTCCCATCCCACAACGACGTAGGTAAACTTTAGATCAAAATTGACGCATCCCATTACATTTTGGGATGTTTCACCCTTCCGATTTCGATAACGAGTCTGGTCAACAGTTGGAACCTTTGCAGATATATGTGTGTCATCAATTGCACCCAATGCACTCTAATGAAGAGGAAGACATAATTAATTATAATTGATAACTACGAATTAATAAATGCATATGTATTTGATAAGTGAGGGTACACTACATCACCTTGAAAAAAGGGTAAAATTTTGGATCATGTCAAATTTTTGGATGTACTGGATCTTCAGCGGAGGGCTTCTTAATGTACTCATGACGCAGGGATAAGACTGCCGTTAGTACATTGTTAAAATGTCGACTTATCGTCTCGCCTGAATGTTGAAATAATTCTCTGAGCAACCTATTCCCAACTCCATGGCCAACCTCGAGAAGGAAGATAGCTAATTGCTCAGTGGCCGACATATTTTTGGTGTCGTTGAGTACACCCCTTTCCATCAATTTATCCCTTAACCTCAAGAATAAGGTTGGGTGCACCCGAAAACTGGCGTATGATCTGCCCACATGACCTGCCATTAATTGTTTAACCCACCTATGACCTCTCCCAACATCTGTGTGCATTGGGGTCCTAGGGATACATGTGTGGGAGGACAAGTGCTGAACGAGAAGTACATGTTCAACTTCATCCCAATACTCCTCCTCATCCATCATAAGCTTGATGAGATCGCCAAGTGAAGGGCCGATGTTAGTGGTTCCAAAAGTCATTGCCGTTAAAAAAATAAATCCTGTAACCTAGTATGAAAGAACATCTCATGAATCAATTCATGTAAGAGAAGCATTATAAAAATTCCTCACATTTGATTGCAATAATAAATGATAATCGTAAAAATTAAACATTGAATAGAATGCATGAAAAGGATATGAAGATTTGTCAATAGTAGCCCAGGCGGCTCATTATCCATCCGACTTTCAAGTCTTCCGGGAGGGCCATAAAGATGGAACGATCCTCGACATTCCTTATAAACTCAATAGCTCTATAGATATCTTGTTGAGGGATTCCTGGCAACTTTAAAAGCAAATCAATTCCCTCATCCATTGGCGGTGCAACTTTTTTCTGTAATTGTAACATCTCCCGTGCTAGGCTCAACCTCTCATGACCCAGGGACACCAACTTGTCAATTGCATCTTCATTACCTTGGGAAGCACGCTTTCTCTTCCTGTTTGTATTACTAGATGGTGGGAATACTCCTAGACATACAGGGAGCGGTCGTGGTTGCATCATCCCTTGGAACATTCATTTGGGAGATTTGCACAATATTTTCAGGAGTATCGGTGCCATTAATTATATTTTAAATATTAAAATCTAGTCCCGACTCTGTCTGTAAAGTTTGTTGTTCCTCCTCACCAGGGTCACTGCGTGTGTCTAGATAAGAGGAGCCTTCATTGCATATAGCATCATCCCCTCTTGACATGGAAGTTGAACAAATAAGCTCCATTTGTTTGAAAATCAGGAAAGGCTTCCCTTGAATTGACTTGTACTCTTTATTAATCTGAAAATTAAACTGACTTGTTAGTAATTCAAACTCTATGCAAAATTGAACAATTGATTGTGCATTGCATATGGTACATACCGCTGATAGATCATCCCAGGTTTCGTCCGTGCCTGGGACGGGCATTTGTTTCTCCTCATCCCATCCCCATCCTGATCGATTCTTTACACTCACAATTAAATAGTACCTTTTCTTCAAATTTTTAAACCGATTTTCAAATTGTCCATTGAATAGCCTAACTTGGTCAACTCATTAAATTTCAGTACTGTTTGTCGCCATGCTTCTCTTGTGAATTTTCCATTGACAAGATCGTCATTGCTCACCTTGTGTTCTACGAGGGGATCTACAAAGCACAAATCCGCCTCGTTGCTCCAGTTCGCAACTCTACCTTTCCCATCTTTGGATATATTCATACTTCTTACAAGAAGATATAAATTTTCAGGCAAACAAACAACCCTACTTTTCATTAGAAAAGACCAAATCCAAATACAATACATGCTTGTGTATAAACTTTGGCAAACACACAAAAGAGATAGGTCATTACATGCACCGATATTTTGCTACAAAAATATGGATGATAAAAATGTAGAGTATGATAAAATCAAGAAAGAACTTATGCACATAAATGTAAAAAAGGAAGAGCTATCTGTCAAAAGTTGTGATCGAGTATACCATTAAACATATGTCAATTTGCAAATATAGATGTCAATGCTATCAATTTTATACTGTCCAGAGAATGGAAAAGGAATATGGATGATTTTGAGCATGTAAAAATAATCCTAACCTGCCATGGCTAGTCCCAAGTGTGAACGAGATTGACAGCCAACACTTAATAAGACTAGTCACTCTCAATCATGATTTCTGAGCTGAATGTTTGGTACTATATAGGAGGTGCAATCAAGTTTACCTAGAAAATGGTAAAAATACTTGGAGAAGGCCAAAAATTAGATGGTTCGATGTAGTAAAAAAATGTCATAGCTTCTCCAAGGTTTAACTATTAATATAGCATTAGACAAAATACAGTTGTGGGACATAATTAATTAGATTTCAACACTATGTGAGAAGAATCCATGAGTTAAATTTCCATGAGTTACATTGATAATACATGGTGATATAAGATGTGATTTCCAATCCAAGAATTCATTTTCTATAAGATATATTTTCTCCCCAGTGCCGTCTCCAACTATTTTAATGAACCAAGGAACATGTTTCTTAAGAACTGAAATATCTACAGCTGCAATCTAGGATGCCCATACATGGACAAATGATTGAGATTTAATTCTGAAGATCAATGATTTGTCTTCAAATTAGATGTTGTAATTTGCAACAGTTCAAGAGGATGCCTCATTCTATCTTCCAATCATCTATTCACATATAAGTTGCTTACAAAATGTTGTTGCAAATCGACTAAAGAACTAAAGACAATGAGAACTAAATTGACTTTCAGACCTGAAAATTGACTACTATCTTTCTCACATACGAAATCAAAAATGACTAGCTCACAGTATTCTTTCTTAAATAATGAAATTAGTTGTTAAATTTTGCACCTGGAAATCAAAATCAAAATCAAGAAGGTTATGCAGTAACCCTACAGGAAGGAGCAGTTAGCACACCCGAGAGGAAGAAGCAGTTCGCACAGAAGATGGGAAGGAGCAGTTAGCACACCCGAGGGGAAGGAGCAGTTCGCACAGAAGATGGGAAGGAGCAGTCTACATCAACGGGAGAATGTTTAGCCTGCAAGCTTATCAAATAATTTCATTTGCAGTAATACACACAAACACTGATGAGAAGACGAAGAGGAACATATTGCAGGGGGGAGAAGGTGCCTAATAGACACTATAGGGGAGGGGTTTGTGCTTTCCGAGGCCTAGGTAGATGTAAGATTCCCTCACAGAAGGAGCCAGAGCATGAGCTAGGGTTTCCTCACAAAAAGGATTTTCCTCACATAAGGGGAAACATCACGATCGAGCCAGGGCACGAGCTAGGAAGCCGGCCGGAGACGACTCAGAGACGATCTACAGCATAGGAGAGCCCCAATGGCAACGGTCGGAGGCGGTGCCATAGCAGACCGGGAGACATCTGTTGGAGAGCACGAAGGGAGGAATAGCACATTCGAGCGCATGCAGCGGCCGGAGCTGGTCGAAGAAGATAGCAACCTTCGAAGGGGGTCGGACAGCACGATCGCCGTCCGTAGCACAGCAACCTTCAACGGGAGTCGGAGGACAGTTGCCGGCCGTAGCAGACAAAGGGCTCTGCGGAGGCTGCGAAGGGGATCGGAGTAACCCCTCGATCCTTGGAGAGGAAGCACCCTGCGGAGGCAGAGAAGGGCCACGATCGACGCGTGAGTAGTACGAGCGCGGAGGGCACGTTCGAGGTGGTCGTTCGCGAGTAGGGTGATTGAAGTCGGAGGACGATCGCCGGCCGTAGCAGACGAACGCCTCTGCGGAGGCTGCGAAGGGGATCGGAGTCACCCCTCGATCGCCGGAGAGTAAGCACCCCGCGGAGGCAGATCGAGGCGTGAACAATACGAGCGCGGACGGGGAGGATCGAAAGGTCGTTCGCGAGAGGGGCGAACGAGAATGGGGTTGGGATAAGTCATTCCCAGTTTTACTAGGAATGACTTATCCCCCTGTTTAACCCCATTTGTGGAGTTAAACTCATTTCCTCTAACCCAATATAACCCCACCTTTTTTAGCCTTAACAAACGCAAGATAGGGTTAAATTGAGGATAACCCAAGCCTATCCCCGTACCAAACAGCACCTAAGAGATGCTATCTCTTTTATCCCTATTCTTCTGATTCCAAAAATTCATTAAAAACATGGGCAATCATTAACAAAACAAAATTATTTTTGTAATGTTTTACTTGTTCAAAAAATAACATACTAGTAAAGTATATATGAACAAGTATATCAAATGATAAAAGACTAAAAAATAGGAACAGATGGGTTACACGAATGCACTATTCTAAAATAGAGCCAACATATCTAAAAAAATTTAGATCATTTCAATCTTTATTTTAATGCGAACAACTTCTACTGTCTACTGAGTCTCCAAAATATGCTCCTAATGAATAATATTCACAAAATATCTCAAGAAAAAATAATTAATTTTTTTATAAGTAAATATTCAGAATAAACAACATACACTAGCAAAATTTATATTATATTATGATTATATATATATTTTTTATTTATGGTAAATAATACCACGAATTCATTGAAGAAAAGAATATACAAACAATCACACATACATATATATACAAATATATCACTATATGAAATCGCAATATCTGAAATATTTCTCATCACCCTTGTTTGTCTTATGGAAGCATAACCTTCATCAAGCATCTACATATAGGGAGAATTATCATAGAAGTATTATATTCGAGTAAATAAAATATCACGTTAAGAACTATGTTCACTCTTTCTTTTGATCTTTATATGCATCTATCCTAGTCTGGTCTATCGGCTAGAAACCAGTAATCTTCCTCCTAAGAAAAACCTCTGATGTAACAACGCCACATATCATGACTCTGATCTATTTATATTTTTTTATTCATCATCACTTACTTGTTTGAAATTGAAATCAGAAATAGACCTTTATTTATTTTGATGAATTATTGACCTCATCATCCTGTCCCTGAGTAGTGAGCTCTTTGGTGAGTGCATGTAAAACGCTTGTTGCAGAGTTTGCGTGGCAGTGCTAGTATGCATAGGCCTTAGTCTCCTTCCATACAATCAAGAAGTCATCAGTTCTGACAAATAAATAAAGAGTTAGTAATGATCTTTAGTCTTAAACAAGTAAATAATTAATGAATAGAGTTGAACATCCGGATCTTGAAATTTGAAATTATCATAGAAAGAAAGCAAAGGTTGAGAAACATCTCTTACCTTGTGTAATATAATCACATCAATCCACTCATTCTTCCAACGAGAAGTGGTAGGTTTTACTTTGGTTGTCGATCACAAAACCCAAGGTTGTAGGATAGTCGGTGTTAACCAACTAACAACATAAAATCCACCACTTTCTCAATCGAAAACAGAGCAAACTCCGCAAAAAGAGCAAAATCATTCATTCCATATCAAAGACTTACTGTTCACTACTTGCAATATCTATGTATCAGTTCCTCCTATTCTCATGAACACTGTAGCCGTTCTTCTTCTTCTTCTTGCTGAAACATATCTACGAACATGGTCGAGCCCTAGTGATTTTATTCATTGACAAAAGTTTCATAAGACCCAACCCTCGGCTACTTCGTCCTAGCTAATATTTATATAAATGAGTCGCATGTCACGTCTAAGTAAATATTCAGCACCCACAGTCAAAAATAAGTATTTTCCCAATAAAAACTAGTAGTTTTCACCTCACCTGCCAATGGTTGATGGCCACTTTTTCTTCTTGGGTTGCAAGGCTTTTTGTGGCTAGTTTATTGTCCATGGCTCGATCCAGAGAAAGTGAGAAACCCGTCCATCATACCTGCAATTGCTTTGATGTTTTATACAATTGCTATGGAGCATTCCCTCCTTAACTCCATTTTAAGCAATGTTCAATTTTTCTCTCCTTCAGGTTCAACACCTGCATGTTCTATTCTATGGCTGCATTTCCTCGTGTCTCCTTGTAAGCTGTACACAACTCTCCTCCTCCATTCAGCTCAAATTGAAGGCTTCTTGCTCAGCACCCGCAATTGCTGCAATTCCTTTTCCTTTCTTCTTCATCTGCTCCACCTTACTTGATCATCTCCTGTTAAACCTGCAATTCTTGAGAGACATTCTCTCTTTAATCCCATGGTAAGCCATTCTCAATTCCTGTTCAGCACCTGCAATTGCTGTAAATAAGCATTTCCGTTTCAATTCCACTCTAACATGTCCACAGTTTTTCTTCTACTTCAGAGATCAATGGTGGTCTTCTTCCTTTGACCCACTCTTCTTGCATCACTCCCTCCCTCACAGACACAGCTCAGGCGACGAGGTCCCGCTCGTCGAGGCCAGGGAGGGCCACGTCCAGCCGCATCATGCTCCGGTACAGCCCTGGTGGTGGGGCACCTGCCTGCACGCAGAGCTCCACCACGGCAGGCGCCTTCCCGTAGTACCTCTTGAGCTCGCTGGCCGGCGGCGCCCCGCCGGGGTCCCCCCTCAGGTGCCACACGTAGGCCGTCCCCAGCAGGTCGTCGACGGTGGCCTCCTGCCAAGCGTGGAGGCCGGCCCGGAACTGGTGCCCCGCCGCCCGGCACATTCTCACCTTGTGCCCCTTCGCCCCCACCTGCACCTCCGGGCAGTAGCCGCAGGTCTGCACCGCGTACTTCTCCATCAGCCTCTCCGCCCCAACCCTCATCTCTAACCACGCCTCCAGCGTCCTCCCCGCCACCTTCCTCAGCTGCTCGTGCCCTTCGCCCCCTTCCTCTTCCCCCTCCTCCTCCTCTTCGCTCGGCGTAATGGGAGGCTGGGAGCCCGCGGCCTCCGCCGGCGCCGCGGCATCCTCCGGCTCGAAGTCGACGATCCGCCCGTCGATGGAGTAGACAGGCTTTGTTCTCCGCTTGGCTGGGTAGCCCTCCAGGTCGAGCCCCGCTTGGATGCAGAGCTCCACGACAGCGGGGAGCCGCGGGACGAGGAGCCGCTCCTTGTGTCCGATCCTTGGCTTGCCGACCCGATCGTGCAAGTGGTAGCAGTAGGGGAGGCGCGCTACGTCGCGGATGCCCCCCCATGTCCAGGAGTGGGCGCTGCCCCTGGCGGCGCTCCCGGGACCCTCGCAGCTCCGGATCAGGTGGCCACCGCCGCGGCCGATGTGGAGCTCCTCGCATAAGCTACAGCGTTGGACAGCGGCGCGGAAGGAGGGGTGGGCGAGGAGGCGGGAGAGGCCGCCGAGGAGTGAACGCCAGGCAGAGTGGACGCGGAGGGCGACGGGGAGGAGGTCGGGAACGAGGAGGCCGTTGGCCGGGGGGTTCTCCAGGAGGCGGCAGGGGTTGGCGAGGCTCTCCCTGCGCTCTTCCTTGGCCCGGCGGATGAGCTCCTTCACTGGGGTGGGGTAGGGCTTCCTCTCCCACCTCCTCCGTCGGGGCACGTCCGCGTATGGCGCCTCTGCTGCTTCTTCGACGCCTCCTCCGCCCAGGGAGGTAGAAGAGGAGGCGATGCCGGCATAATGGAGCGAGGTGAAGCAGGTCCTGGTCTGGGCATGGGAGAGCTGCTCTGGCCATGGTTGCAGCAGCCTTCCCATGCGCATCTTGCCGGCCGGCCCCTCCCCTTCTTCCACCCCTCTCCCTCACCGCTTGTTAAACAGCAGAGTCTCCAACGCACGTTTGCAGTTATTAAGTTAAATCTGACGGATGAGATGATTTTAAAAAAAGTACTTCAATCTTACTGACGGATGAGATGCCTTTCCAGCGCTCGTTTGAAGTTATTAGCTTCAATCCAACGGATGAGACGGTTTTGAAAAAAACAACTTCAATCTGACTGACGGATGAGATGGGACAAACCGATGTTAGGGCGCGTTTGACAAATCAGAATTATTTTTATAATCCGATTATAGAGACATGTCCGGTAGACCTGTAAACGGTCGGATACGGAGCGAATAATGTGATATTTGAATTCGTATCCGATTAGTAATCGAATTATCCGTCGGATACTTTATTCGAATAACGATCGGATAAATACGAATTCGAATTCGGTTCGAATTTTAAACGGATAATTACTAAGCCTACTTAGGGGTGAGTTGTGTTAGCCGTGTGAGAGCATCATATATTGTTTTCTCAAAAAAATAAAGAGAGAGTGAACGTTTTTTTATTTTGAGAGATGTTATCAAAAGATTAGACTTCATCTTAAAAAATAGGAGATAACTTATGAAGTGGGTGTAAGTGAATTTCTTATTTTTAAATTATATTTTGAGATCAAAAAAGATAAAAAAGAACAATCAAACAATATATTAAGATTTAAGCTAATTATATATAGAATATGTATATCATTAGATTTTTATCTAAGGGTTCATATTCGGTCGGATAATATCGAACACGGATATCTCGATATTTGAATTCGTATCCGATTAATAATCGGATATCCGATATCCGATTAAATTATCCGTCGGATATTTTATTCGGATAATTATTCGATTAAACGAATACGCATTCGAATTTGGTTCGAATTTTAAACGGATAATTGCCAGGCCTAATGTCCAGGGCGAGTACAGATTTCACACATGACATGTATTAAACGAATACACTGTAGCACCACTTTTGCGTAGTGTCGCCTTCACAGTTGTATTTCCAATAATATCCTTCCTTTATTTTATAATTCATTTCAACCAATGTTATCTGAACTTGACCGGTTCGACCGTGAACCGAACCGTGAATCGGTCCAGGAACCGGTCCGATAAAATGACAAAAAATTGTACGAATCGCGATTCAACCGTTGAACCGGTTCGGGCCAGTTCGACTCTATTCTCCCGCCAAAAAAAAAATAAAAATAAAAAATGATTCGGTACCCGCCAACCCAATCCGCCGGCACAAATAAATAAATAAATAAATATATTATTTACTTATATTCAATCAAATCATTTAATTCGATAAACAACTCAAGCCCACATCCTATGCCATCATGACCCAAAGGTGAAATCTCCAACATATAAAGTCAAGTAAGTCTTTCTAACTTCTAATATGGGACTAAACATAAATGCTATATTTTCAACATATAAATGAAGATATTTGAATCAATAAAAAGGCTCTATTTCCAATAAGTAGTTACAAGTTATTCTCTATATACATGTATCATGTATGTTTATTTATTTTGATCATTATATCTTATTTGAGTTATTTCTTATTATATTAGGTTATAGAATCGGGTCGGATCATATATTAATATTATAATGACATCACAGTTCAAACCTGTTCGAACCAACGGTCAAACCAATTCGAATCGAACCAACTCATTATTCGGTTCAGACACCGATCCGATTACGAGAACATTGATTTTAACAATAAAACCAAGCATGGGAGTTAGAAGGTGTAAAATGATAAAAACATTTCATAATCCATCAGGGCTCGAGAATCTAGTGTAAAGTTGCTTTTGATGATAAAACGACATTTCATCTTTTATAGTCTGTCTCTCTCCTCTCTCAAATAATCTGTCAGACGTAAAAATCGAGGAGACTGGGCTGCCTTTGAAAAGGTTTAACTCTTGTCGGCTGATTTTCCTGTCATAATCTAAAGTTTGAGCGTTATCAAACGCAGCCTAAGGTGAGATTTGTGAGAATTGTAATGTAATTTTTAAATTAAAAAATTATAATTAAATCGTATATATTTAGTTGTGAATCTTATTTCACCGAGAATCAGAAGTTTCAATGAGAGTAAATTTAAAAAAAAATTGAGGTATTGAATGTACACCTTAAAGAAATAAGAACTTAATTACTTTCTCATTTATATATCTTTCTTAAAATAAATTCATATTTACTAACTCATAAATTAATTTTATTGGTAAAATTCTCATTTAACTCACTAACATAAGAACTTAATCTCCAAATAAAATTCAACCCAAACTTAGTAAATATATTCACAATTGAAATACTTAGTTTATCAACCCCTATATTCTAATGTCAGTGATATGTCACTTTGATGGAACTATTTATTTATCTGTTTCACCGTGACATTGTTGGCTGAGGAAGAATAAATCTATCCTCCTTTATTTCTCTTCATCGTTGATTTTAGATAAATTATAATCATATAATAAGCACACATTGACAAGATGCGATTTAATATCTTTTATATCAAACATTATTTTTTTCTCCAAAAATTGTTCTTGGCATGATAGCGGTATAGTAATTTGCCATATTAGATCATACCACCAAAAAACCAAGGTAACTCGCCATATTAGATTATACCACCCAAAAATTAACACGATTCGATGGTACAACAAACCATGTGTCAAAATAAAAAGAAAATCAAAAGGTACGAATTTGAAAATCAATCTCTCTCTCTCTTCCCCCCCCCCCTCCCCCCAAAAAAAAAACAAAAAACATGAATAGATTGGTGGGACTAAAATTTCAAAACCTATTTTCCCCCCTAAAGTGTAAGACGGCAGCCAAAAGAAACATCAAAATGACACAGTACCATAATCAAAGGCATCAGCATTCTTGTCCAAGTACACACAAACAGGCGACGATACCTCAAAACGCCATACTATTATAAACAGTGGTAGCCAGTAGGCAGAGATCCCCTTCTGCCCAAGCTTCCAAAACGAAATGTCCCACTTGGTTTACAATCTCAGAACACAAAACAGGGGAAAAATGGAATAAGTTGCAGAGAAGGGCCTCTCAAATAGGCAAAATTTTGTCAACGTCCCCTGTACTGGGAACTCCTGTACATATTCCTCACAGAGTAATCCAAAAATCTCGAAGCCCTCCACTGTGACCTGTAGTCAGCCTCAATGGTAGATTATATGGTTCAAGGGAGAAGAAAAAAATAGAAGCCCCCTTCACTCCCTTGGCCATGCACCACAAAGTACCCAAGAGGATCAATTGTTGACCCCATAATCATACATAAATAGAACCAAAAACTGGACAAAAATGGGGGAAAGAAAGGGCATATGTAATTGGATTGCGCTCTTCATATCAAGTTAGATGCTAGGTGGGCAGTTTAGTTCACTCTGAGTCCTTGGCTGGACCTGATGAAGTGTCTGGTCCATTCGACGAATCCTCCACGTTCGCAATAGTAGGCGTGCTCTCCTGAAGGTTATCCTCGCTGGTCATGGCCCTGGGCCTGCCGGGCCTAGATCGGATGTTAATACCCATAGGGAAGGGCTCCTGCATGGAGAGGGTTGAAGGAGATCACTCAAATTGTCATACCTCTATTAAGGGTTTCCACGTAAGTGCACACAGCAAAGTTTGTGTACAAAGAGAAGAGATGGGATCCATAAACCAAGGTCACCCATTACTGTGTAATACAGATGCATGAGATTTTCTGTACATGTTGAGGTTGCTTCATACCTGATCACCCGCATTGGGACCATCTGTATGGAATAGAATAGGGCGGCACCGTTTGTCCTCATTCATCAAGCTTGAATTCTGGAAATGAGCTATCAAAGCAGCTTTCCCTTGGATACGAGCATATGCAAGTGATGCCACCTTCTCACTATTAAATTTCTCCCATTTCTTACCATTAAATGTCTGGAAAAGACAGCAACTTCTTGTCAAGGTTTTTGACACTATAAAAAGGTATATCCAAGGCAAAATAACACGGGCATTTCGAATAGAGGTTTGGAAACTTCGTATCAAAGATGGAAGGGAAGTAACCACCTTAAAGAAAGGAATGATTTGCTGAGGATCGATCATATTGATAAATGCGTAGCCCACATTACACTTGTTCTGGAACAGAAAACAGAGAGCCAGTGAAACAACATTCATATGAGGGAAAAAGAGGGCCAGTGACCTGAGAACGGCTTACCTTAAAATCAATAGGTAGATAAATGAAATCATAAGTCCCTCGGTGATTCTCATCAATAGCAGCCAAAAGCATTTTTGATGTGTATCTGTACACCATAAAGAAAAACAAAAAAGAGTGAATACCTGTTTGCATTTGCTTCCTGAAACATTAAGAACAGAAAACATTCCAGCTGGAAACATGCATACTTGTTGGGAATGTTCTTTATCATTAATGTCGTTCTCGAATCCTCCCCTCGAATAATGCGCTCAATATCAAGTTCATATTGTTTCTTATTGTCAGCCAGGTTTGAGTTTGCATCACTTCTCCTGCTCCTTACTCGATCATTTGGGGGATCAAGTGTAGCAGGGACTGGGATCATGGAGTTCCTGCCGTGGAACATGTGACACCGTTGCTGAGGAGAAGGTAGCCCAACGTGAGGAGAAGACATTGAAGGCTCGATACAGTTGCCACCAATGTGAGGGAATATATTATGAGAAGCAAGCCCCAGAGCATGCAGTGTAGGACTGCCAGGAAACCCCATGCTACCAAGAGAGCCTGGTCTAAAACCAGATGCATCAGTGGCATCTCCAGCGTAAGTATGTCGCCTGTCCCAGAGAGAGGGATTCACAGAAGGTGCTGAACCAACATGAGGGTGATGCAAGGGTAGAACTGTATTCAACAAATGCGATGGTGCTCTTGAAAGCCCATGCAACTGGGATGGAGGAGCAGGGATATTGTTGACTAATGACGGTGAATTTGGCCACATCACATGCCCTGGTGAATGCTGATGATGATATGAATTGGAGTTATTCCAAACATACTGATGTCCATGAAGGGGGCAACTCGTGTTCCCTGAAGATCCAAATGCTGCAAACGTGAGAAAGGAAACCATCAATTAAGGAACAAGATGAATTGAGTGAGAGAAGACTAACACAACAGGCATGGAACTGCAGAAGCTTTAATAGCATTGCAAATTTTGAACACATCCATGACTTTTTGCACTCACCACTTTCATTGTGTTCATAAGAATGGCTATTAGGCCCACTTGAGCCCATTCTGTGAACATGCTTGTTGTCAATAGCTTCGGTAGGTCTGGAGATATTTATGGCCATGGAAGGCATAGCGCTTGTGGAGCTGAATGGAATACCATTGGCTACACCATCATGGTACTCAGCAGCTGAACGGGAATGCAGTGGTGACATGGATTGGAACCCAAAATTAATCTGTCCCAGTGAATGACTGTGCTCAACAAGCCCAGGTTGATTACTATGGTTGCCTACTGATGCAACCCTAATTGGGGAGGACAAACTATGAGAAACAGTAGATGAGACTTCAGGAAATTTGTTATCCACAAAGGGGTTAATTGATGATTGAACAGTAGAGAGTACACCCCGAAAAGATTCACTGTCAAGGCCATTGGATGAAATTCCTCCAACAGTGATTGATCCTGAAGAAAAACAAAGAAGATCACATTCAACTGCTATAACAATGAAAGAGCAACACATTCTACTGATACAACAATATCTTATATGCCAGAATCATACCATATCCTCCTGAAGGTGAATTGTTGAGAGGGCTTCCTTGTTGGTGGCAACTATTGACTTCTTCTGTCTCCAAGTCAGGAGAAAACTGCTGTGCCGAGCTGCTTTAGAAGAAAGTGCTGGTAAGTAAGCAATCTCTTACATTTTAGAAACTGCTAAAAAATCACAATAACTGAAACAAATTTCAGCAATAAGCTGATTCCTTGACCTTGCCCTTTATTCGTGTTTAAAATCATTCAGTGGCACTATATCTAACCAGTGTGGGTACAAGGGATGACAAGCACTGTATTAAGGCTCGAATGATCACAGTAGCACCTGGAAAGGCTAAATGCTGGTGGAGGTCAAAATTTGGGCCGACAGACATTTCAGATAAGCAAACCATCTTACAGAATGTAGAAAAAACAATTATTTTAAGTGAAGACAACAACATACTTCTACATATGCTGCTCAATCAAATAAACAAATTCAGCTAAGCATACTCTATAAGAAATAAACATACAAATATAAACAGACATAAATGTTGATGGAACGAAATCCTGGTAGAGGGAAGGGAAAGATGAGAGTATTGTCAATGTCGTCAGATAGAAATTGTTCTAGCTAATTATGAACCATGTGAGGGAGTCTGCTAAACAACCATCAAACAACTTATTGTATTCTTTTGTTTTTACAGAAAAGTCAATATTTGTCTTCCATTTTCTTAGCTTTCAGGGAAAAACTCGTTATCATTCTCAGAGAAGACATCCCTGAAATTTCAAGCATGTGTATAATTTAACATTTCATCCGGAAAAAAATCAACATCATAGTTAAACATTATTCCAGAAGCAGAAACAAAAGTGTGCATAAAGAGTACCACCGTCTTGCACCTCCAGGTCTGCTGGGCTCCAGCTTGATTCGCTTTCCTGCAATGTCACTTCTATTCAAAGCACGAAGAGCAGCTTCAGCAGCTCTGACATCATAAAACTCTATAAACTTGTGATTATGCTTGTGTGGAGTTTCCCGGATCTGTATACCAGCAAAATCACTAAAGCCTGCTATTGCATAAGCATCAACTTTTAAGTTTTAACAATACCATACCTCTTTAATCTCCCCATAAACACCAAATTTCTGACGGAGATCATCATTTGAAACAGAAGAATCAAGATTGAACACCACTAGTGTACCCTGGTTAATATCTTTATCTGAGGGATTGTCCTGTTAATAAATGTCCAGAAAATCATTAAAACATATTCATCTAAGTATCTGCATGAATAATGTTCCCAATGGGAAGATAAACAAATTTAAATACAATGATGACCATGCAATGATTGATTTCATAACCTACGTAGGACATGGTCTTCAAATCAACCATGTATGATACCAGCACAACCCCCCACTATGCACCACTGGCATGCCAGTGCAACCTCTCGCCACATATCCACCCATGTCCATTCGCCATCAAATTATCCCCTCTAACCTTTTATGGCAGTCATCTCTCGACCACATTTAAATTTCTTCTCTCCATGTCTTTTCCACATGCAGATGGAAAAAGGACTTGCCACATGCCACATTATGAGAAAGCTTGTCTTATTCATATAGATAGATAACAGTCAACTTATTAGATGTCCCACAGCAAACCAGTTGATCACATGACATAATCCTTCCCAGATGCCACATACTTTTTCAGAGGAATATTAGGCAACCATCAAACACATAACACTTCTGTTGGTTCCAAAATTTCAGGTTTTTGAATCAAAGATTCATCTATCAGATATATCGCCTACTCTTGATTGTTAAGTTTACGGTTTTCTTGCCAACTTTATCTTATTTTACCCAAAGCTCTGTTGTCTTGTTCACTATCATTGGGATGGTAGGAATGAAAAAAAAAAGATACAGACAAAATTGTGGAAAGAAGAATATACAAATGCATTATGAAGGCAAAGTTTAAAGGGTAAAAAGGCTCCAAATAGGACAACACAAAACCACCGCAAATTCTCTAGACCAAAGCTACCCACATGCAGGCTTTCTCCTAGCCACTCCTCCTTAACATGTGATAGACTGTGGGCATCAGATGCGCTGGCTCTCTATGGCCTTTGGCAGCATAAAGCACACAGATGAGGTGAAGGGAACAGAGGAAGAAAGTCTTTAGGGAGAAAGTATGAAGAAAGAAGACCTAAACAAAGAAGAGGGATACGTGGACCTAAGTAGACTACATGCTGCAGTCTGTATCTCCCATTTGAGGATCCTAGACTTTTTTGTACTGGCCAACATAGTCTGCTCTCCTCTATGAATCACACTCTAGTCAGGCTTTGATAGGTTGTCTGGGTTTTGTGACTTTGTCGGCCAATTCCAACCCAATGCGCTAGATTTTCTAAACATCGTTCAAAGGGAAAAAAAACATAAGAAATTTAAAGAAACATAAAATGCTCACATCTTTACACTTCAGCAGGGTGTATATGAGTGTGTGCATACATCTATGTATGGATTCAGAACTATTCCAACTTATTTCTTTAGCAACATCATCTAAATTTATGCAGAAGAAACTTGGAATCCCCTTACCACGTGTATCATAATCCAGTACAAAAAAAATGAGAATTTATACCTTTGGAATTGAGAAGTGTATGTCAAGCTTCCTCCGTCTTAAAGGCTTGTTTTGAAGTGCTCTCATTGCATTGCGTGCTGACCTTATGTCATAGTATGATATCATAACAAACCCACGATGCTTGCAGGCTGTATAGATATTGCGTATATCCCCATATTGCTGAACAGAAGTAGAATGTGACACCACCATAAAAAGGTCCAAAAACGCATAGGAAATAGATGTCATAACTCATAAAAAACCACAAAATATGATTAAATGAGTACCTCAAAAAGAGTTCGAAGCTCAGAATCTTCAACATTGCTATTTATGTTCCTTACAAAAAGTGTTCTAGAAGGATGTTCACCATATGGGTGTTCTCCAGCAAATGGAATACTGAGCACCCCTTGGTGACCGTTAGGGACTCCATTAGCAAGGTCTAAATTCTTGTTGTAATTCAAATTATCATCAGCTTCAAGCTCCATTCCTCCCCCACTATAAAATAAATCCTCCTCCACATCATCAAAATTATTGGGCTGGGATATACAGTCAAGGTCATCAATGACACCAGAAAGCAATTCATCATCACCAGGAAGGAGATCCCCGATAGTCTGGGCTTCAATTTCTTCTGATGATTCAAAGGGTTCATCCTCCCTAAACTTGGCATTAACAGAATTGGTGGATTGCCCAAAAAAAGCATCAGATGATAGCCTCACTGCATAACAGAAATGAAAAAGTTGCATCAATATGTGCTTACATCTAGCTTATGGTGATCTGCAAAAAGGGAGGAAAGATAACTGAACCAAGGAAATCTGCTACTTGAAACAGAACAATTGCCAAACATGTGCCCATATCTCCCAGAAGCCTGTGACATTCATCACTCCCCCTTATATTTCTTCAATTTGGTTATTTCTACATGCATATGTCATTCCTTCTTAAACAAAAAGAGATCGGCAGAAAATTTCAGAACACTTTTGGAGTACAAGAATTCGGAATAGCTTACATTTTCTGTTGAATACTTCTGAAAAAGAGCAGGAGAAGAGGCCATTTTCATATTGGAAGCCGTTCTTGCTTCCATCCATGTATAGAGATGCTGGATGGCCATGTAGATTTGGCTGAGGCCCTGAATCCTGCTCTGTGGTCCTCCATGGAGCCATGGACAGCCTAGCCATTGCTGAATGGTGATCAACACTAAACTTGCTTTTCAAATCATTGATAAGATAAGGAGGTTCCATTGAGTCCATTGAGTGGGAGAACTCTTCCCTTGATGGTGTAATAGACTTGCTTCCAGGGACTAATGGCATACCCTCAGTTCCTGCAAAGCATAAACCGAAATAGCTTTATTACGAGAGCATAGAACAGAGCATGACAACAAGCAACAAATAGCAGGCTGCCATCCACTTAGAAGCAGTAGTTCAACGCGTGTGAAGCAGCAAATTACTAACAGAATACAGAACAACACACCAAAGTCGATAAAAAAGTTCATCAGCAGCTCTATCACCTAGTGGCTAACAGGACAAATCCTGCAATCAGAGATAGTCCCATGAAGACCAAAAGTCATGCTTCAGAGCATAAGGTCATAGATTCTGCCAGCAGCTTGCGTACACCAAAACGTATCCAGCAAGCTAATATCCTAACAGGAATATGTTTTTTCCCCTAAAATCCTAAGAAATACATTACAGAAACGTAATAGGTAGGCAGACAAGGCGTATGGTATCATGGATCAGACAAAAAACACACATCGATGCATATCCGCCTTATGTGAGAAAGGATAAATCCAAATTTCGTGATGCAGGCATCAGGCGAATATGGTAATATTTGCAGCAGACACATGCACATGCATCAGGCATAATGGACATAGATATATGCTAACGTAGATGTTGTGGATTGTGGTGTTAAGATAGCATTTGGTTTGGATTGTGCCATCGATCCACTGTGGAGTCTTGATGTGCACTTAAATCCAATCCAAATAGTCTCTGCATAATTTTTATAACTTTCCAGGATCTCACATCATTTCTGATCAATCCAAAACGAAAGCTGAAGAGTTCATGGAATATGCAAATAGTCTCTCTGACAATGTTTCCAATGAAGGAAGACTCAGGGATCGGGGTTGAGATCAGCCGGCCCAAAACCAATCCGGATTGGTGGGATCGGCCGATCCCAACCCAATCCCAATCCGAATCAGCCGAGTCAGGCCAGCCACATTGTAGTGAAGACAAAAATTCAAAAAAAGGCAAAAGTCCTTTAAAAAATAAGAAATATGTTTAATGATGGAATACACAATTTTTAGATGAGAAACCCATAATGTTCATACATTTGAATGGCTACTGGGAATTCCCCATGTCAAGTTTTTTTTACGGTTGGGACTTCTCTGCTGGAAGCTCCATTTGAAGAGCCGCTGGGACCCCCCCATTCAATAAAATAAAATAAAATAAAATAAAAAATAAAACCAGTTTGAAATTCTAAAAAAAAGTCAGGATCAGCCAGTCCAAACTGATCCTGTTCACAGGGTCGGAATCACGGTATCAAGGTCGAATCGGTTGGACCCAAAACCAATTGGATCAGGCCGGCCTGCACACCTTGAGTGTTTCTAGAGAACATCTTTCATGAATATCATTTCATAAAAAAAGGCTAATGGATTCCGGGCCACTTCATAAAAGGAGAAAGAAGATGTGCCCCGGAAAACAAGGCCACTTACTCAACCAACGTCTCTCATGAGAAATCAATATCAAAGTGAGTTTAACATGCCAAACATAATGTTTTATATTTAAAACAGGCCTTCAATTCTGCCAGACGATCTTAAGATTATTTGCATGATCTGCCAGATGATCTTTAGATTATTTGCATGGCTATTCTCACATGTGAATCAAATGGTGATTCGGTGAATCAATGTAGCATAAACAGAAATCAATATTGCCACTTGGGTGTGAATATTCGATGTAAAATATCAAGTAAAAAATATATCAACCACCATTTATGCAATTATTTCTTTGTTTTTCTCTGATTATACTACCTAAAGACATTACCTTAATATTTTATGAGACAATGCCCACACTATAGATGCATAGTCGCATAATCAACAGATAATTTTATCTGTTTAAGATGAACACAAAATAAGGATGTGGATTCAGATATCTGACTCAATTACACCCCTGAATACCCAGATGATGGATCTTTGGCTGCAAATAATTTGGAGGACAAGAAGCACAGAAATGGCTGCACCTAAATGCATTTTCCAGTAAGATCTGCCACATGAGACACATTATCAGTTTCAGGTGATGAGAAGACCAGTAAACATGTAGCTTGGCCTCATTGTAATAGTAGGTAGTGACTAAAAGCCGTATCCCATCAATCTGCGGCCCTTTATAAGGCACATGCACCAAACTCATTTTGGCACATAAGATTGACAAAACTCGATAGCAGAACTAAGGTGATAAATATTTCATTTTCTAGCCGCCACAAGACTACAAACACATCGTTTCACAACGTCTTCAGTTATGCAAGTCCTCACTTCCAACTTTCATACAGCTAAAGCAGAAAGAAATGGTACAAATTCGGATTAAAAACAAACAGCAAGAAGAAACCTATCATAATATCTAGCAGAACATGAGCCCAGGACATTGTACCTATCTTCGGATGAACAACTCCCAGTAGAGTAACAAAAACTACTGAGATGAAGTACTTTCTAAGAAGAGGCATGAAAGTAGAGTTATGGAGCAGAATAGTCCGAAGTGTGTATCTATGTTACATCAGAGAATTACTTAGAGCACACAAACAAACATTTCATCTAAATGAAGACCAGCAGCATAAGTTCTGGAAATTCAAACTAAGAACGGTATCAATGAAAAGGTCATTGGTGCCGATGTGCACTAAAGTTCCCACATTAAGAAGTGAACCCAAAGTTTGCTGGTGGCAGCGAAGTCCTACAAAAGACAAACTTCGGGAATTCATGAGGGATAAAATTCTATAAGGGAAAAAAGTAAGAAAAACATGTAGAACACCAACGGGTACCCAGAAAACTAACCATGATAGTCATGCACAGATTCAGGTTTCCAAAATCCAACTTGTCTCTGCGTAACAAAAAGGGAGGAGATGTCACAAAAAACACAAACACAGCTGCATCAAGGAAAGGGATTAAGAAAGCCGGAAGAAGTGTTTCAGTAAACAAAACTCAATTTCTACAAAGATAACCATAGGACACGCTTAGTTAAGATAATCATCAGAGGCTACTCTACCTCTGTCGGCAAGCGGATTTCATTGGAAAAGAATGATGACGGTGCAGATGCCATGTAGAACGATGAAAGGGGCCTCTTTTCCATGATTTCAGATGGCATCCTGCGATCATAGACCAGAAACCCTAAGGATAGCAGGTTCTCGACCTCAGCAGGGTACCGTCCACATCCGCTTGTGCCCAGTTATGATTGACCCACCCAAATTCTGTCACACCGAAGCTTGAGATGCCCAACGAAGAAGGGAGATCGAGAAGATGGCAGCCGTTCAGGTCCGCACTGCGCACCGCAGAAACCAATGAGATCAAGACTTTGGTGGAAGAAAAAAAATTGTAAAGAACGCAGATTTCGGACAAAAACCAGCAAACAACCGAAATTGGGTTTAAAAAGGCGGTCGGCAGAACCAAAAAGAAGGCAAATTCAAAATTAAAGGTGAAAGTGTACCCAGAAAAGAAGCAAAGCTGAGATAAACAGGATGAGATAGAGAGAGAGATAATAAAAATTTAAATTTGAAGCACACCTGGGGGAAAAACAAAGAGGCTCAGCGGAAGCGAAAATTTTCTGAAAAGAAAAACTCTACCTGGAGAAGGCGTCTTTTCAAGCACAAATTCAAATGAAGGAGGAGTAACACTTGCAAAATTCAGGGAAAAGAGACAGAAGGACACGAAAAAAAAGAGCAAGTTTTGCGGACGAGTGCACGCTAAAGGAACCACCCCAACAACAAGTGGGAAAAAGTGGCCTTCACATGGAGGGATCGGGAAGTTAAAAGATTACAGAGCTCAAAAGAAGCGGAATTCCCATTCACCCCACAAAAAACGAAACGAAATCCGAGTGGGGGAGAAGACCCTGGGACCAAAGAAAAAGGCGTCACTCAACAGATCACGGACCCTTCCTCGGCAACTCCACAGGGAACTCTGAGATCAAACACTGCATTATAAAGTGAGGGATCGCGACGTGGAATAGATTACGGCACAAGGCAAGGCGAGGGTGGGGTGTGAGGTGATCCGATACCTCTCTCTCTCTCTCTCTCTCTCTCTCTGCTTCACAAATTCACACACTCGGCGTCTGTGCCGTGCGAGACCTTCCAAAGCGATCCCGTTCTTCCCCGCATTGCAAGCTACCACCTCCGCCCCCTCCCCCAGCTTAATTTATGCGCACATCCCTTGACGCCCAAGGGGGGCTCCCCGCCGTCGGAATCTATGGCGTCTCGGGAGAGCTCCAAGCCGGCGCCGGCCAGATCCCTCCTCCCCCCCGGCCGGTGGGCGACGGGGGTTGCAGAGCAAGCAGGCGGAGGACGGAGAGGTGAGAGAGAGATAGAAGAGAGAGAGAGTGGTTATTAAATATGTGGAACAGGTGGGAGGAAGAAGAGAAAGAGAGAGAGAGAGGAGGAAAAGAAAATGGTAAAGGAGAAAAAAGGCGCGGGCAGGAAACGGCGGTAGAGAGAGAAGGGTGAGGGGGACCACCGAACCAGACCCCGCTCCTACAAACACGAGGGGAGTGGAAATCGGGATGTGCTATGAGGACTTTGTGTCTTCGGCGTAATGAGCCCGACCTATCAGAAAATGACACGTTTCTAAACTGGCAGAACGTAACGCCCGCCGGTGTCAAACGACGACGAGGGGAGGAAAACGGCGTTACGAACACCTATGACGCCGTTGCCTTCACGCGTCAATTGTCCTGACGGCGTTGTCGTCGACGCCGGCTGCGGGTCCCACCTGAACGTGGCGGCCTGCTATTGGCTCGGCCCCGTGGATGGTGGATATGTGTGATAATATGACGAGACTACCCCCTGGCGTCCTCGGTTCTATACTCTCTCTCTCTCCCCTCATGGGAGGGGTGATTTGGTCCAAGATGGGTACCCCGTGAATTAGAGGGGCGGCTTGGCTTTATTATCCCCACACGCTGAATCCGCCCCACCTGACAATGATCCCATCAGAAGCGTCCATCAACGCATCTGCGGCTGATAAATTTTGCATATTTTAATGACCACAAATAATTTATAATCTTGAGAGGGTCAAATTTGACCTCTCTCGATTCAGACCGTGTTTGGAACCGCGGTGGGTGTGAGATTACAGTCATTTGAATCCTCATCCCCACAATTTCTTCTAAATCCAATTATGTCTCGTTAAATTTTGAAGAAGAAATATTTTAATGAGCAAAGATAGATGGGAAAAAAAATAAGAGAATTTTTTAATCCTTAAAAACTACCTCAAATGTGCTTCTCATCTCTCTGAAAATTTTTGAAAAATATCAAACCTCACTGTCCATTCCAAGTGCGCCCTTTAGAGCAGGACTTAAGACTTCTTATTTATATAGGGCGGATTTGGTAACAGAATTATCGGCGAATACGGTATACGAAGAAAGAGAAATGGAGATGGGGCCCACCCTCCCCCTCACACATAACCCGTTGTTCGGGGTCGAGCGACGTGTTCGACCCTCCCGGGTCGAACAACGCTATCCTCTTCGATAAACAAAGAAGGCCATAAAGAGTTAGAAATTTTAGAGAAAAAGTTTGTGTCTGCTTTCTCATGAAACTGTCACATCGTGATCGTGAAATATTTAAGTTGACGTAGATCGTGTACGACTTTAGATAGACCAAGTCCAATCGTGAAATCTTCAAAGAGTCTGAGTTATATAACTCACATTTACGAAGGGCGATGAGAATGTCCATGAAACGAGTTGTTTCGGATCAATTTTTAGCGTGAGAGCTTTTTTCAAGAATAATGTTTAGTGCACAGTCGTGCACTAATTATATTTATTGATATAATTAGTGTAATATTTGATATTTTTTATTTATTTATAAATAATTTTTACATCTAATTAATTTGACGTGTCGTTCACATTATCAAATAACGTGACATGAGAGTCACGTAAAAAAATAATATTACCTGTCCGTGAATACATTGAATAGTAAAATTAGTCTAATTTTATTATTCATAGGGTTGTGATTTTTTTTTAAATTGACTTTCATGTCACGTCATCGGATGACGTGAACGACACATCGAATTAATTAGAAGTGAGAATTATTAAAAAAAAATATCAAATGTTACACTAATTATATGGTGAGTGTAATTAATGCATGGGGTGCAATAAATCTTACTTTTTTTAATTCTAACTTCTTCATAAAACAGATGTTCATTTAGTTCAATTTATCCAATATCATGAGTGCGTAATTTATGTGTATGTTTAAGTTGGGAAGCCGTCAGGTGGGGGAACATGTAGTCGGTGGGGACTGCGTCGTGATACGAGAATAAAAATATAAAGTACTTCTAGGAGACGTTAGTTTTTAATAAGCCGGTTAATACTAACAATTATACTTAATTAAAGGCGGAAGGTTGCAAATTCTCCCCCGCACGCAATCACAGGGTCGCCAGGTGGTAGCGTGTACGCGCGGTGCAACGGGAGACTTTTTGGGCTACCCTCACCATTTCAAGGGCCAGAACGAACAAGCTTCCGTAGAATTAAGGTCCAACAAGAGGGTAGGGGAACTATAACATGATTTGTTGTATCCGCGTGACTCACGTGGAGTGGATCATATCAAATCATATCGTATTTGGAGTGTATTTATCTCGACTCAATTCGTGACGGCTCTAATCTCTTCGAGTCAGATCCGAGTCAATATGAGTCAAATTGTTTCGTATCGTATTTGACTCGGATGGAGTTGATACAAATCGGTGATACGATAAACCTTGACCGTAACAATGGGTAAAGTCATTTTTACTTTTATTCACCCTTTTGAATTTGTTTTAATATTTTTTTGTTTCTTTATTAAGAGGTGAGGATTGTTGTAATAGACATAGAGGGTCAGTTGGTACGTGAGGAATATGTCCGAAAATCGAATTCTAAAGGTGCGTTTGGAAATAATATTGGAGAGGGATTTTTCTCTCTCTAATTATTAGAATTCTTCCCTTTTTAAAAGTCTTTTTAAATGAAACAATGTCCCATCAATTTTTTTTGGATGAATTTCGAGATGTAAAGAGATATAGAGAGAAAAAGAGGAGGAGTGAAAAATCTTTAAAAATTGTCTCAAGATAATTTTTTCTCTCTCTAATAGGTTTTTAAAAATTTTCCTCCTCAAGATTTATACCAAACGCGCCCCAAAGAACGTGAGCGGAATCTCTTGTGAGAAAGAAGCAAAGAAAATACTCATTTATAGAGGACGAGAAGAGGAATTACTGACATTTTTTCAGATTATGATTCCCGCAAATCTAGTAACATTTGGCAGCGATCATCAAATTAAGTGGCTCACGTTGTGGAATAAGTGTAGGCATTTATTGTTTCATTTACACGATTAATAATGTAGGGCATTCTCTTGAAAGTTGAAACCACTTCTTTATTTTCTCATTAAACTAATGCCCAAGTGATGGACCTGATTCAATGTCCCCGTGATCCATTAAATGGCAGTTCAAAGTTACTTTAGACTTTCGTTTGGGAAAACTTTAGGATAGGCTTGAAGTACAACGGTTACATGAATTTATTTTATTTTTGAATTTTTTACATATTAGTTCATATAGATTTAGTGAATTATAGATTAGTCTCTTAAATTTGACTATTATCTTAAAAATCTCTACGATCTTCACTAATTTACGAATAAATCCCTACAATTTATTGCCGTCTAATGAAAGGAATATTCGATAGAATATTCCATCAAATGGTTAATTGAATAGGAAAAAGATCAAATCTCTTGGTGTGGGGGAGGGGGTCGCCGGCTCTGGGCTTTGGTGGCACCAGAGATTTGCTCGCCGAAAGGAGGAGGGGGTGCAAAGGGGGATCGGAGGGTGAGGGGGGCTACTCACTGGAGGTGGAGGGGAATCGGAGGGGTTCAATTGGATTGAAGGGGGGGGAGGGGGACGAGGGACGAGGCTGGGGACCGGAGGAGGGAGGCGGAGGGGTCACCGACTCTGGACCGAAGGGGGGGATGGGGACGACAGGGGAAAGGGGGGTCACCGGCTATGGACTGGAGGGGGAGGTAGAGGGGGATCGGAGGGGGAGGGGGACAACGAGGGGGGAGGCGGAGGGGGACCAGAGGGGGGCGAGGTCCGCCGGATGGGGGAGGGGGATCAGAGAGGGAGGGAAGAGGGGGACCGCCAGAGGGGGAGGCGGACGGGGACGGGTAGGGGAGGGGGGTTGCTTATCGGAGGTGGAGGGGAACGGTAGGGGGAAGGGGAGAAGAGGAAGGGAGGGAGAGGGGGATCTGCCAGAGGGGGGAAGGGGACTGGAGGGAAAGCAGGGTCCGCCGGAGGGGGAGCGGGTGATATTTTTTTTCATATTTAAAAGGAAAATCACTCCATATGGGAACGACTTCCATCTAAAGTTACTCCCACATGGAGCGACTTTCATTTGTCTCTCTCTCCCTCCCTCCCCCTCTCTCACGCTCCCCCACGGAGCGACTTTCGATCTCTCTCCCTCCGTCCCTCCCTCTCCCTCTCTTTCATCCCGTCCCCTCCCTCTTCCTCTCTCTCTCTCCCTCCCTCCCTCCCTCTCTCTTTGTCACCGTCAGAGAGGGGATGTTGGAGGGCGAGATGCCTATGACGTCCCCCTCCCTCCCTCTCTCTCCCCCTTCCACTCTCCCTCTCCGTCTCCATGTCACCGTCGGAGGGGGATGCCGGAGGGGGAGACGTCTCTGGCGTCCCCCCCTCTCTCTCTCTCTCTCTCTCTCTCTCTGTCTCTGTCTCTCCATGTCACCGACGAAGGGGGGATGCTGGAGGAGGGAGACGCCTCCGACGCCCCCCTCCTTCCCTCTCCCTCTTCATCTCGTCCCCTCCCTCCCTCTCCCTCTCTCCGTGACTGTTGGAGGGGGACATTGGAGGACCTCCCTACACACACTCTCGATGTCATCATATCCCCTCCCTCCCTCTCTCTGTGACCATTGGAGGGGGCACGCCAGAGGCCGTCCCTGCACACACTCTCTCTCTCATCCTGTCCCCTCTCTCCCTCTCCCGTCGACATCCCACCTCTATGAAACCCCCTCCCCATCGCCTAAAACCCCTGGCCCCTCTCCCTCTGTCGCCCAAAACCCCCAACCCCCTCTGTATGTGTGGTGGCCCAACAATATGTTGAATGGTCGCTGGCTACCGGAATGTGAGGGGATGGAGAGCTTGGTCGAGGGGATGGACGTGGGGAAGAGAGGGCACCAGAGTTCTCTCTCCCCCACACATACTCTCAACAAACTAGGGTTAATTTAGTCATTTACTCACCTTGAGTCTAAGTTAACCATAGTTTGGTTAACTTTGATTAGATGGAATGAATGGTAGGGGCCTATATGTATAACGGTGAAAATTAGAGGGATTTTTAAGATAATATTCATATTTGAGAGACTAATCGATAATTCGTTAAGTTTGTAGGAACTAATATGTAAAAACCCTTTATTTTTTGATAATTCGGAATCTATGACACAATGGTATATGATTCAATTTGAGTACTTTACGTCTTGAGTTCAAGAATTAATAAGGCCAATAATAGGCATATTATTTTTTTACAACTAATACAACCAACATGTCAGCAAATTGGAGATATATTGGCAGGAACAGGAAACTTCGTACCATGTAATTTTTCACCCACCCCATGTCTTAATTAGAACATGCAACCTCTCAACTATGTGGAATGGTGTAGAATCACTCAATCACGGGACTATTCTCGTTACATGTAGTTCTCTCTTATTCTAAAATCAAAATATGATGCTAAGTTATTGTAATATCTGAGACCTTTCGAATTCTTTTTCTTGGGTCCCGGATCTAGTTTTTCGGAGTGTCTGGTTCTGTTGTGTCTGAAATTTCGTTTCGGACATCTTTCGTGTTCGGATCGGCGCGATCCGAAGTTGTTTCGGAGGCCCGGAAGCGTTCCGCGACTTTTCCGCGCGTGTTTTCCGATTATCGGTGTGTGTTTCAGTAATTCCTTCAGAACCTCGTTGCGGGTGAACCGGGTCGTTCACCTAGGCGAGAGTGGTACCGTTGCGATCGGTGCATTCTGAGGATCGCGAAAATGTAATTTTCTATTTTTTGATATTTTTTAGAATTTCCAAATTTTCCTATAAATACTTCCCTTTTTCTCTATGTTCCCCGCCCTCTTCTTCTTCTTCTTCTTCCTCCTCCTCCTTTCTCCCCCACCGTGCGACGCCCTCTCTCCCTCTCTTCTTCGTCCGGCGAGACCGCTGCGAGCCCCTCCGGCTGTAGACGGTTGTGGGCGACGGCGTGGTGACGACGGCAACGGCAAGGTGATCGTGGAGGCGTACGTGAACCGTGGGAGCTCAAGGAAGAACGAGGGTTTTCGAGCATTCTTCGCGATTCGTGGTCGATCCGACGCGTCTCGAGACGCAATTGAGGTAGGGTGACGTTCCCTAGCCTCTAGCCTTCTTTTCTCGCGATTTGTAGGCCGAGGGGAGGCCGAGAGATGGGATTTCTTGCGGGTTTGGGGTTTTCCATGATTTGGGGAGAGCTCGTCCGATCTATGGATTTGATGCATGATTTCACGTTTTGATGGTCTAGAATCATGATAGGGGTCCCCAGGGGTCTTCCCTTTTGATTTCCCCCTCTCCGGTGGAGGCATGGGGGCGTGGCCAGTTTTTTTGGGCGTTTCCCGCCGTTTCGCCCTCAGGCGGGTGTGACGGTCCTTCTAGTGACCGTCACACTATTTAACGCGCCCAGATGGGTGTGTTACAGCCCTGAGTGCAGCCAAGTGGGGTCTGTGGGCTGTGACAGTCTCACGATAGACCGCCACGGTGCTGTGACGCACCTAGGTTGGACCGTCAGGGGCGTTCGACCGTTGGCTGCTGACCGTTGATTTTTGACCGTTGGGGGTCAAGGCATGTGACGCACCTGGCTTGGCGCGTCACAGCCATGTGACGCCCCTATGTGGGTGCGTTAGAGTAGACGCATTCCCACGTTGTAACGCACCAGGGTTGATCCGTTACACGCTGTGACGCACCGAGTGGCACGCGTCACAGCTGTTCTCAGTTGTCTTGTGACGCACCAGGGTAGGCGCGTCACAGACTGTAACGCACCATGGTAAGTGCGTTACGCCCTATTTTGCACCGAGCGTGTGACGGCCCAACTGCGTTACGCCCTGTTTTGCACCGAGCGTGTGACGCCCCTGCGTTGGGCCGTCAGGTGATTGTGACGGTCTTGCCTAGACCGTCAGAGCCTGTGACGCGTCTAGGGTAGACCGTCAGGCTCTGGGTTGCCCCGGGTGGTTTGCAACCCCGTTTATGTTCCGACCGTGGCCACCGTGCGACGGTGCTGATACGTGGGGCAGTCCCCCTACGTCGTCGGAGGCGGACATTGTTTTTCATTGACTCGAGAGTCTACTCCGTAGTGACTCTCCACTAGTCGTAACCTGCTTACACGCGAGTGGTCCCACCAGGGAGTGGTGGAGAGGTTACCCTTAGAGACGGTTTGTGGACCGGTTTCCATCGGGGCCCGCGTCTACCAGCCAGAGTCCGGCTGAGGGGAAAACCGGTCAGAGGGACAGACCAGGGACGCACGGTTTGTGTGTGCACACGTGGTTGGGGGCGGTTGGACCCACGTCGACGGGCGCGACCCCAACTAGTCACTTGTTTGTGGTTACTTGTACAATGTCTCAGTTCCCGTTGGGCCGGAGGGAGACACCTGAGATGCGGACTAAGTCGTCAGTGGACGCATCCGGTCTTGCTTCTAGCGGGAGGTACTCTTGTCGAGTCGGTAGTGACAGACCGTCAGTCGTTGAGACTTCGACCTTCGGGTTTTGTCGTGTTAGTCGTGGTGTTCCGGTCGTTCCTCCGTGGCACACGTGTTGTTTTTCGTGCCAGGAAATCGGAGTTTTGTAGACAGCAGGGTTCCCTCTCCGAGGTACTCGCTTACTGCTACAGTAACGGTTTCTCCGTTTGCGAGGTAGGGTTCGAGTGATCCATACTGAGTCTTGTCCTGAGACTCATTCCCTGCTTGTTTTCACTGTGTTTCAGGTGAGTCGCGACCTCAGGGGAGCGCGTCTGAGGCTCAGCGTGGTTCGGGTGCCCAGCGTTAGTGCCATAGGTCAGAGCCGGGATATGTCCCGTATAGCTGTACTTTTCTTTCTTGTCTCTGTACTAGTTGTGGACTACTGCTGTTGTGATTTTATTGTTATCTTATGGACCATGTATCATGTAAACTGTTAATTTATTTCTTGTTTAATAATATAACTATTTATTTCTGTAATTATTTGTGATACTTGTGTAGTCTCCACACCATTTCTTTAACCCTTCCGAGTCTTCGGGCTCGTGGGTGGCGGTACAAGTCTCGGGTTATCGGGCCTTCCCGGTAATCGGATTCTCGGGTCGTTACAGTTATTCTCTCTGTAGAGGCAGAAAAATGTTTCCCTAACCTCGCACCACACCTTTAAGATTTATTTGTTGTGGAAGAACAGGTAGCCACCTGAGAAAACTAGCAATCACTAGACAATGACGTCATAAGGAGCCCTAGGAGTGATCGCATGAAGCAACCCTCTGATATTTAAGTTAGAACTGTACGAGAGGGCCAAGAAGAAGGATGAAGGGAGAAGAGGTTGAAGTGGGGGAAAGAGAAGAGCATGTAGCGTAGACACGATGCTTGGAGAGTACTCGGAGAGACAGGAAGAGAAGAATCGGGAGGGAACCTCTCTCTCAGTGCTATCCTGCTGGCAATGTGATCTCTGTCCCTTTCCCCTCTTGTCATGTTTATGCTCTCTCTGTCTTTAGGCCTCTCTCTCGGTGTATCTATATGTATCCTCATTTTCTCCCCTCCTTCTAGGTCCCATTGGGAACCTATTTGTACATGGCGCAGCGGTGACGCTGGCCATTCTCTGGCTGAAAAATGGCGTAGATCGTGGAGCAACGTCTCCTTGATCGTGGGGGTTGTCCGTTGCGGGCTTGCCCGTTCTCGGAAGCGAGGCTTCGTAACGGGGATCTCGACAGCGTGGGTGTGACTCGGTCCACGCTGGGGAAAGCCCTGTGATGGCGGTGGCGACGTTCGTCCGTTGACGAGTTCTGCGACATCTAGATCCTATGTACGTAGTAATTCCGCCCGTAGACTGGCGAAGTTTCCTTGGGCCTCAGTTGGGCCGCACTGAATGGGTCAGAGACCGGTGGGTTGGTCCGTCACGGGCTCCGCCGATCTGAGTCGAAACATGCCTAGCAATATCGGGACGCGTTAGGTCTGGCGAATTTTACCCTTCTCACTCTCCAAATGACATATCAACGGAGTAAAATCTAGCAGTCCCACCTATGCCTTGGAATCTATGGGAAAAGTCAACAATTTGTTTTGAGATGCATCATAGATATACTGATTCTTATAAGATCTATGCAGAATTTTTCCCAAAATCTGCAACCAAATATTAAGAGTGTCATCCAAACCTATCTCATGCCATACATCTTTCTCATCGATGAGTCTATGATTCGGTTGTACCTACACCACCCAATCTTTGGGGAATTATTGGGCTCAAAACCCACCTTCTGCAACTGTGCAAAAGGTGGGATTTAACCGACAAGTTTGCGAGGGCCTATGCTCCCGTGCTCTCCTCATGTGGTGAGATTTCTAGGAAATTTAGAGACCTTTTGATCTGAACTAGTCATCTAATTAGGTAGGATTGTCATCTGTATAGTCGGAAACATCGCAACGAGAATTTATTTCCTAAGGTGGATCCTTTTGATTTGAACTAATCGTCTAATTAGGAGGAATTGTCGTCTATATAGTCTGACATAACATAGTCATGTAAAATTATCTCCTACTTAGTGGAAAACCAGAGCAGTTACTCGGAATTGTAGATATTCCAAAAAAAATACAGAATTCTCTCTGCAAAGTCAGAAATCAAAATCCAAATCCAGTATTCTTGTCATTAATATCATCAGCTTTAGTCATCGAGTAATGCTCCGTGCATTAAATTCGGTGTACAAAGTCACGTCAACTTACAACTTTTATTTTCATTGATTAAAAAAAAGTTGAAAAGATCATTTCTGTGCAAAAAGGACAACCCTTGTCAGAATGGTACGGTCTATTTTTTCGCGTATTAAAGACGAAACGCACTCGTCAGAAAAATACGTGACCGAAATATTTTGTAGAAGAATGAAATAATTTGTTATATGAATGAAACGTGTGATATAGAATTGAAACATTTGGTTATTTTTATTCTTATAACAAAATATTTTATTTCTATAATATTTTATCCTTATAAAAAGTGTTGCGTTCGTGTAACAAAATATTTCATTTCTGTAATATTTTATCGTGATAACAAATATTGTGTTCATATAACAAAATATTTTATTTGTACATAATATTTCATCAATTTACTTCTGAATTCAAACAAAATATTTTACTCAAATGTAGAATATCTTATTCTTCGACAAAATATTTCAGTCATATATTTTTTCGTTAATTACGTTCCGTCTTTAATACGCGAAAAAATGAGTCATATTATTCTGACGCGAATTAACTTTTCTGAACATAAATGATCTCTTTCACTTTTTTTTTAGGCCCACGAGAATAAATGTTATAAATTTACGTAATTTTATGTATCATATTCGGTACATAAAATATTAATCTTACTCGTCAGTTTTCGGACTCGCCGGGGGAATTGTATTCCAACCCCCACCCTAACCCTTCTTTTTCCTGACGTTGACACACGTTAAAGATGGGGGCAAATGACAAGCTTAAAGCGGAGGAATCTGCGATATCTGGTTTCTGTGGAACCGGCAGAGGTCAGACCTTAACGTGGTGCTGTTTTCTCCTGCTCTATTTTTGTTACTTGCGGTGTGTGGGCCTTTCCATCGTCCGTGAAAAGTGTAATATTGTGCTGGGGGGGACAAAGGAAAATAAAAAGGACAGCATGGGAGCAGCTTTACCGTGTGGGCAAATCATGATCGCGGGATATCATATCTCTGCTCTGTTTGGGACGTCCAGCATCTGTCTGGTGGCAATCGGGAAACGCCATCCGTACGCTCCACATTTTGGCCAATCAAGGGCATCCGATTCTCCTATCATTTTATTTTGTCTGTGATGATAAAAGAGATATTGAAGTTGGCACACCCACTGCCCTGTCTTTTCTAGAGGTTTAATGTTGTCACTTTGAGGAAGAGTACCGGAAAACATCACTCTCGGGATACTTCTCTTTGTGCTCGTAGTGCCATAGATTATTTTGGGGGTATTGCGTTTGGAGTGTCAGAAAGTATTAGATTTTGAAGTATTTTGTACCCACATGTAGCTTTTTTAAAATCCAATTTCGATTAGTAGTCCGAAATCTCGTCTGTAAGTTTTGGCTATCGCGAGTGTAAAATACCATGTTAATATTACATGGTTTCAAAAAGAAAAGTACGTATGAAGTTGTTATTTCTTGGGATTTTTTTGTTTTGAACCCCTAAATAATTTAAAATTAGGAAAAGATCACGTAATCAACTTATTTAATCAAAAGTTTCTAAAATCGTTAAACCTTTATTAAAAAGTCTCTCTCTCTCTCTCCATCGCAACAATAGAGAAAATCTCCGCAATTGCAAGCTCCTCCGACCTGTCGTCGCCCTCCCCTCCTTATGATATCGACCTCCCCCTCCGATCCGTCGGCCTCCCCCCTCTCTCACACTCTCTCTCTATCCCCCTCTATGTCTCTCTTCCTTCGGATATCGACCTCCCCTCCTTCGTATATCGACCTCCCCCTCCTATCCGTCGGTCTCCCCCCTCTCTCACACACTCTCTCTATCCCCCTCTATGTCCCTCTTTCTCTCTCCCCCTCTCTCTTTGTGACCTTCAATGAGGTGTTGGTGTTGGAGAGAGAGACCCCCTATGATGCCCTTCCACTCCCGCTCACACACACTCTCTCTCACTCTCCCCTCTCTATCTCTATTTCTCTCTTTCACCACCCAGAAGCCCGCCGCCTCTCCCTGCGGTCTGTCGGTCTCCCCCTCCAGTTTGTCGGTCTCCCCCTCTCTCTCGCACTCTCTCTCTCTCCCCCCCTCTCTCCCCCTCTTTATCTCTCTTTCTCTCTTCCCACCTCTCTCTCTGAACAACCCAATAGGGTGATGATGTCGAAGGAGGAGACCCCTTCCAGTGCCCTCCCACTCTCTCTCACTTTCCTCTCACTCTCCCCCCTCTATCTCTCTTTCTCTCTCCCCCCACCTAGAAGCCAATCGCCTCTCCCTGCCGTCCATCGGTCTCCCCCTCTCACTCGCACTCTCTATCGTTCTCCCCTTTTCTGTCTCTCCTCCCTCTCTCTACGATCACTAGTGGGGTGTCGATGCCGTAGGGGGAGGCCCCCTCCAGTGCCCTCCCACTCCCTCTCGCACCGTCTCTCTCTCCCTCTCTCTCTCTCCCTCTCTCTCTCCCATCCCTCTCTCTCTCTCCCGTACTCTCTATCTCTCTTTCTCTCTCCCCCACTCAAAACCCACTGCCTCTCCCTGTATCACCCACCACCCCAACACTGACACCTCCAACCCCCCCACCACGTGCAAGCCACCCCACTACTCTCTCTCTCTAGATCTCCGAGTTAGACAAGAGTTTGATAGTCTTTTTCTCTCACCTAATTAGGTTAGCCTAACTAATATTTACTTTAAGGTGATATGTGACATGGCCCTTTTTATATAACATAGGTGAATTTGAGGGCTTTTGACTAAATGTGTGGATTAATTAAAGGAGTTTTTCTCCCCTAATTTTGAAAGTTTTTAAGAGCTTAAAATCAAGAATCCTTTTGTTTGAGAAAGTTTAAATGAGACTTTGGAATGTAGACTTTGGAAAGTCTGCGTTTGAGAGACACAATAAAAAACTTTCATTGACCTTTAAAAGTCTTGCGTTTGAAACCCAGGCTTCCTACTTCTCATAAAAATCTTCAAACCGTACAAATGAGAGTCTCTCTCCAGATTTGTAATAATTAAGAATCCTCAAAATCCACGGGATACCTGCTTATGAGATTCTCGGATGGAGACATCTTTTGTGTCTACAATCTATTTCCTTGGATTTTGTGTGAGGGCTCAAAAACTCAAACATACCTGCACATTTGTTAGAGCTTAAATTTTGTCAATAATTTTGACTCGTAAGTCACTGTCTATTGGGGTTTCAAACGTAGCCTAAGACAATATAGGGGGTGTGCTGATGAGTAATCAAACTTGGCGAATAATTTGGTTATCCGACATGTACAGATGTACTCAATGAATAAAAATTACTAATGACATTAATATATTGTTAAAATCAAAGTGGGTATTTTTCAAGTAATTACAGGTTACTATTCTTATAATTATTTTAATACTTTTTTTAAAAAGAAAAAAGTGGTCTCTAAATGCACAATTTTCTCCGTGTAGATTTTTGTGAATACTTACATCTAAAGTCATAATCTATCGTCCATAGACTTTCACATGAGTTGATGTCATTTAAAAATGCATTCGTATCAATAGATTCTAATGATCGGAATATCTCTTGTGCCCATTTTTAAGTACTTTGAGTTTCCTACTAATGGATGCATAGTTTTTTTTTTAGAAGCATAACGTAGGATATTCATTCGTAACAAACGATCACCATAATACATGGACACACAAGACACAATAGCGAAAATATTAGCGGCCATGCTAAGCCCATACAGATGACAACCTCTCGGGGTGACAGGAAGTAAAAGAGAACAGTGGAGATAACAGACGTCAAACATGGACAATAATTCTTTCAGATAGTTGAATCATATAAGGACAACCACGTCAATAAAAAAAGGTTGTAAGTCCGAAAAAGATCTTACATACATAAGAACCTGCAACCCTTTATGCCGTAAGTACCGTTATCTTTTCACAGGGGAGTCGATGATAAAGAAGCACAAACCGTTCCTTGATACTAAACATGAAAGTACACAGCACCATACAGGCCTTACGTTGGGAGAAGAGAGTATTTGATTGTAGAGATTAGTGGTGTATTCAAATTGAATTAAATCGAATCAATTGAACTTAAATTCAGTTCGATTTAATTTCATAACATGTGAAATCGAATTAAACCGAATAAATTAAATTTATTATTATTATATATATTTAATATTATATATCATAAATATATTAAAATATTTAAAATCATGATTACACGGATGTATAAACATATAAAATAGAAGTATTTTTATTTTTTTTATTTATATATATATGTATATAATTTATTATATATATTATAATAAGATATAAAAAATTTGATTTGAATCGAATCAAATCGAATTTGTTTGATTCGATTCGATTTAAAATTTAATTTAATTCAATTCGATTTAAAAAAAAACCTCCAAATCTAACCATGAACACCCTTAAGAGAGATCCCCTCCTATGACAATGACGTAAGAGCTGCTCTTGCTAACGACAGTCATGGATAAGGTGGGGAAACGACTCTCACTTTCATTGTTAGGATCAACAACCTCATCGTCCGGCACACCATTGTGTGTTGCACATTTTTAGGTACGTAGTGTTTTTAATTTGAAATTTTTAATTTTTTTGGAGTGGATCATAAGATATTTTAATTTGAGATATAAATTACGTCACTATTAAATTATCTAAAAATTTAATTTAATTTATTTTTATTTTTTAGATAATTAAATAATAACGTGACATACGTCATAAATTAAGATATATTGAGAATCACTTTAAAATTTTAAAAATAAAAAAATAAAAAAATTTAAAGACGTTGCACATCTAACATTTATAACACCTCTGAATGTGCAGCAAGTTAAAGTATGTCGTCAATGTTACCATTCAAGACGGAGAGAAATAGGAAATGTTTGTCGAGAAGGAAAAAACGTACCGATTTTCGACAACTCCTGTTATCACGTGTATACTTGTGCCCGTATAATGTTTATAAATGTCCTCCTCGTGGAATTTACTTTTTCTAAGAAAGAAGGCCCAAAAAAAAAGTCAAACGCACCCTATAAAATTTAAGATTGTTTGTTTATTGTCGCTGGTGATGAGAATATAATACCTTATAAATCTTGAAAAATGGTAACTTTGCAATGATATATACTTAGAATCTTGAAGAAAATAAGAGATTACAAGTTAAGGGCTGTTTTGATAAAAGAGTAAGTCGAGTTAGTGTGGATTATCCGAGTTGGGATGATTTAATTTTGGTTTAATTCTTTTTATCTTAACCGCGGATGGTTAGGGATAAATTTAGATTTTTTTAATCTAATCAAAAAAGTGGAATAAATCACTGAGAGTGAGTTAGAGGTGAGTCAATCGGAATGATTTATCTACCCTTAACTCACCCTTTTGTCAAAGTGACCTCGAGACTTTAAAATTTATTAAAATTTAGTCTGAATTATGTCGAGTAAGACTATACATCAAGTCATGATATCTTGGAAATTAGTCAAAGTCCACCCAATATTTAATCGAGCCAAGTCTCAGGAGATAAGGCACAAGTTTGGGCGGAGTCATGGTCAAGATCTGGGGACGGTCCATTGATGACATTGTACACAATTGGTGTGATTTAATCTTATCCTTATGTTAGGGATTTTGTATCTTGGAATGTGATGAATAATATTTAGAGAATATATTTCTAACTAATTTTTATTTTAACATGCCGCTTGACCACATTGACCCTTACCTTGTTATCTAAACTTTTAACAAGGCTTAAATGATTATTATTTTTAATTCGTTAGCAGACATTACTTTAAATGATTATTGTTTTTAATTTGCTAGAAGATATTACTTTATCCCTTTTTTATGAAACAAAGAGTAATTCATGGTTTCATTAATGTGAAATTACCTAGTACAAATCATTACAAGCTCTTACCGATTCCCACGTACAATATGTAATAACACCCATGCAGTCGTACACCGACGCATCGTAATCTTTGGGGAGATTTGATAATGGAATAAGAGTAGAATAATACGAGTTATTTCGCCCATAGTTTATGGGCTGGGTGTGACTCGCATCGAGTCGGACGTACCGCATCGTATCTACAAAAATCCGAGACATGATCCACCACAGATCGCCCGAGTCACATACAACCATCTGCAGGTGAAGCTGTCCCCTACCTGCCCTCTTCCTTCCAGGCCTGGCCGGCCGATCTGGCATGTCAATCGCTGCAGATGTCGGAGGGATTCTTGATCTAGATTCCAGTAGGCCTGGTCCGTTGATCCGGCACACAATCATTGAACGACTAAAGACGGAAGATCGCAGAGGGACTCTCGATCTTGATTTCCGACGGTCTGACCGGTTGATCAGGCGTGTAGCAGATGAAGACGGTGGAGGCAGATCCTGCGCGCAACGACTAAAGACGTCCAGGGGGAGGTTTCAATTCAATCGGCCTGGTCTGCCGATCCGACATGCAGCGACTGAACACGGTGGAGGGGCCCCAAAAGAGGTGTCAGAGGGGGCCGAGATGATGCCATACTCTGCTGCGAGTAGGGATGCCATCGGAGTTAGGGGAAAAGGGGGCCGTTGGGATGAGGTGAGGCGAGGACGGGGGTGGACTCAGACCGAGTCAGTTCGAGTCATATCCGACTCGGGTGACTCGTACTGGATCAGAAAGATCTTAATGCGGTCTGAATCACCGAGTTGACAAATCTTGATTTCATCTATATCTATCTTTAACCGAGTTTGATAATGAATTTAAATTACCCGAGGTTAGTTAAAGTTAAGATCTTTATTATAGAGTTAATTCATTTGATCATTTCACATGGAATGAATTAATCTCAAAATAAGAGTACGTTATCATTTTTTTTTTAAAAAAAACTCGATAACTCACCCGGTCTCACCCCAGAATGCTAATATGTTATCATAGCCATCTTTGAGAAATACTAAATCCTTCATTGTAGATGACCTCATTAGCGAGGGTAGCAAAGATTTGGCAAGACTGATGACTCCAGCAAACCACTAGGTTTTGGGTAGGCTCACCTACTCTATGAACACCATCATGAAGAGATGTGCAAAGCTCGAAAGGGGCATATATTGAGCATGAATAGATGGTGCCATAGAGACTTCACTATTTGTCCTCTAACCTATCTTTCTATCTATATGAGAAGATTCCGAGATTTGAACATGTCTCTCAAGTATGCGACATGTTGGTCAGGATGTGCTTCTTCCACTTTGAAAAGTGTGGACTAGTTCAATCAGCTATGGCATTGACTAGTTCAACCAAGACTATGGTAGTACTACTTTCATAAAAAAATAGATTGATGTGGGGGAGGGTGGGAGATATGTGAAGGTGGGGGTCTAGATCGTGGTGAATGTAAACCGAGTGGATGGTGGTGGGCACTACACACATCTTGAAGTTCCACTTTGGTAGTCAGTACAATTGAGACTAAATTAACTTAGTCAAAAAAATCTCTCATTCAATCCAATTTTATTTGACCGTAAAAAGAGTCAACTCATCCATTGAGATGAGATTAGATAATCTATGGTTACCCTGGATCTACTTAATTCACTTTTAAACCGATTAACTAATTTATCTTTATCAAATTAAAATGAGAGTTAAAATCAAGTTAACTTGAGGGTCTGTTTATTTGCACCTTGCAAGATAAGGGCGGGTACCTCACTCTTATCCATCTTAATTGATTCGGGTGCGCAGACAAGATATTGTACTTGGGTTAGGGTATATGAGTTTATATCTGAGTTAACCCTAGGATAACTCGCTACTAGCGGGGCCAAAGGAGCTAAAAAGAAAACTCTTAACAAAAGAGAAACCTTGTCATCAACAAAGGTTGCAGATGCAAGACAAAGTCTTAACCCAAGGAGGAAGATAAGAAATCCCTTACAAAGGGACAAAGCACCTTGCTTTAAAGGAAAACCAACCCCCAAAAAGAAATAAGGAGGAGGTAAGAGGAGGGAGTTTCTTTAGTGAGAAAACACCCCCCTTTCCTTAGCAAGGAAGGAGATGTTAGTAAAGATTAAGGATACGAAGAGAGCTATCTTCTACTGCACCTCAGGGGCAACTGTCTTCCTCCAATTTTTTGGAAGCTATTGCTACCAATTTATTCTTCAACTTCTCAATAATAAGGAGGGGAGAGGGGGAGGGGGGACGCCATGGGGGAGAGGGGGGGAGGGGACGCCGGAGAGTGGGGTCGCGTAGGGGAGGGGGGGAGCCGGCGGGAGGGAAGGGAGGGGAGGGGGAGGGGGGGAGCCGGCGGGAGGGAGAGGGAAGGGAGGGGAGGGGGGTCGCGAGTGGAAGGGAGGGGGAAGTCCCGAGACGTGGGTGTTTTTTTTAAAAAAATTGGTCTAGACTTTTTTTTTTGAGGAAGATTTACACGGGATGAGATCATCTCCCTAAAATTTAGGAAAGGAACACCAAACGAGATTAGAATGCCTCTTACTCTTTTTTTTTAAATTTGAGAGAAAAAAGAGATAAAAAAGAACAACCAAACACTCCATTATTCTCAACATGAGTACGTGCGATCTGCAGAATAACAGAAGGAAGAAGATGAAGACCCGATAATACTTATAGAGGGGGATGAAGACAAGGAATAAGATGAAGACCTATTGACATATGAAAATTTAGATGAAGAAGAGATTTGACTTCATATACGATGAAATGTTTATTTTATGAGATACTAATTGTAGTTGATAAATTGTCATTTCTAGTGTTTGTTTAAGATATTTTTGTTCCTTTTTTAGATTATCTTAGTGGTTGTTTAATGAATTTATTTTATTTTTATAATATATGTTAAAGTGTATCTTTCATATTTCTAACTTAAGGTATATTAAAATTCTATGGTGATAAATAATATTGATATTTAGTGTTCTAGTATTACGGGTCACGGGTTAACCCGAACGGTTAAATCATTGACCCGTGACCTACTCATCTAACTGGGTCAAGGTCCGGGTCGAGTTTTAAAACATGGGTTTACAGGATAAGGGCGGATACCTCACTCTTATCTATCCTAATTGATTTGGGTGTGCAGACAAGGTATTCTACCTGGGTTAGGATATATGAGCTTATATTCGAGTTAACCCTAGGATAACTCGCTACAAGAGAAACCTTGCCATCGACAAGGTTTGCAGATGCAAGACAAAGTCTTAACCTAAGGAGGAAGATAAGAAACCCCTTACTAAGGGACAAAGCACCTTCCTTTAAAAGGAAAACTAACCCCCAAAGAAGAGAAATGAGGAGGAGGGAGTTTCTTTAGTGAGAAAACACCCCCCTTTCCTTGGCAATGAAAGAGATGTTAGTGAAGATTAAGGATAAGAAGAGAGCTGTCTTCTACTGCACCTCAGGAGAAGCTGTCTTCCTCCAATTTTCTAGAATCTATTGCTACCAATTTATTCTTCATCTTCTCAATATAACATCCTTTCTTCCCTCTTATTAGGATATGCAGTCATTTTCAGTTGCTCATTCACTTCTGATTATGTAGTAAGTTTTCACATCAAACAAGAAAATACAACATACTACTCAAATTAGAGAAAAAGAAAAAAATATTATTTGCATTTTTGGTTTGATTAGGAAAATAAATTGTCGCACTGTGTGTATGCAATTATGCATACAACTTCAGTTCTCTCTTCATCTAACCCGATGATTTAACCGCAAAATGACAGTTGAATTACAAACGGTGGAACATGGTTTGTAATAGAGTACGAGGGTATATACATAAGAAAAATATTTAGTGCACATACTTTGCTAATGACATATTTAAGATGTGCATCAATTAAATTAATTTTTCAAAAAAATTATTAGACATGTCCCATCTAATGATTTATAAATTTTTAAAAAATAAAATTACATTCAATGAATATTGTTGGACTTACTCTTTTTTGAATCGATTTTTTTATTTTAATTTTTGTGAGAAGTCGGATGAAGGCATGAGTTATACAATAAATTAAAAGGACGTGAGTCTCACGTCATAAAAATTATTTAAAAAATCAATTTACTTGATGCATGTCTAATTGACATGAATGTGTACGAACCATTACTCCGTACACAAACTCTTCGAAAATAAAATTCAGCGTGGTGGCATTTAGATTTTCGATTCTCTGAGAATTCTGATTCTAATGACGCGTTTGGAAGGATTTTAATTTTGAATTTTCTAGAAAAAAATTGTAGTAAAAGAAAAATTATCTTTAGAGAAAGTTTTTGAGTTTTTTAAAAGTTATTTTTTTGTTTCTGGATCTCTCTGTATTAAAAAATTCAACTTTTAAAAATTTTGGTGTGACTATGTTACATTTATTTTAATTTTTAAGAGTGCAATTTTATAGACAAAAAAAATCACAACCCAATCCCCTTCCAAATGCGCCGTAAACTTCTCCGTTCTCGTTCATGGCCGAGCAGACCTCAAAAACTGGCCGTACATCTGACGTCAGATATATGTCAGGAACACGTGATTTTTTTTATGTAACTCTTATGACAAGTTCAACCTGCAAAGGGCTCTTTACAAGTGAGTAGCATGCCTGCACTCTGCAAATAGATGTGAGGAAGTCGGCTGACACCAATCAAGAGGGGGTCATCGTGACCTCGGCTGTCGAGGAAAGAGTTCTGAATCCTCTGATGTCAGTATGCAGGTGTTGGCGTAGTTATTGACCAATAGACTGATGGCGTCACCGTGAACTGTGTGAGACGAATCGCTGCCTGCGGTTAAACTTTTCTTGGGTTTTTGATATATAGATCTCTTTGGAGTTGCCACCCCTCCGTGTGCTCGCAGCTCCACCTGTTGTACTGCACCGACCGCGAGGGTTTGGCGCTCGTGGTAGGAAACCACTGGGGTCAACCTCTACAGCAGTCCCCGCGGTTTCAACGATTGCACTATCCTCTGCGTGGTCTGCTCTGGCCCTCCCAACACTCAGCTCTCATCTCTCTCTCTGGTTCCCTCTGTTAGTCCCCGTTGTATGCTTGTCCTCATCCCTTGCTCTTCTTAAAGGCGTGTTTGAAAATGATTTAGGAGAGATATTTTGAGCTCTTTAATCATTAAAATCTCTTCTCCTTTAATTTTTTTTTTAAAATGTGTCAATGTCTCGTCAATTTTTACTTTATAACGGATTTCGAGATTTAGAGAGATATAAGAAGAAAGAGAATAAAAGTGAAAAATCTCTAAAATTTATCTAAGGGCTCCTTTGGTTGGGATTGTTCAGGTAGATTTTTTTTGAAAAATCCCTACATTAAATGAATGTCAGAGTGTCAAAGATTTTGGACCTCGAAATCCACCCCGAAGCTCCATAAGAGGAGCTTTTGTAGATTATTTAACACCGCTCCTTTTGTGTCTTTCTCTCTCTATTTTTAAAAATCCACCCAGCACAAAAGCTTAGATAACTTTGGGTCATTTAGTTGAGATGAAGTTATGCGGGAGATTCTAATGATTAGAATCCCCTAGTGATCTGAAACAAACGGACCTTAAAAATGACTTTTCCTCTCTCTAAGAGATTTTGAGAGATTTCAAAAAAATCTCTCCACCCTCGATCATTTCCAAATGCGCTCTTAACTTCTCCCCCTATCACTTGCTTGTGCCAGCAATGGCCGTGAATTGTGAGTCAATTAGGGCTGGCATGACTCTCTCTCTCTCTCACACACACACACACACACATTTGGAACTTAATTTAGAGCATCTCTGTAGACATGAGGACCAAATCTTGCTTGTCCCATCAAAGAAGATAGGTGTTGAATCCACGACCGTTCTCATAAGAGAAAAATTTAAAACTATTAAGTCTTATCAATCACACATATTTTTTTGTTAGATATATTTTTTTTAACGAGGAAGAGATATATATCCCCAACTGGGGCACACTTGCAAAATGATCTAGCCCCTTTGGGAAAGCGTGAGATCAAACCTATAATCTCTCTCAAATGGGGGAGGTGGTGAGACCACCACGGCAAATTTTCGACTCCATTCACTCGCGTTTAAAACTTTACAAACTCGAATAATCTTGTAAAGCTCAAGGTGGAACTACATAAATAGTAGGCATCTTGTAAATTCAATCCTCAAGCCCTCTTGCATCTCCATAGACTCCTAAACAAGTAAAGCTGAAATAAATATACATTGAGGGGCCTTCTGGGATCTTCCCCACCTCAGGGAATTGACAACCCTCGCTGTTACTTGTGGAGTGTATCAGCTTCTTGAACACTTATGTCTCGTGAGACCCATCTACAACCCTTGCCGTCAACATGTTGGTTTTTTCACGTGTACTCATCTAAATTTTGATTTCTGTATGTATATCTCTGATGAAATTACATGAGTTGTCAAAAATACTCTTAAATAATCTAATAGGGTGTTTGGGAACAGTTTTTTTATAGAAACTATTTCTATCTAAAAAATTATGTTGTACCCGTTTTAACTTAAAATTTAAAATTAAAAAAAATTGATATCACCTGTTTGGTAAAAACGATATCACCTGTTATAAGGGGGGCCGCAGGGGCGTTGGGGAGGGGAGGGGAGTCGCCGTGGACGCGGAAGGGGGGCCGTAGGGTCGCCGCGGCTGGGGAAGGGGTGGCCGCAGGGGTGCCGGGGAGGGGAGGGGGGTCGCCGTGGCCGCAGGGGTGCCGGGGAGGGGAGGGGGGTCGCCGTGGCTGGGGAAGGGGGGCCGCACGCCGTGGATGGGGAAGGGGGGCCGCAAGGGCGCCGGGGAGGGGAGGGGGGTCACCGTGGCTGGGGAAGGGGGGCCGCAGGGGTGCCGGGAAGGGGGGGCCGCACGCCGTGGATGGGGAAGGGGGGCCGCAGGGGTCGCCGGGGAGGGGAGGGGGGTCGCCGTGACTGGGGAAGGGGGGCCGCAGGGGTGCCGGGGAGGGGAGGGATGTCGCCGTGGATGGGGAAGGGGGAGTATCGAGTTGGTGTTTTAAAAAAAAAATAGGTCTAGACTTGTTTTTTTTTTTAGGAAGATTTACATAGACTGTCTTCTCTCCCTAAAATTTAGGAGAGGAACACCAAACAGGGTTAAAAGATCTCTTCCTCTTTTTTTTAAAATTGAGAGAGAAAAGAGGTAAAAAATTACAACCAAACACCCTATAAATAATTATAATTATACCATCATCGTAATCTGAGTGCAATTTAAATATTGAAATGGTTAATCTATTCTCAAGTTAAGTTTTATAGGGATTTATGAGATCATAAAGTCTTAACTCTTAAATGTATTTTTGGATTTTTACATCTATTGATAGTTTTTGTAATATTTATACATGAGTATTCCTTCGTAGTTAACGGCCTAAGAACTGAAATTATATAAGTGTAACTATTTAGATGTATTTGGAGGTTTCTTTGACAATTCATGCAAATTCAAGATATATATGTTAAAATCAAGTTTATAAAGATATACATGCAAAAAAACTCTACAATATTTGTACGTGAGAGAGAGAAAAGGATAGACACCCAGTTCCACGTGCACGTGGCTGTCAGCGGTTATGCCAAACTTTTTTTTTTTTTGGAATCAAACATGAGATATTTCATTCAAATCAAACCATTAAACACAGTACAAAGGAAGACAAGAGTCAGAATCGAAACATAAACTCTCATATCAGTCCATATAAGCCACATCCCCACGAGGATACAGAAAGTAACGATAACGACATAAAACGATCTCGAGCACCCGACTCGACTGGGAGCTCCTGAAGACGCCCGAGAAGAGACCGCCGCATCTGAGGTGACTGGTTCCATATCGAGTGTGTTTTGTTACGATGCTCCACGTATTGGGTTGCCCCATCCATATTTACAGCTTATTCTATGAGAAACTCTTTAGATGTGTTTGTTAATCCATTAGGTTAATGCATACGATGAGAGAGAGAGAGTTATGGGTCTCACCGCTCTCTCACTCGCATATACGTTAATCGGTCACTTACGTTAATCGTGCCCGATTAATAAACACGTCCTTTACGTGCAAGACAAGTTTTTCTAATTCTTTAAACAGAGCATGAATTTCTCTCCTCTACGTGATTCTCCTTTTGTTTCTAGTTGGGTGGAATTCTCGGGTCTCCCGGCTAATCTATTTCAAGAACCGTTCATAAAATCTACAGCATGAATCCTTGTAAATACCATTAACCTCACCGATACAGCGACCGTAAGAGTTTGTGTCGAACTTGACATCTCCAAATAGCAGCCTTCTCGGATTTAGATTGGCCTCCTGGGGGAGGCGGCTGGTAGACGATTGTATACCCACAACTATTGGTGCTCTTCTCTCCATGATGCCGCCTTGGGCATGTTGTCGTTGATTGTAGGAAGGCCAAGCATCTAGTCCTCTGAATTCCCAATCGCACGATAAAAGATTAGAGGATAATGATGGAATCAAATACTACAAGATTCAACGGATACACAGTTCCCTATCGGTGATATGTGGTGTCATTTATCTCTCAAATTATTTCACACCAAGATTCTTTTGAGAATCTCAACTCACAAGTTTTGGGTTAAAAATTATCCGCACAATATAGATGATCAAAAAGACGAAGACGAAGAAGAAGATCGATACTCTCGTCGCTCAAGTCTTTGTCTTAGATTCATACTACGTCGTAAAGCTCTATTCTTCAATGTAATACCTAACATGTAACCTCCTTAGTTTATAATGACCTTCTATATCGGTTGCATAGTCTCATAAGTTAGATTTTCATGTTTTTCTTTTTCTTCGGGCAACCCTCTCTCGTTACAAGAAGAGCCATGCTCTTCGTATGGCCATTGCTCACATGTTTCTCTTTTGAGCCTCTCATGCTCGTATTTATTTCCTTCCTCGTAATAAAATTAGCGCCGTGCACTTTTATTAAAAAAAAAAAAAGACTTGCCCCGTCCATTTCTTCCATCCCCATGCTTCCAATGAGAAGATATTTCCTATCTAGCTGATGAAACTCCTTTGCTGCCTTCCTTTTTTTTAAAATCTTTTGGCAAAGGTGCCAAGAAGCGGAAGCAAACCTGATCCCCCAGATTGCCTGCATCATCTACAATTGATGTAATATTCTTCAAGCGAGGGATGCCGTAGTTTTATAGAGATTTATTGATATCTTTATTTTTAGAATTTAATATATTTAATAAGAGTTATTTAGTGAAGCACTATACTTTTTGGTTAGGTAATCAAATAATTAGATGACTCAGCTGCCATTTGACAATAGAATAAGTAGACAAAAATAGGAGGCTATTCGGGCATGATGCTAAAATACCATTTGGCAATTAAAAGATTTCGGAGGATATGATGTTCGATAGAAGAGAAAAATAATCGGGCGATTTCTGTCTGTAATCTCCCCTCTAATAAAAGAAAAAGGGGTCAGATATCTTATTTTCGTATTAAAATTTTCCTTTATTCCAGCTGTCTTTTTGTCGAACAAAGAAGAGATTTTTACATATATCCCTCAATAAAATTTGATTTCGTCAAATATATCTATCGTCTGAACATATTATCGTGAATATCTTTTATTTAAATAAAAATATTACAGTTATATTTTTTAATTTACTGTCGTGGATGGAAGGAGAATATTCCGTAAAATATATCATCTACGGTCGTTAAATCTAGAACATATTTGACAAAATAAAATTTTATAAGGATATATATATAATCTTACTCTTTGATTTATATTTAATTCAAGTTAAACACACGGGAGTTACGGCGAAAGCAGAGTCATGACATTACCTATATTTCGAAAATATTCACGATAATATGATCAGATGAGAGGTAAATTTGACAAAACTAATATATGTAAAAATTCTAACAAAAAATACATGAGGATGTCCCATGTACGTCTGCATCCATAAAATAAAATTTTAAATGAAGATAGGCCATATGGAAAACGTTATTCTCACAATCTCACTTATACATTGTGCCAAACAGAGAGAGAATGGGAGGTAAAGAGGTAGATATGTGAATAGATAGAAAATTTTTAGAAGAGATTAGGGATATTTGATATTTTTAAAAATTAGTTAAAGATTAATTAGGATTAAATAGTTAATTTGAACGGAATACCAGCAATAGGTGACAGTAAGTGTATTTTTGCAATTATTACACCGTAACAAAGTCATATATAACAATAGTTAATTTTGAGAAAGCGTCCATCAAAGGGTGGGGGAGACATCAAAGGAAGAAGGAAAGCGGAAAGTTGGGGTGGTTTACCCGGCTTCCCAAAGACAACGAAGTCCATGCCGCCGCCGGTCCCCCTCCCTCCTCACACTACCTGCTGCTAGGGGTGAACACGGTTTGGTTTGATTTGATTTGAAGAGAATTTTTTTCAAACCAAATCAAACCGAATTAAGGCTTCAACCCGAACCAAATCAAAGCAAACTAGTTTGAAATCAAACCAAACCAAACTGAATTAATTCGGTTTGGTTCGATTTGGTTCGGTTTGAACCATATTCATCTCTCATTTTATAAATTAGATTAGATTCAAACAACATTAGAAAAAGATAGGGTAAAAGAATTTCTACCAAATAAAATAAATATTAAAAAAATAACATACAAAGTTGTAACTTGTAAGAACAAGCTCCATAATATTTTCACATAAAAAATTAAGAACTTCGGTTACAATAAAATAGAAGGTGATTTGAAACCTATTTCATAAAGTCGGAAATCCCATTAGAATGGCGGGAATTGGATTTTTTAAATTCGGATTTATAGTTACATATACATTTATATTAATTTGATAAAAATATTCTTAAATTCGAGTTATTCGGTTCGGTTTGGTTTTGTTCGGTTTCTTGAACTTCAAAATCAAACCAAACCAAAATTTTTAATACGGTTCGATTTGAACCCAAATCAAATTTTTTTAAATTTCAACCCAAACCAAACCGAACCAAATCATTCGGTTCGGTTTGATTTTCGAGTTGAACCCGAATAATGCCCACCCCTACCTGCTGCCATGCCTTCGGGGGCACCTAGGCCCAGGTAGCGGGCCCTCGAAAGGGACCAAACCCTTCAACCCCCATCCCCTTGTCATAGTCTCCTGCCCGACCCATGGGTGGGCCATTTGGGCCCCACTTTAAATAAAACAGAGTTAATTTCATATTAATCTTATTTATATGTAAAATATTAAAATTATTTTTTTACTTGTCAAACTATCGTATATAATAGCGCTATTAATTAAAAAAAATTCAAAAATGCTATCAAATGATGAAAAGATCCCCAATGTCCATATCAATCCCAAGCCTCCTGGCACTGGAGGTCTCTAATGTTCGTATCAATCTCAAACCTCTCCTCAGAGAGCCCGAGGGTATTTTTTCATCATTTAGAGATGTTTTTGAAAGTTTTGGTTAACAATAATAGCATATTTGATATTTGACAACTAAGATAATAATTCTGATATTCTTTTATGTAAGGAAAGTATATATGAAATTAACCGAATAGAATATGCAATTCAAAATACAGAACATAAAAATATGTTTATATTTACATTTCACAATCAAAACTAATATCAAAAATCGGAAGGAAGCATGTGTTTTCATTTTTGATTGCATGTCATAGATTCTGACTTTGGTAAACAGACACACGGGAAAGAGAATCTTGTTATTCTTACTTAATTTTCCGATTTTGATTCCAAATTATTATGATTGGGTGGGAAAATCAAAAATTTCAGTCTTTTTATTGCGAGTGTTAATGACAATTCAGTCTTTAATGACAACCACACAATACGAGACAGCGATGGGTTAGGACCGATGCGTTTAATTCATAATGTCAAGACTAGTAAAACATCAACTCATAATTAATATTCCTACGGGGTGTATGGTTGTATTTTTTATCTATTTTTTCTCTCAAAATAAAAATTAAGAAAATATTACCCATTTAAACACGTTCGATAAGATCTCTTCGATTTTTTAGAATGAAATCTCGTCTCGTTATAAATTTCCTCTAAATAAAAATATATCTTGTCATATTTTTTTGAGAGAGAAATTCACGTGGCCACGTGTCCTCCCTTTTCCTTGGACGTGCTCGCGAAGGAGCCACTCCCCTCTCCCTCCTCCTACCTAGCCCCAGTAGTTACCTTCTGAAAACGAAAGGCACCACTCCACAGGTGAGGCCGGACGTCACATCCCGAACCTCGCGGCCATGGCATCTGACAGCAGTCCATTGCCCGGTCGGGACAGCAGGTTCACCAACCCGAAGCTTGCCGCCACGATTCTTGTGGCCTCAATCCCGAGATCGAACCAGTCGTAGAAGTACTTGGTGATGATGTTCTCCATCGCCAAGTTCACACCGTTGGCCCAGACGGGACCCATGGCGAGGCGGGCGAAGATGGTGTCGGAGACGGAGGCAATGTTGACGTTGGCGACGTCGATGGAGGCGAGGGAGAGGGCGTCGCGGATGGCGGGGAGGAGGGGAGGGACAGAGAAGGTGCAGAAGTAGTACCAAAAGAGGGAGAGCTAGGAGAGGTGGAAGGCCCTCACGAGGGGGGGGGGGGGGCGCAGCTGAGAGCCGTCGGAAGGTGGTGACCTTGTGATCATGGTCTATCAGTTTTAAGAGTGCTTAGGAATTTCAGCTATCAAATATATTCACATAAAATTTAAAAATTATGACATTTTTATCAAACTTATAATTATATATTTTCATCAATTTTAAAAATTAAATCAAAAATTGAAGTAACATAATTTTTTAGGTAAAATTCTTTAAAAAAAAATACTCCCAGACATCCTATCAGCCAGGCGCATGCATCCAATCGATACTACATAGTTAAACTAACAAGCTAACAGGCCCTTCTCCCCCACGTCAGATCAATCTATCTGGTATGTTAAAATGAAGGATGTTGTGATACCACATTTTATGCATCTTATTTGCCACATTTTCATTTTGTTATCTGATTAAATAAAATTTAAATGTGATGATTCTGAGCTTAGTATCAAACTTAAGTTTAAAATTGATCTCATCTCATTTGTCTAATTTCACAGTCAGACAACAATTAAATATTATAGTGATAAATAGGATGAGAAAAAAGTGTGACACTGTAATATTCTTGGTTGAAATAAAATAAAATCTTGAAGACATGTAGCACACAAGATACAAATGGAGCCAAAAGGGAAACAAATGTGCACTCTACAACTTTGTGCAGCTATTTTGGGATGGACAGACACCAACAGAGGCTCATGTTTGTGTTGAAACAGAAACTCAAGCCATAACAGGAGTCTACGTGCACAGGCTTTCAAGGTGTTACTGTCTAAGGCTGGACATGTGATAAGTGATCCAAGCAACAAGATGAGCATCTTAAATTTCTCCCTTACGGCTAGGATATTGTTCATCGATGCCTCCTACGAAGGTCTTCAAATCAAATCAAATCCATAAAAAGAATGGAGAATATGTGTTCTCAAGGCTATTTCTTCATCTTTAGGACCGTCTCTGATCAAGTCAACCGCTTCAGTCTCATCTAATGTAATATTGTTAAGAGTCCAAACTTAAATTTAAAATTTAGACATTGAATTAACAGAGTTCTCGATATATAAGGAGGAAAGTGACCAATGATTATCTGATGTGAGACTAAATCTCAACATCTTTCCTAACTCTGAAGTCGGATGTTTACGATATGAGTGATGCCCGTCAAACTCAGATGGTTACGATATAAGTGACGCAATTTAACGAGTGAGATGGAATACGAGAAAACTCAACTCTGATATCATGTTAAAGACCCAAGGTCAAACCCAAAACTTCGATGTCAAGTTAGAGAGAATTATCAAAAGATAAAAGGATGGAGACACCGTCAGATTATCTGAAGTTGAGACATTAGATAATCTAATATGAGACTAAATCTTAACACCCCTGGTGTCGAACCTAGATATTTATGGTACGTGTGATGTGTGTCGAATTCAGATGATTACGATATGATTGACGTAATTGAACGAGTGAGGTGGAGTACGAGAAAATTCAATTTTGATACCACGTTAAAAGTTTAAACTCAAACAAAAATTTGGACGTTTAAGTTAGAGAGAATCTCCGACAGATAAAAAGAGTGGTGACCACGGGTTATCGGATGTTAAACTAAACCTCAATATATATGATACGTCGGACTCAAATATCAACAAACCAATGTACAGAGCCAAGTTCACTTGTGACTTGGGTATGGCGTGGCATTGTCCCCCGTACCTTCACCAGGATGTCTCTATCAATAAAATACACACGAAGCATCCAGAAAACAGAGAAGTGTGTTTACCATTGATGGCCAACTAAACGTGCCTAGTTTTCGGTAACCTGTTTGTGCGTGTTAGTGCATCCCCACAGAGACGTCGGGATGCGGAAACATATGCGAATATCTGTTTATGTATTTATCTCTAAAGTTTTAAACTAAAGATTTATATATATTTTTTTCTTGAAGAAATGCGACAAGAAACTTACAGATCAACACACAGTACTATCACATAACTTGGATTTTCTGCAATCCATGTTTGATAATTTTCGAAGACAAAGATTAAAAAAGTATATCCATTAATTAAAAAATAGATGATAAAGATATAGGTGATATCTCATCTACGAGTTTAACCGTCCAAGATGAGATTGGTGCGAGACGGAATTGGTGCACGTGTCCATCTCCCGTGCACCAATTTCATCTTAGACGAATGTCCACCCTTTGTGCACTAATCCCGTCCTAGACGGTTATCCATCCGCGATGGATAGCTAAGGAATCTCCTCATCGATTAGCTATCTTTCTTGACATCCCTATGACGATGCATCGATTAAAACCTACGATGAGCACACAGCAGTCTCACTATGAAAAAGGATACATTAGTAGAATTTACACGGTAACAAGGTGGGACCCGTAGGCTTCGTCTTCTACACGAGATGCCAATCCCTCGGTGCCATCCCATCCGTATGACAGCTGCTGGAAGTTGCTGTCAGTTGATGATGGTGAAACACGCCTGTCTCTGTTTTATCTGTCGTGACTCAGCTTTGTCCTTACTTAGAGAGAGCTTTGCCATCTCAGAGATAGTTGGGGGTAAGGTCTGAGCAAGCTCCGCACTAATTAGGTCTGAAGTGGTGCTCTTAACCTGTTTGATTGGTCTAGCCATTGGGACACAGATGTTGTTTTTCCAAGTAATGCATGTATGTACCTTTTTTTAATTCGTAGGAATCATAAAAAAATAGATGAACATTAGTTAAGCTAATGATCAGATAGCTACCCCGGCAGGTTGATCCGAGTGTCATGGGGTATTAATCCTAGGAAAAAAGAAGGGAGTTTTGCATATATGCACCCATAAACTTCGGTTTTGTCAAACATACCTCTCATCTGAACATATTATCATGAATATCCTCAAAATATGAATAATATTATGATTATATTCTCGTCGTAATTCTCGTGTGTTTAACCTGAGTTAAGTGTGAGTTAAAAAATAAATTATATATATATATATATATTATATCTCTGTAAAATTTAATTTTGTCAAATATATTTTAGATCTAATGATCGTAGATGACATATTTTATAGAATATTCTGTTCCCGTCGACGATAATAAATTAAAGGATATAACTATAACATTTCTATCTAAACAAAGAATATTTTATGATAATATGTTCAGATAAAAGATATATTAGATAAAATTAAATTTTATAAGGATATATATATAATTCTCAAAAAAGAAAATATGCATAAAGACAATTTATAAATCCTTTTAATCTTATCCACGTAAATTTCTAATTATCGAGCATTTTAAGGTGTATAAAAATGTATTTTACATTGTTTCAAACTACGTGAAGAAGTTTGGGTAGCTAGAATTTATGAAGTAGATGCAAAAAATAAAAACACACATAGGTCAGGTTTTCTTTTCGTTTTTTTTTTTCCCTTCTAGATCAAATGTGAGAGCCATAGATCAGATGTGATCAAAGGTTCTCCCCACTCTAAAAACAAGCCTGAAATGTGAGAAACATCAAATGTGATCAACGGCTATGATAAGTAATAATGAAGAAGAATAAATAAATGTATCATCGGATCTTTTATATATTTATATATGTACGTACATATACTTATTTTTATGCAAAATTACTTGAATACGGATAATATCCGTCCATCAGACTTTGAAAATAACTATCAGGGGCAGGGCATCCTTCGCCATCCCGCACCCACAGTGGGTCCTCACCCGAACCAATTTGGGTATCCGAAGTCACCGCAATCAACTCGGAATAAACAAAGGGAAACCAGCGTTTGAAAGTTGGAGGAGGGAATGTGCGTTCATACGGGCATGTGACGCCATGGTAATGGCCCACCTCTTTATCCTTCGGCTGCTATTTTATGGAAACCTTGCACATCTTTCCATGCAACAAGTTATTCATCTATGATTCTATGTCTATATGTCTGTATCTATCGCCCTATCTATACATGAATATGTATTCTTATATTTCTCGTGAATAGCAAGGCCCATGAATAGCCCATGAATAGGTCGGGTCGGTCCGATAGATCTATAAATTTGGTTCAATTTTAGGTCGGGTCATCATATCTTTTTGGATGGGTCTTTAGTTAGATCTAAAAATTCAGTCTTATTAAGTCTATGGGTTAGATCCGGGCTTTGAATTTAACACGTGAGCTGGAGTGACCCATTCTTTTTTTCTTTTTAAGATTTTATTGTATTTAATTAAAAAACATCTTAATTTATTTAATTAAAAATTATATTTTTAAATAAATTAACATATAAAATTCTAATTAATTTAAAGAGATTGTAAGTTTTATATTATCATATCAATTTATTATTATCATTATTTAATTTATCAGATCGGATCGAGTCGGATTAAAGTCGGACTTATGAAGAAGTCTGACCCGACTCGACATAATTTGGTCCGGACTCCATTCAGTCTTTAAAATTGATGAGTCGAGTCGAGACGGGGGTTAACTTAAGCCCGACTCTGACCCATTGACAACTCTACTTATGAATAATGGAATTATTCCTATGATAACATTTGGGTTTAAAATATTGGTACAAGTTCGTATGTTTGGAATTTCACATAGTACCAATATAACAAACTATGGTATATTTTAAGAAAAGGGAATTAAACTCACGTTGGATCCCAATTACTGAACATGTCAGGGCATAAAAGATCTTCAGATTAAGCGGATATTGACATCCAGCCCCACATGGGCCTGGTCCCTAGTCCGAAACCCTAGATTGGCTTGCACCACACCGCTAACCTCTATAATAATGTCCCAATTGCAACCAATCAGGAGGGAGAGGGGGGAGGACTTAATTTAATAATCCCACCTCCCAAGACATAGTCCATGGCCTATTAAACCTCTAATCATTTCGTGGCGACCTAATCACAGCCCAAGTTGGGATTTAATACTTCGGGATCACCTGCGCAGTAGTAATTACGGCTTCTTATGTATTAATTAATCAGTAGAGCCTGCAGTAGTAGGCAGGTAGGGAGATTCTGATTCCCAATCCGCTTAGAGTCAGGCCTATAGGCCATGATTCTTAACAGGGGTTAACCATTTAATTATCACTAATAATCATCAACTTAAATATGAATTGGTGGGCCCCGCGCAATGTGCTGTGCGCGATCATCGGAGAGAAACCATAGTCCATACATATTTTGTTCTTGGGCATTGACACGGGTGATTTTGGCACCTAACCTTCTCATTGGACACATTTAAAATGGGGTCGTTTGGTACGGGGTTAGAGTGGGGATATCTCCGCTCTATCCTCGTTCTAGGTTTGGTATCGTTAAAATGGGCGGGGATAACCTGGGTTAAAGAAAATAAGGTTAACTCCGATTTTGGGGTTAGAAACGGGGATAAGTCATTCCAACCTTTTGTTGGAATGACTTATCCCCATTTTTCTAACCCTATTTCACACATTGTGTACCAAACGTATATGAGAATAAGACTAGACATAAATTATTCTAGAATGACTTACACCTATTCCCCTCAAAATTTATCCCGATACCAAACAACACCTTAGGGGCCTTTTGGTACGGGGTTAGAGCGGGGATATCCCCGCTCCAACCCCGTTCTATGTTTGGTATGGCTAAAATGGGTGGGGATAACCCGGGTTAAGGAAAATAAGGTTAACCCTGATTTTGGGGTTAGAAATGGGGATAAGTCATTCCAACCTTTTGTTGGAATGACTTATCCCCATTTTTCTAACCCCATTTCACTTCTTGTGTACCAAACGTACATGAGAATAAGACTAGACATAAATTATCCTAGAATGACTTACACCTATTCTCTTCAAAATTTATCGCGATACCAAAATTTATCTTAGATATAAAGGTTGTCAGAAGGTTGGGTCGGCCCGATAAGTCCACATATTTACTCGATTTTAGGTTAAATCGTAAGATCTTTTTCGATATGTGGACTCTTAGTTGAGCTAAAAAGTCCAACTCGATTAGGTCCACGAGTCGGGTTCAGATTTTAAATTCATCCCGCGGGTGAGCTCGATCCGTTTCTCTCTTTTTTTCTCTCTTCAAATTTTAAAAATAACTTAATTAATATTATTTTATTTTATTTAATTAAAAAAATTTAAAATTATCTTTTCATACAAATCATGTAATTAATATCAAAACTCTAATTAATTTAGTTATATTATAAGTTTTATATGGTTAAATGCATTATTTTTTATTATTTTTTATCTTTTTTAAGTTGTCGGGATAGGCCGGGTCTTAGTCGGACTTTACAATTTTTTAATAGTGTTAGACCCGGCCCGACCTGACATAACTCGGGCTTGGACCAGACTAGACTCCGACTTTAATATTGATAAATCAGGTCCAAACCAGGCCGATCTAAGTCCAGCCCGGGCATGACCCTTTGATAGTCCTAATTGAGGGCGATTTTGATAACTGAGCAAGAGTCCGGGAGGGTGAGTTATTCACCTTGTTCCACTAAACCGAGTTTGTAAGTACGGATAGAATTGAGTGAGTTATGCGGGGTCAGATAAGATAGGTTCGGATTAAGATTGATAGGTTATTATGCTATTTTGATCGAATAAATTATTCTACGTTAGGTAGGATTACATTATATGATTTTTTTACTTATTTTATTCTATATAGAATAAAAAATAGTTATCAAATTAAGTTAGACTTAATCCTATAATAATTTAGTTGAGTTTACCATAATCGACTTATTCCTAACCGATTATCAAAACTTTCTTTAAGACATGCACGTCATATGAGATAAAGGAGACGTGACATATCACCATCTCGGTCATCAAAAGACTCTCGTTGGTAGGAGTTGGTGAAACGTAACTCTATTGAACTTCCATGATCAAAATGATGATATATTTCGATCGTCTAATTGATATATCTGACGAACATATTATGCCCTATTAATATAGAATACCATATATAGAATCTTGTTAACATGAGATTACATGAGAATCGGAAATTATGACATCTTGTGCACGGACGCAGAGATCCACAGTGGAAATACAAAGCCATATATAAGTTGTAAGTAATGTTATCAGAATCGAATCGGTGTTTTAGCGGGTCAATAGGTTGATTCGGTTCAAATTGTTTGGACCGTTCAATCGAACCGGTTTGAATCGTAATGTCATCGTAATATTGATAGATGATCTGAACTGATTTTATAACATAAGATAATAAGATAAGACATAATGATCAAAATAAATAAATATACATGTATAATTATTAGTGATGATTACGTAATTGTACAAGTAAAAAAATAACAATAATATTATTAAATAAATTAATCTTAAAATTTTATAATATTTCATTGATCTTCACTCTTCACAATTGATATCTATACTCTTTTAAATATTTAAACTTCAAATATATTTAAAATAAATAATAAATAATAATAAATTAATAATAATAAGATAACTTTATTCACATATTCATAATTTTGAATATCAAAATATTTTTATTTTTTTATTTCAAAAGATGAATCGGGTCGGATCAATTCACGGTTCGTCCGATTCTTTAACATTAGATCAGACCGATCTTAATCGAATCGATTTTGAGATGAGTTTACAGTCAAATTAATTAGACTGATCAATTTGATCTGATTCTGATAACACTGATTGTAAGTACATATATTATATGGGTATAAATAAAAATTTTCTTTCACAAAATGAAGCAAGTAGTGGTCCTCCGGGTCACAAGGGCCGTTCATGAGTACATCTGACACTCTGGAGAGGTACACCTGTGACCGTGACCTTGGCGTGTCAGGGGCGCACTTTATTAGTTTCTTTCAACTTTTGATTTTTTTATTTGTCCCTTTATTGTGATTCCACGTTTTGAAATTATTTGATAACTAAAAAAGTGAATATAAGCTATTGAGAAGAGAGTCGACTTATTTTGCATTTATTTGACCACTTGCTAACCGAGTCGGCCTTCTTTCTTGACTTCCTTTCTAGTCCTCGAAGCAAAATAATTCTCTCTCTCCTGCACGTGCTCGTGCGCACCCACCCAGCCATTTTATAGGATGTTTTGTTATATGTTTACCTCTCATTTTTCACTTAAAATTAAAATTAACGAAGAGAGAATATTTAAACACATTTAGTAAGATTTATTCTATTTTTTTGATAAAAATCTTACAACGTCTAAATCTTTCTTAAAAAAAAGAAGTCTCGAACTATTTTTTTTCTGAAAAACGTCCACGTTAGACCTCCCCCTCCCTCTCATACCCCACCCCCTGTTGGCACCCCTCCCCCGCGCCCCCCCTCCGTCGGCGGAGGCTCCCCTCCCCCTGCTACTCCCCTCCCCCGCGGCCCCCCTCCGCCGGCGGAGGCTCCCCCCTCCCCCACGGCCCCCTCCCCTCCTCCCTCTGCGGCTCCCCTCCCCCGCGGCCCCCCTCCGCCGACGGAGGCTCCCCCCTCCCCTTAGCCCCCTCCCCTACGGCCCCCCTCCACCGGCGGGCGGTCCCCCTCCCCTCCCCCGCAGCACCCTTCCCTCTCCCCTCCCCTGCGACCCCCCTCTGTCGGCGGCCCTCCCCTCCCCTGCGGCCCCCTCCCCTCCCGTGGGGTGCAGAGCCGGACTCTCAGCGACTGTCCACGGTGGACCGGTGAGAGAAATTAAAATTTCTGTCATTTTATCAAACAGCCTACACTGATTTTTAAAATTTATATCATTTTTGTCAAACAGTCTACAATAATTTTTATCAATTTTAAAAATTAAATTAAAAATCAACATATCATATTTTTTTAGAAAGAAATAATTTTTAAAAAAAATTGCTCCCAGACACCCCATTAGTGTGCAGCTTAGTGTTACGTCAAAAACATCTTCAAATTTCGTTACGTGCATCCCATAATATTAAAATAAACAGATATAGTTTCAAATTCAGATACTTTTAAAATATTTATTTGATACTTAAATCAGATGTGAATTTAGTGCATTGCATTTCATATTTGTTTCAAATTCATTCTTAATAATTCACTGTACATGTTTAGAGCTATAATTTTGACATTAACTTAGTCTGTTATCTGTCTTATTAAGTTTGTGAGTCTGAATATCTTCTTAAATTTATAATAATATTTTTATAAAATATAAAAATTATTTTAAAAAATAAAAATTTAATTAATAGTGTATTTTTTTAATTCTCACAAATCTCACGTTTTTTAAGATGTGAACGTGAACTCATATTTTAAAGACGAATATGAATATCTACGAATATATTAATATATGTGACAAATATATTCGTATCTATATTCGTGCAAATAATAAAATAATATTTAAATATAAAATTTATAAAATTATCACAAATAACTTGAAATCCGATCTCTCCGAACTGAATCCGACATATTTACATTCCTAATTACGTCATACGTCGCGTCACACTCTGAATTGAGCGGACTAAGTGACCAAAATGTTCACTGTCTGCATGACCGACGATGAAGTATGAAAGTGTAACACTTAACATGTGTGTTCAGATATATATTATTGTAATGTTAAAAGTATGCAAGTGCTCTATTTGATCGGTGCACGTATCACGTATGTGACTATAACAATGTGTTACGGTGTAACAACTTCATGGTGTCGTGTATCAATGGAACACTGCAAAGTTTAATGCATATTAGCGAATCAGCGTAACCCATAATTGATTTATATATATACTTTTTAAAGTGTTAGATTCAATATATCGATATATCTGTGCAAGATTGAAACTAACACTCTACTATCATGCTTGCTGGGATGAAGAGAGCGAAAGAAGAAAAAGGTAGGTAAGTACAAAGATATGTAGAGAGAGAGAGAGAGAGAGAGAGTAAAGTGTAACAATCACAACTAATATTGTACTCTAATATTAAGAGTGTTACTTAAGTTATTACATTTTGTTTTGTCACTTGTTTTAATTGCGGTGAAGCCGATCAAGGATTTTAATTAGTTCGGTGCTCTTAAGATGGCACAAAAAATGTGACAAGTCATATGACGAAAAAAAGTGAGACCACACTAATATTTCTAACATTACAGTAAGAGTAATATTTTGTGTACTGAATCCGGTATATAAAGTCACTTCAACTTATAATATTTGTTCTCGTTGACCTCTCAAAAAAAGTGAAAAGATTATTTTTGCGTAGAAATGACATCTCACGTCAGAATAATACGGTCTATTTTTTCGTATATTAAAGACGGAGCACTTTCGACGAGAAAACATATGACTAAAATATTTTATAAAAGAATAAAATATTTTGTTACATGAATAAAATATTTGATATAGAATTGAAATATTTTATTAAGTTTCCTCGTTATAATAAATTATTTCATTTCTATAATATTTTATCCTCGTAACAAATGTTTCGTTGATGTAACAAAATGTTTCATTTATGTAGTGTTTTATCTTTATAACAAATATTTCGTTCATGTAACAAAAAAATTTATTTGTACAAAATGTTTCATTGGTTTATTTCTGAATTCAAACAAAATATTTGATTATTGTACCAAAATGTTTCACTCAAACAAAATATTTGATTCTTTTACCAAAATGTTTCACTCAAATGTAAAATATTTCATTCTTCTACGAAATATTCCAGTAACGTGTTTTCCCGCCGAATGCGCACTGTCTTTAATGCGCGAAAAAACGGGCCGTACCATTTTGACACGGAAATGCCTTTTATGCCCATAAATGATCTTTTCACCTTTTTTTAGACCAACGAGAACAAAGGTTATATTTTGACATAGCCCTGTGCACTGGATTCGGTGGACAAAGCATTACTCTTCTAATAACTACGATTAGGGGTGATCATGCTTGATTTAATTTAATTTGAAGAGAATTTTTTAAATTAAATTAAATTAAATTAAACGTTCAACTCAAATCAAATTAAATCAAATGATTTTAAAATTACATCAAATCAAACTGAATTAATTCGACTCAGTTAGATTTGATTTAGTTTGAATTATAATTGACCAGACTCGTTGCTAAGTTTGCATATGTCAAAGACAACTAAAATTCTCTCTAATTTTTTCATTAATTTTCATATGATGAATGGAATTTTATTTTGCTCTTGAATATAAAATAAACTTTACAAAGTCAAATCCATAATAAAGAAGAAAGACAATGTCATAGGCTAATCATCTAATGAATCTGAAAAGGATGTTTATCTAGTAGTTTGCTTTTTCTTTTTCTCTTTTTTTTTAAAAAAAAATGAAACAATTCATCACCAATTTTATTACAAAACATAGAAAATACGACATGAATGAAAGATAAGCACCTTAACGCTGCACCGAGACTAATGCAGATAAATGCAGACAATCTGCGCGCAGGCAATCTGCTGTCAAGTATCATTAAAAAAATTCATTCAAACTCACCGAACAACAGAGAAAAAAAGTATTATAAACTTAATAACACTCATCCCATGCAAGTATCATCCTTGTCAAGAACCTGCAAAAAAATTTCACAATTTTTTAAAAAAATTAATTTTCATATTAGTGGGTTTCACATGAGAGAGAGAGAGAGAGGAGGGATCTACTTGGGCTGGCCATTGCTCCACCTCCATCTATTTGGAGCAAATGGCGATGGCCGATGAGCTCCCTACACTTGGCTGCCTTCCCCTCCGGAGATCTCATCTAATGGTGCCATGTCCTTGATTGTCCAGCCGTACCGGTCACTCCAGGGCCTCCCTCCTCCCGCTGTCGTCGCTTCCATTTGGAGCAGTAGAAGTTGGGGCTGGGGCGGCCCTCTTCTGTTCTCGGACACCGTCGCAATTGCGTCTAAGGTGGTGTTTGGTTGGGCTTTTATCCCTTGAGATTTTTTTAAAGTCGCTACACCGTACAGCTCCGACGGAAGAGATGATTTTGAATAAAAAAAATAAAGGAGAAAAATTACATTTGTCTTGAATCGTTGAAGCGGGTGAGAGGAAAGGGTAAATGACCTAAATACCCTTGGAAAGCTGTTTAGAAACTTTGCCCGACACTGTTCATTTATCGCATTACTGTAGCTTCTACAGTGTTCTGTCGGTATGACGAAGAAAATGAAGAAGACATGCGACGTGTGGTCCGCGATGACAACAAAGGGGATGACAATGGCGAACGGTGGGGTGAGGGTGAGGGCAACGACATGATGAGGTGAGGTGGGGGTGACGGCGGGATGGGTGGGCGGGCGGCCGTCTTCTCCTGCAGCGATCGGAGAGGAAGAAGACGATACACCAACGCGATAACAGAGCATGGCGAATTGCGAACGACGTGGAGGCGCCTACGGGCATTTGGAGGGGTCAGCGGCGAGCTGTGAGAATGACAACGGCGTGGGCTGTGGAGTTTGGTGAGCAGAGGGGTAAAAGAGAGATTTACTTTCAAAATCCCTCGTAGTCCCGCCGGAAGCTCCTCTGGGGAGCTTTTTCAGATTCGAGCCTCCGGTCTCCGATGAGTCTACATTCTCTCGCTTCAAAAAATTTTCATAACGCGGAAGCTGATGTCTTAATGTAACATTTGGTTGGCCTTGTGATTTTGCAGGGGATTCCAATCACCCCCACCATCCGAACCAAACGCTGCCTAAGAATTTCAACTCGAAATACCTAGATCTTGGTAGGTCCTCGACTTTTTGACATCGGTGTTGTGATTCTCGGCTGTCTCGATCCTTTCAAGGCTGATTTTTTAGACTCGCAGGGCTCAGGGTCGATGGAGGACAAGGGGTGGCTCTCGTGGAGTGTCTTTCGCTCCCTGCTCGCAATCCTTCAGTGGTGGGGGTCTATACTCATGTGAGTTGGGTCTTTAGGAATTAGGGCTACGTTAAATTGATAAAAATATCCCTAAAATTGGTTTAAATAGTTCATTTTTAGAAAATTAAAATCGAATCAAATTAAAATTTTTAATATAGTTTGATTTGAACTCAAATTAATTTTTAAAAATTTCAATCGGAATCAAATCAAATCAATTGACTTGTTAGATTTAGATTTCAAGTTAAACTCGGATAATGCTTACCTCTAATTACAGTGTCACACCTTAAAGAGAGAGATATAGAGACGGGATGCGGGAGAGACCCAAAAGCTAGCGGTGTCAATGGGCCGTGGCCCAAGCCCACCCTGGCTCGAGCTGCTCCAACCTTGTTACCGGCCCGATTTGCGGGCCTAAACCTTCTCCTTGACGGGCTAGCCTGACGGGCTTGCGGGCTGGCCAAGCCCGTCGAGACACCTGTCAACAGCCCTAGTCGCACCCTGTTTACTTGCTTAAAATATATAAAACCCTAAATTCTCCCGTTCGGCGGCGAAACGCCTCCTCGCAGATCGGTTTTCGTCTTCGCCGTCTCCTCCCCGCCTTCCATGGCCGCCGTCTGTACCAGATCGATGAGCCGGGCGTCTCTCTCGTCTCTCCGGTTGTGCGTTAAGCCCCGCGCAGCGGTGTCTCCTCTGCGGGGGCCGTCTCCGGCCGGACCCGCTCCGCCTGCGGCCCAGTCATCCGGGGCCAGCTCCCGGCGTTCCACTGCCGCGGGTCGCTTCTCGTCTTTGTCCAGGTCTTTTGATCGCCGGTAGCTCGTGATGGGGTTGGTTTTGGTGGTGCTTTTGCTTGCCTTCGTTGGTGTGTTTTGATCTGTTTTGCGGCTCTTTCTACCTGTTCTCTAGGTGCCCTTCGGAGTTGGGTTGCTGCTGGGGGTCCCTGCTCCCGCTGCACAGTGCGGTTGCGGCGGCGAGGCTGACGTCGCACCTGAGCTCGACGTCCCGGAGCTGCAGGGCTCTTTCACCGGGTACGCTTTGCCGTACCTATCCCGGACTCTAGTTGCTGTTGTTCTTCTACCCTCATATCAGTGTTTCTCTTCTGCTCTTGTGAGTAGCTTTGCTTCTCGTTCCTGTTTTGGATTGATGCTGTTGTTTAACATTTTCCTCTCTTGGTGTCCATTTCCAGCCTAAATTTGTCATTGCTCACGAATGGTAGTTGGTTTTGTGTGAATATGTATCAGATACACCTAGAATTCTGGCAGCAGTATATTCTGTTTGTTAGAAGAGTTTCCTGCACATTTTAGTTCGCCAGAGATCATTTTTCTGTTTCTTGAATACGCTTTATGTTTATGATAAATTTGTGGTGTCATGTTCTTTCTATGAGAAATTAGGCGACCATAAATTTGTATGAAATATTTTTTCTTCGTATTGAATCAAACTTAAGGTACCTTCATTCCTGCAGCACATATTTTTTTCCAATGCATGGAATTAGTAAAATGGGTATTTAGATCTCCTCGTTTTGCTTCTAACATCTCAAATGTGAGCACTTTGTCATGTGTTATATTCTTATTCAGTTCGCTTTTGCAAAATTCATCAAAGGCTCATTAGTCCTGTGGTAATCAGCTATTAATATACTTGTACTTTTGGAAAATGAGCATTATTTTCATGTACAAAAAGTCATTATTAGTCAACCGGGTATTTGGAAAAATTAGTGCACATTGTTTCTTGAGCAACTACATCCGTCCATGCCAATCGAAAACTTTTGTATTCATCCTTGTTATATCTTTCTATTACATCTCCACAGGTGTAGCTTTTCACAAATTGTATTATTTATTTTATTCTTTGTTGTGCATTGCAAATTATTACTTAGGACTTTTAGCACGTGAAGTTGTAGTATCACTGTATTCTTGCATATGCTTACGATGGTTTTCATTTCAGACAGTGAGCATTAACCATCTATTAAGCGTTAATAATTCGTTAAAAATTGTTGCTTGGTCATATCACCATAAACCTTCCCTCCCAAAGGAAATATATTGTCTTGCATAGAGCCCTTTCTTAAAAGGGATTAAACTATGGCTGATTTTGAAGAGTCAGAATTGTATTTATCCCTACACCCCTGAAATCTTTAAATATTACCCCTCTACCCCTATCTTTACCGAATTTGCCCCAGTACGCATCAACTCTACTAACCAGAGTTGCCATGCCCCTAAGGTTACATTATGTGAGTTACGTGCCTAATGGTGGTAACGGCTCATATGAGATGACACTTTTACCCCTGCTCAACCATCCTTTATGTCCCCTCATCCCTCTCCCTCCCACGGGCCTCTCCCGTCTTCATAGATTACCATCTTGCCACTGAACTCTACCGAGTTCATTCGCCGGACCTGCAAGCCCAGCCTCTACCCCTCCCCCTACTACTCCCCACTGTTGCTTGGAATCCCACCCATCTCACCCTCGCCCTGCCAACGTCACTCTCGCCATCATCTTGGCCATCCACTCGTATGTCACTACCCTCTGCCACGCCTTCACCAACCAGACGACGGACAAACACACTGCTGCAGCACTGCAGGACTGTGCGGAGGCCCTGGATGATGCCGCTGTCCTGACCCGGCAGGCAATGGCAGAGCTGTGGATGCTGTTGGCACCGAGGGGACTAAGGTGGGGAGAGAGAGACTCACAAAGAAGGGTCCGCGGCCTGTCTTCTTCCTTACTGGCAGAAATCTACCCCCTTTATTCAACTATCTGCTGTCCTCCCCTCCCATTCACCTTCACAAACAAAGGGGATCACTTCACGGCGGCGGCGTTATTTCCCTCGACTCTCCATCAAAGACTCACTCATGAATAACATTTTGTCTTGCTTGTGAGAAGGAAAACACTATCCAGTGCAGGGTCCACCACCATTCCCTCGAGCCTCCACTGAAAACTCCTTAGCAGCGATCACTTCATCTCTTGGTGAGGATGAAACCCTAGCCAGTGCAAGATCTCCCCCCTTTTCCTTGTCTGATTTCGATTGGGGGAGACAACTAGATTGGGGGAGAGAACAGGCCATAGCCCCACGTCATGTACGATCGTGACCATGGTTAAGGGGTAGGTTAGTCATTTGCCCTTTGCTGAGTTACGTGGGGTTGACAATCGTGAGGGACTGTTGACAATGGGGGCATGATGCATTCGTCATAGAGATTTGAGATGTAATAGGGTAAATTCCGTAAAGGTGGGGGTATAGGGGTAATTTTTAAAGATCCCAGGGATATAGGGGTAATTTTCCCTAGTATCTATGTAGATTTCCACATTATTTTCCATCCCATGGCTTAAGTCTGGTGGCGTGTGAAGAAGGGGACTGCTCTTTATACAAAAGCTCTCTCTCTCCCATCCTCCAGTGCATCTGATATGGTACTAAACAGGGGGAAGGAAAAAGGGGGGTGCTGGTGTTTGGTTCCACTTGTGCCCATAAAGAAAACTTCATTTCAGAATGTGAGAGAATGTGTAGCTGCCCTCAAATCTTCGTGATGTAGAATTAGATAAATTGGTAAAATTTTCGTGTCATGGTAGTCCCATATGCCATAATTTTCCTGCACCAACTACCAGTTGAAGAGTTGTAGATTAAAGGTTGCTTCATAAGTCTGTTCTCTTCTTCACTTAGTGAGAACACTACTTAATGGTTTACTAGTTTTGACCAGCCGGATCTTTCATGTTCTTTGGTGGAAGGTTTGGTCTTTGGCCATAGGGTTATCCCTTTGGCTTTACACGAGAAATCCATCTTCTCTTGCAATTTATGCTTTTCGTTTTAGGTTAGTTCCCACCGTCCCTCTTTTTGTAAAAAAGGTCCTTTGTCATGCCAAGGTATCTATCCTCGCCTTGATTTCTTGTAAGAGGTATTCCCAATTGCTGCAGGTAGCAGATAGTGGAACAGGTTTTCTTGTGTCAGCCCACAGCATATGCAAGTCTTGAATTAGGCATAGGCAGTTTTTACTTCAGAGTGGAATTGAGATGTATGTTATGACATAGGTTTGACATAAATGTTCTGTATGTTTTCCACTGCAGTCTTGACATATTGATTTTTTTTTGATCAACGACATTGAATTTATCACTGAGATCTCTACTAACCCAGGGCTTTAGCTTTGTCTCTTTAGTCTTGAAACTTGCATATGATTCTGTCATACTTGGAGCCCTAACTTTCTCTTATGTGAAGAGAAACTATTGATTTCCTGAATGTGTTTTTGTTTATAGAGGATTTCTTTTTTGTCTATGGTATGGAGATGTAGGCAGTTTATGCTAGAAAAGGAAATTATGTCGGGGGGACATTGTTCCAAAAATGTAGGTGTAGAAATTATTGCAACTTATTCTTTTATTACTAGTTTAATAGGTTATTGGTTCAGATCCAAAGTGATCCTACATTGCATGTTTATCATTTGAAGTTACTTCTTGTATGTGTTAATATATGTGCGATTGCATGTGTGTAACAGTATTATCCTTTGCATGTGCTCTTGATGGCATGCGTTGCATTTTGCCTATTCGGATTTGTTCTGTTCCTGTTTTATGATGCATTTCATTCATAGGCCTATCCCCCACGTTTTCATGCATGGATATCATTGGTTAGGTCGTTTTTCTTGCGCATTGTTTTCGCCAGTCATGGCTTACATTGGATGACCTTGTCGTCATGATTCTCAATAATTCTTTTCATGCAAATGTTAGACGATGGATATGGAAGTAACATTTTGCGTTAATTTATACCTTTTCAGGTATCTTGCTTTAACTTCTATCGTCTATGTTTCTGTTCATGCCCTGTTCTGATGTAACTCTTGTTTTTGTTTCATCAGAGATCGGTCTGTCGGTTCCAAGGTGACAGCTATGACCACCAAGACAGCCGCCTTTTTTTTTTCTTATTATTGATTTTGAGTCTCATGACTTTTGTACTTACCCAAGTTCATGTGACTCAATGCCCGGGGAGAACGTGCTGCATGCTCCTGGTAATTGCTAAAGGGGAAAAGGTGGTCCGTTCTGTTTTGCATCAGTTCTTTCCTTCCTTTTTACGCATTGTGGTATTATAAATAAACCTTGTTTTGAATTGTGTTTTTCATTCCAGTAGTTCACCGTGAGCATATAACTTACTCTCAGTGTAACCCCAGTAATTCTTCTACAATCATGAATTGCAAGATATAACTCACTCGGGGTTTGCTAGCTTTGGGGAAAAAGGATGCCCATAAGTTTGTTGGGCATCGTTGGATTTGAACTCTCTCTTACACTTTATATAGACTGGAGTATTATTGTGCTAGATTCTCCGTCGTCAAAAATAGGATTCTGAGTTGGTCTATTGGTAATGATCTTATCTTATGGTAAAGAGATCTCAGGTTTGATTTTTGAAAAGAAGAGTTTATTCGATTCACATTTAATTCTTGAGAGACATGAGTCTGAGATTTGTTTTTATTGAGAAAAAGACATGCTCATGAGTTGGGCACTGTTAGATTTGAACTTAAGTTTCTCACATCCCCATTATATGCTACAGTCGTTGGCTGTTTGGGGTGACGGTGTGCTCTCGTTAAGATTGTCAATGGGCCGTATCGGTTCGACGTATTCACGGGTCTAATTCCATTTTGGGTCGGGTTGTTAAGTCTTTTTGAGCTCGCGTGTCTTTTAGTCGGGGGCCTACACACGGTTTGCATGTTAGTTCTATTCAATCTTTTTTTCTTTCAAATTTTAAAAATTATTTAATTAAAAAATAAAAATTTATTTTTAAAATTTATTAAAAAATTAATATTAAAAATTTTAATTAATATAGTGGGATTATAATTTTTATATTATTAAATATATTATTTTTTATTTTTATTAAAATAATTTAGTCGGGTTGAGTCTTAATTAGATTTTATATTTTTGAAAAAAAATGTTTGACTGTTGATTTGATTCGACTTGACATGACATAAATTTAAAATCAAATTTAAATTTTAATATTGATGAAGTAGATCATCTGAGTTGACCCAAGTTTGTTACGAAACTGACCATTAACAATCTTAACTCTCGCGTGATCAGTAGTGTTCACGATTTTGGCTAAGTGATTAGTTTAGACATTATTACAGCTGATATTTAAGATTTGATAATATATTTAAATGATAGATTTATTTGACAATATCCATACTTATAGAGGTACATATATTTAAAAAATCCAATTATATATTACCTCATACGTTACTCGTTTCCATTTTTTAGTGGCATGCGATGTATGGATCGGAAGGTCCCTCGAAAGGAGGGCGCGCTTGACGGCACTTCTGTTGAGAAGGTGAGTTTGGTTTCCAATTTACAAAAAAAAAATATTTTATGTAATACCTGAATCTCGTTAATTTTAGATGGTTACACTAGTTAATCATTTTCTTGCAGGTTTACTAGTTTTCCCATCCAAGAAGGTCAAATAAAAGGCCATGTCTATAATCCTTTCTTTCCGAAATATTAGTTTCTTGTATGGTAAATTGACGAGGGTACGACAGCCTCAATTGTCTGTTTTAGTTAGAGAGAAGCAAATGCTTGATTTTGTTCTTCCGGAAAAAAAAAACATATCTCTCTTAATAGCTGCTTAATTTGATAGCCGAATAAGGTCGATTAGAGTTGGGTTACACGGATTTTTTAATTTGACAACCCGGATGGGATATCAAAGTCGATTAGGATATCTAGGCTTATCTGGCAAATAAATCATTCTCGTTGGACTTATTTGTTTGCAGTTTATGTTAGATTAAAGGAGATTAATTTAATCACGGATAAGACATTTAAAAAATAGATTATTTTGCTTTGATATTATATCCAGGTTAACTTATTCCGCTTTTTTATTAGTACATGTTTAACCCATTCTTAATTGAGGAGGGTAAACTCACCACGGCTCATACGTGGCCCGTTAACGTCAGGCCCGCGTCGACCCAAGGTCCACGACATGTATGACAGGCTCCCGACAGTCATGGCCCGCGATAGACGACCCAATAAGGTCGACCATCGGATTCGATAGCCCACGAAGGGCATCGACCCGGGTATATCGGACGTCGGACGACCCTCCGATGACCGAACGTTACTCCTGTCATCATCGACCTCGACTCCGATGAATTCGAGCACGTTCCACGGGTGCCGTAAGACTCGTCTAAAGATCGTATGATTCCAGAGAAACGGACGCTCAACAGGAAACTCCCTACGATCGCGGGGAGACGTTACCCCACGACTCGTGCCCTTCCCTGCTAAGGGATAAGTCTCCACTCCATGATAACCCTTATAAATGGACCTTCGACTAGGGACGAGAGACAGGCAGACAGACGGACAGACACACGGTGAAGCAGACTCCTGTGCACACTTTTGAGCACTCCTACAGTCTAGCGAGCACTCCTTCGGAAGTTCGACCCTCACTCCAGACTTGATCAATTAGCTCTCATCTCTCTCTCTCTCCTTCATCCTCCCTTGTTCCCCTCGTAACGAGATTCTGACTTAAGCATCGGAGGGTTATCCCCGGGATAACGTCTAGAGCTCCTTCTGACACAGTTTCTCTGATATTTGCAGACTTCCGCGGGTGACCGGATGATCTTTCTCAACAAATAAATATTAAAATTATCATACAAAATTCAAAACATTATTTTCTCGCTCTCCATTAACTTAAATATAGGTCAGAATAACAGATCCATTCAAATAAATGGAATAGTATGGTTAAAATATTGGTATCCGAGTTACTAACCTCTTATTCCGCAAACAAACGGACCCCACTGTAGCGCTTGAATTCGTTGCTCCGGATAAAAGTGATCTTTTTCACGAGAAGAGTTCATCGAAACAAGACGTCGAATTTGTTCGAATGTAGCATACAAGACAGCCGAACTACCCCAACCCATTAATGAAGAGGCCCTATCATGAAAAGAGAAGCAACGCAAACCTGCCCTCTCCAGACGCAAACACTTTTACCGTCCCCTATCCAAAATCATCTTCTTCGGATTTCATTAAAACTTACTCCTTGCTCCGTTCAAAGAAGTAACAAGCGAAGGGAACCACTCTCTCTGTTTTCAATGGTGGTGAAGCAGTATCCTACGCGCGTGACCCGGACGATCGTCCCGAGGGGGGAGCCCATGTGAGGTGGGATTATTCACCCATGGGTGTTCTTCTTCCCTTTTTTTTAAGCTTCGATGGCACGATCTGCGTGTTGGGTATTCGGGCTTTTGTTTACTCCCCCATTGCAAGCTACCCCTCCGATCCCCAGCTGATCTTCCGTATGCATGTTTTTGTCAGCATTCGGGTTCGTTTACCCAATTTAATTAGAGAGAGCAGGGGTGGCCGGCCTTGTGGTCGGCGCTCCACCCGCGCCGCACCGAGGTGGTCACGTTTGGCCGGGGGTTGCGGATGCCTCGCCTCGACGCCAGCCACATGCGTGCTGGGGTGATGGGAGTGCAATCGCAGGGCTCACGCTCCCGCAGTGCCGCTGCTCCCCCATGGCAGCCGGAGGAACGGCTTGTCCTTGCTCTTCTGTTTTACTACTTCGTTGTGGGTGCCGGCGTACTGATGTTCTGCCCCCATATCTCTTGTTTATTAAGTTTTGGTAGAATCTGTGAGACTCAATTTATTTTTAGAGTGAGTTAAGGATGCATACGTCGTCCCTAGAGATTTACCCCTAACTCTAGTCTCGAATGACTTATTCCATCCCTTTACGTGAATTCACAAAATCTAGTTTTATCTTTAATCGGCCCTAGTTAAGAAAAAAAATCAAACAAGAATAACTCGTTTCACCCCGGACTTACTCTTTTAGGGCGGCTTTGACATCGGGTTGGTCAGGCGAATAGCGCAACCGGGGAGAGAGAAGCTCCCGGTGGGCCTCGCCTCCCCCCTCACACAACCTCCGCTAACCGGGGGCGGTTAGCAAAGGGGGCCTTATAAAAGTGACTCTATAAGGCCCACTTTGAAAATATGATAGGATAAATTATTTGAGGTGAATCCGGGTGAGTTATTCCTTGAGAATCACTTTGATAAAGGGGTGGGTTACGTGGCCCACCCCTAACCCACCCCGGGTGGCTTATTCCATCTTTTTGGTTGGAGTTAAAAAACTCAAGTTTATCTCTGACCGACCCCGGTTATGATAAAAGAGTCAAACCAAGATTAAGTCATCCCACCCAAGATAACTCATCTTAACCCGACTTACTCTTTTATCAAAGTAGCCATGAATTTTCTCTTTTTGAGTTTGATAACTTATTCTTACTCTGGGAATAACTGATTATATATGAAATGATAGAATGAGTTATTCTTAGAATAATGATCTTAACCCTAATCGACTCCAGATGACTTAACCCTACTACAAAACTCGATTAAGGGTGAGTAAAATGAATAACTCATCCTATTCACCCCTTATTCTATTATAAGAGAATTATTTTTATGTATACCGTAGATGTCTGTTTGTCTAATTATGTATTGAGACAGGAGGAAGGTGTCATCCCAGTTCGTACCGGCCTATTGGGGCTGCTCTGCCCAGTTCAGATTCGGCCAAGCACCCGGATGCTCTCCTACGAGGCCTAATCAAGGCTACAGCCCATTATGCCTCTCTGGAGTGGTCCAGGGGGCCTTCTCTGACTTTGGCCCATCGAGCAGAAGCACAGCATGGCAGAGCACGGCCACGACGTGTGCCTGGGCCGCTCATTTCTCTTGCCTGGGGCAGGTTGAAGATCCCACGTCAATACTATATTTCACGTGAGATGTGCATCAAATAAATTTAATTTTTTTATTTTTTTATACCGTGAGACTCAAATCACTCTAACTTGTGATGGGAGATGCACCTCCATCTCGATGCCTCATTTTTTTTAAAAAAATCAGATTCAATGAATAATATTAGACTCGATTTATCTTGAATCGACCTTTTTTATTTTAATTTTTTTCAAACCGTCGGAACGAGGGTACGTCTTGCACCACAAATTATTGTGATTTGAGTCCCACGTGACAAAAAAAAAAGTTTTTAAACTAATTAAGTTTAATTAAATTAGTACACACTTTGGATGTGTAATTAGGGCATGCAGAGTGTGCACTAACCATTACTCCAACACTCCATCTTGGGGGCCACGGCCCCCCTGCCGAACCCATGCCCTACACCTCGAGCACCCACACGAGTGTTAATTACCCTACTCATGCCCCTCCACTAGACAAAGACGACGTACCTCAAGACTTGGGTGAGTCAGGTGACACTCTGCGAGGGCCACAGCAAGAAGAAGGTAAATGAGGCAATGGAGAAGGTAAAGGAGGGTCTGGTCTCCTCTCTCTCCCTCTCTCGCTGGCTCTTCCACTTTGGCCTCACCACCACAGGCTTTGAAATGACCGGCCATCTGAGAGTTTTCCCTCGAGATCTGTTCGGGGGAGTCTCTACCCATTTGAATTCAGGCACTTAGGCCCCTCTGCCTCTGGTCCCCATAGCCCTCCGCAAGATGAGGGCCCAGGTGAAAAGTTTCATTCATATGCGAGAGAGAGAGAGAGAGAGAGAGGATCGAACCTGAGGTTTGGCAAAACTCTTGCCCAAGTGGATAGTTAACACATTCCCTTGTGTAGGAGGGGAGCAGACACTCGAATTCGGAGTTTGGTCGATTGCCCGTTGTACTGATTTCCACATGTTAACACATCACATCTTTTGTCTCACGCGGACCAATCATGTATGTAGGTATGTATGTATAGTGTAGCATATTTCTTTCTCCTCACGCGTGTATGTAGGACCGCCCAGAACGCGCGTGCAAGCGTGCTTTCGCACCAGGGCATCGACATATATAATATATACATGAAGTGTGTGTGTATATATATATATATATATATATATATGTATGGGAGGATTATATGCATGGTTGGACCACTCAGTGATCATGTGGGGCGCCCCATCAATGGAGTGGGGGAGATACGAGTAGCAGCGCGCCGACACTCTCGTTTGACGAATGGTGCTGATAATTAAGAAGATGACCCCGTGAAGTTTTGATGCCTGCAGGTCAAGCAACGGTACGCACTCAGCATCTCATCAAGATCAATTATGAGGACCTCTCATAATTGAGAATTAATGAAACGACTGAGATATATAGATGATCACCGACGACATCTTTTCTTGCTAAGAGTTAATCTGATCACGACACTAGTAGAGGTAGGAATACGATTCTTATGTCACGTATCACACTTTTTTATTTATTTGTCAGAGAGATCGTCGGGCACCCACGGAAACTTGTAAACATCAGAGGAAAGGACGTCAGAAGGAGTCTTGGACGCTACCCCAGGAGATAACCTCCGGATACTTAAGTCAACGACAGTTCAAGTGAAGAACATAGAAGAGTAGGAGAGTGGAGGTCGCAATAGGAGATCTGAGAGAAGTGTAGGTCCTCCAGGTGAGTGCTCGTCGACCCCAGTACGTGGTCACCCGGAGAGTGTTTGCTGGGTGGTAAGGTCGTGCGGGAGAGATTCTCTCTCAGAAAATAAACAGTCGTGACCTCTCTAGTAGTAGGGTGAGTAGCTCTATGCTTATTTTTCTGTAGGCGTTTTTCGGTGAGATTCACCGTGTGTTGTTGATCCATCCCCCCCTTGGTCCTCTGTCGAGGTCTCATTTATATAGGGGGTTATCCTGATGTCGAAGGCCTATCCTTTAGCAGGGTAAGGCGTAAATCATGGAGCAACGTCTCCTGCGATTATGGCGGGAGTTTCCCGTTGAGGGGCGGTTATCCCAGAGTTGGTCGATCCCCAGGCGAGTCTTACGGCGTCTGTGGAGCGTGCTCACCCTTCATGGAGCTGAAGCCAGCGTCGTGGGATGTAACGGTCGATAGTCGAAGAGTCATCCGACGGTCATTGCGCTTGGGTCAAGGCCCACGCTGTCGAATCCAAGGACCGTTCTTCTTGGGCCGTTCATAGAGGGCCGTGGCTGTAGTGACCTGTTAGGCGTGTCGTGGACCGTGAGTCAAATTAAATTTTGTTATAGATGGACTAAATATAAACCGAGCCGGACCCTCCTCCGCACTCTCGATCAGTTGATCATCTGACATCATTCAGATCATGAAGTGCTACTTTCTTTTTTCTGGGCTCTATATCACATCTCATGACATCATGAAAGTTTTTGACGACTAACAAATATAAGATAAGATAGATGATCTTCACCCAAAAAAAACCCCCCAAAAACAAAACGATAGGGTCGGAGATCGTCGATCCGCTAGACCAAAGCATGTCTCTGAGATGTGAGAAGTGGGCGCAGGTATATATATACTGAACCGACCCAACCCAATTTTAACACTCAGTTGTGAATGATCCCACACTCACAAGATGATGATCTATAATTTTACCCATTTCATTTAAGCCGATACCAAATCAACGTTCATCTAGTTAAACTTTCAACATAACCAATCATGGCGTCCATCTGAAGAACCCCCCCCCCCCCCCGCCCCACCCCAGCTGGCCCAGTGCAGTGCGGTACGGACCACCACCTTCAGGGAGAGGGGCCCGGGTGATCGAGGAATCGGACAACCTCGAGCCCCAGCTTTCCATCCTTAAAAAATTTGCCTTCTGCTGATTGCCGAGTCCGTCTGCCTGCCTGTCGACGCAAGCAGGAGTAATATCCCACAAACTCGTGTATATACAAAGTCCTTAATTATGAATCCAGCCATGCATGTTACCACAATATATATAAATATATATATATAATAAAATAAGGAGGCCATGTTGTTTGTAACAATAGGTAAATGTTGATGATCAAAGGCAATGTTTCATGGACCTCTACATCCTCTCTCTACTACATGGTTTACTGAACAGCGAGCAAAAAACTCGCACAGGCAACGTGAGGGTGACACACGAGCATCCACGTGCACGCATCGCGGCGCTTTCCGGGCCGCCTCGGCATCTTCTTTCCCCCCCGCGCTCACGTGATTCGATGCCTCGCGCGCCCCATCTCCCTCGTCACTCGCCCCCGTTCCTCTCTCTCTCAGTGAGTGTGTGTGTGCGTGTGCGTGTGCGTGTGCGTGTGCGTGTGGCGTCTGATGGCGCGGCACGTCCCTCAGCACTGCCCGTTCTGTCTTTTGCTCATGTTCAACGGGCTTGACTCTTCTATCATGAATTGTGGAGTAGGGTCAAACTAGTAATTACATCTCTCTCTCTCTCTCTCTCTCTAGTTGTGTAAATTAGGGAGCATATATTTGTGTAATATATATGAGGGGTTGCATAATTATAATTAAATGAGAATGTCTAAGATTAAATTAATGAGAACTTTTAAGTAAAAAGGGGACGGTGCATTTAAGGTTTGTTAACTAAGAGGGAAGTGTGGATATATGAATAGATATGATTAGCGGAGGGAGGGAGGTCAAAAGGAGAGGAACTTTTTTCATTTCTTTTATTAATTGGTGAAGCGACACAATTGATCGAGTATTTGCTTATCCTACTTGAACGAGGAGAGTCTAACATTCTTACTTATTTCCCTTTAAGAAGATTTTTTTTTCCACGGCACTACCGATTAGTCCAAGCTTGGAAGTCCCATCATATTTGAGGACATGTTTCCTCTGATTAAGTCTCGTCGCATCTAAGTTAGATCTTCTTTTTTTTTACGGGTGGGTAATTTTTTTAACAGGGAGAAAAAATTAGATATCGAATCCTAGACCTCCGTTTTATAAAAGAGGGAGAGTGTCCGCTCCGTCGCTAACGGGAGATCTGTAAGTTAAATTCTCCTCTTACATAACTTGAGGGATGTGATTTGCATCTCAGAAGGGTAAATCCGGCTCGGCCCATATCGGGCCCATCTATCAGATCAAGCCCCACAACGGGCGAACACGTCTCACGGGCACCGTAAGACTTGTCTGGGGATCGGCCGACTCCGAAGTAACCGTCCCTCAACGAAAAACTCCCGTCACGATCGCGGGGAACGTTACTCCACGACTTACGCCCTTCCCTGCTAAGGGATTAGCCTTTGACACCAGGACAACCCCCTATTAAAAGGATCTCGACGTACAGAAGATATAGGGGGACGGGGAATTCCATCAAGAAACGCCCATAGAGAAACAAGCCAGAGAGCTCCGCATTTTGCGACTACTAGAGAGGTCACGACTGTCCCGTTCTAAGAGAGAATCCCTTCCGAGCACCCTTACTGCCCAGCGAGCACTCGTCTGGTAGTCCCTGGCAACCGCAAACAACGTTCGGAGAATCTACAGCTATCCCAGATGTACTACGGTGACCTCCACCACCTTCTCTCCTCCATGCTCCACTTCACTCTCTACTTGATCCTTTGCTGACTTAAGCATCGGAGGGTTGTCCCTTGGGGTAACGTCCAGGGCTCCTTATGACGCCCTTCTTTCTAGTGATTACATGCTTCCACGAGTGCCAGATGGTCTTCCCTGATAAATAAATAGAGAAGTGTGGTACGAGGGCTAGAGACCAGATTTCTGCCTCTACACTTCTTGACGCCGTCTGTGGGAACCCTGGCCCAATAAAGTATAAAATCCCACCTTTACTGGGGGGCTAGTGTAGAGACTTAAGAAGGGGGCTCAAAAGATCTCTTATTGAAAATTATAAAGATGGGCATATACTTATAAGCAAGATCTAAGTCTTCTCTTAAGAGGGTCCTTTATCAGTAAAAAATGACAAAAAACCTTAGCCATCTCCGGACGTAACGGAGATAATACCTCAAAAGAGACACTCCAAATTTATATGTCTTCGTCACCTAAAACATGCTCTTTAAAAGAGGAAGAATCATGATATTGAGCTAAGGTTTCTTAATAGGAGCTAATTAAAGGGACGAAAATAGTGGATAGTGGGTGAAAATAATCAATGAGAGAGAGAGAGAGAGAGAGATGCTAGCTGGTGTGCAAAATGAATGAGAGAGAAGTGGGGGAGGTGGGGACATTCTGACTTGAGAGAGAGATACATTGAGACTAGAGGTGGGAATATGTAGAGGGTAATGCACTGCAAAACCCGTGCCATCCGGTAGTTCATGAATACATACATGAGAACAATAAGTGTAATGTAACCAATATGTACGTATGTATGTATATTGCAGTTTTGAAACTTTCTGATTTGAACGTGTTCTTCCCAAGTTATTTACTAAACTGAAATCATCTCTCAACATATATAAATGGTCACAACATGTCACTGGAAACAAGGAATGAACCGGGAACAAATAAAAAGGGGTAGCTGGAGAGTGACACTGACATTGAGAGGAGGCTGACAATGGAAGGGCGGTGGTCCTGAGCCGTACCTGTCCGGATGGGGGCGTGGGCGAGGGCGGCAGCCACCGACGCCGACGCCGACGCCGACGTCGAGGGGGGTCCGTATTCACTTGTGCGCTATCCGCAAGGACGGCCGATCAATCGAGCCTCCCCCGCGCGCCGTCCCCTAAAACCCCCTCCACCGTACGTATTTCTGATGGGGCACATCATCAGGCCTCGATCATGGCAGAGAGAGAGGGAGAAGGACCCTCTGTTTTGCTGGACGGTGGTGTGTATGTACCCGTCAGAGTCGAGAGGGACTCTTTTTAGACCTTGTTTACCGCATGTGAAGAAGAGCACTATATAGAGATATAGACCCTTCACAAGTTTCTGTGATGATTGAATCTTCTTTTTTTTTTTTGCACAGAACGCAGAAAGCAAAGTTTTAATCTTTAAAAGACATCCTTTGAGAGAGAGTCGACACACCATATATATATATATATATATATATATACCATCGATCGAGTCGAGAATTCTTTGATTGTAATATTAACCGTGTGTTTCACTGGCTGTAAATACTAGTTGATTACTCGGCGGAAAGGAGAGGAAGCGGAAGAAACCCATAAATATCACACATTGATTAGACGAGAGAGCGTGGAGGAGAGAGAGCAATGAAAGATGAACCTGGGGAGGGGGGCGGAGCGAAGGGGGGACATATGGTCCCGATCCCCTGCACCCGACACAGCACGTGCCTTCGTTCTTCGCGACCATGGTGAGCCTTCTTTCTTTGTCTCTCTGTCTCTGTCTCTGTCTCTCTCTCTCACTCACTCACGCGCACACTATATAGCTCACTAGCCTTGCATATGGTGAGCTTCTCTCTCTCTCTCTCTCTCTCACACACACACACACACACTACATAGCTCACTAGCCTTGCATATAGTGACTCTCTCTGTATATCTCCTCTCTATCTCTCTCTCTTTCACCCACACACACACTGTATATATATATATATAGCTCACTAGTCTTGGATATATATAACCCTCCGGCCCTCTCTTGCCCGGCGGCATTGCAGGGGTCAGAGCAGAGTGTGGTAATTGGAATGTGGATGGAAGCATAGATGGATGTGTGTGGGTGGTATTGGCGTGGTTCTGTGGATAGAATGAATAAGCAACTAAACAGTACTGATAGGTGCACCTGTGTGCGCAGATGATGTTTGGGTTCGGGATTACACTAGTACTAATGTTTTGAGGATGTTTTCATAATACTGATATGGATCTTAAAAATATTGGAATACCGAAGTTAATTTGCTTGTACGTCACAGATATATGCATGGCTTGTGTCGAAGAGGAGAATTTTTTGGGTGTTGCTCGTCTTTATGGTGGCAAAATTATCTAGAATTGTAGGGTAGTTGCAGAAGAACTCTGGGCAGTCTTTAGTTACTGATCATCTACGACAACTACTAGCAATTTGTACTGAACCTGTCAATAATTGCTTCAATACTAGGAGGATCATATCATCAAAGCTTGGTCATGTGGGATTGGCAAAATGGAGTTCCAAGTTGGTCTGCAGCCATTGTTCCCAAACTTGTCAGTATAAATTAGTGAGGCAGTAATACTTTTATGAGGCTCGATTGGGGTTGCACATACATGTCTCTATTTGGGATTAGAGCAGAGCAGAGAGAGAGAGAGAGAGAGAGAGAGAGAGAGAGATAGAGAGAGAGATGCGCATGCCTTTGCTTGTGGATTGTGCGTATATATGTGAGCTTGAAAGCTTTTGACATGGTGAAACACGTGCACCTTGCGAACTTTTCCACATCTAGTGAAGCTTCACGATCATTGACGTTTGTGGTTGTAGGCATAGATGAATGCATGTCTCGCCACTTGTTTGTGTGCGTAATCTTTCTCCCCTCTCATCTACTTCGCTGTTCTCTTTTTTTTTTGTTAGGTAAGTTTTTTTTTTAAACGGAGAGGGAAAAATGGGTATTGAACTTAGGACCTCTCACTTGTAAAGGAGGAGGGTGTCCACTCTGCCAACAGCTAAGGACTCTTCTCTATTCTCCTATTTATCTATGATTCAGACCAATGACAGAGTCCTAACACACTAACTACTTCAACCATTTGAAATTTAAGAATTAATATCAATGGCTAAATAATTAATAAATTCAAATTTTAAGAGAGAGAGAGAGAGATCGAATATTTATTATTCAATAAATGTCAGAGAAGAAAACCAAAGACAATTATTTTAGAGAGAGAGAGAGGATTTCCCTGTTCAATATCGCCGGCCCACATTTGGGGTTGGGGGGAGAGAGAGAGAGAGAATGCGAATAGAGAGAAGAGCTGGATGTAATTTACTCTTCCAACGCTAGCACCTCTCTCTACCTTTTAACTAAAATTAAGTTCATCTAAGGAGGTGAGATTTAAAATAGGCCATTTCTTTCCTGTTTTAATTATAATTATAGTTTTAACTAAGGTTATCCGAATACGAGCATAGTCTAAGAGAAGATTTTTAGCTGTTAATTTTAAGTTTTTTAAAGTCAGTTTCCATGCATATTTACAGGGAGTACGTACGTTAGCATGTTTCTTAAAAGTTTGGTGTCTCCCTCTACATTTGAATCCCTGTGTCTAGCTTGTTTTCTTCGTAAAGTCAAAACACAAATGTTGGATATGGGGTGTAGGAATATTAGCCGGTAAAACAGGCCCCTCTGCCCGAAGCGTGTTAAGTGTTCTTCCAAGATTCAACATTAATATCTGGTGGTCAGTTTGAGAATAGGTTAGAATGGGAGAGCAGACGAGAGAGAGAGAGAGAGAGTGGTGGGTTTCACCTCTCTCCTCATACACATGGATGTTAATCGGGCTTGATTAGTGTAAGTAATTTTGGGAGTCGCTTATGCTAACTGGACTCGGTTATCAAATGTCTCCTCTAAATTTTAGGGGTCGTTTGCGTTAACCAAACCCGGTTATCAAATCTCCCCTCTGAGTTTTGTACCATGCATCACATTAACCCTTCACCTCTCCCTTAAGGAGTGTGGGTGTGTTGGGATGTGGCCAACAATCTCATAACTGTCTTAAATGCGTCAAGTCTATCATTTAAGAGAGATTCTCCCCGGTATAATGATTAGGCGGAGGTAATTCTCATGAGAGACGGAGGTGGTTAACAGAGGTAACACTCCGAGTGAACATGGGTTCTACCTTATAAATAAAAACCGTGAGAGACCTTGCGACCTCACTGGTTAACCATCCGAGAGCCTCCCCTCTTTATCTTCCTCTCTTCTCCTCTCTCGTTACTTCAGTGTGTGTCTGCAACTTTGAAACCTAGCTAAGACAAGATTCAAGTATTGCTGGTGTGTGTGTGTACGTGTCTGCAACTTTGAAACCTAGCTAAGATAAGATTTAAGTATTGCAACAACTCTAAAACCCAGCTAAGATAAGATTCAAGTATCGCAACCTGCCGGACGTACAAAAAAACTGATGACAACCTCCAAATCAGTAACACGCAAAAATCAGCAACTCAATGCTGCCTCGATCCAGACCAAAACCGGTAGCAGTGATGAGGGTCAAGAGCTCCAACCCATCAATACGGTCATCTCACCTAGCAGATTAAATAGTGCAAGTACATGTTTTGCTTTCCCATCATCAACAAAAGTGGCAGAGACAAAAAAAAATAAACACCAGCAACAAGGCGTAACATGGTCGATCTCCACAGCCATCTTTACGCAAGTTTGACAGCTTGCAATTCACCTTTCCTCATGTGGTTCCCGAAATGTTGCCCTGCATATATATTAAACAGCACAGCTTCCACCCCACCCCACCTCGAAAGTTATTTCTTCCTGTTGACCCTCTGTAGATGTCAAGCTTACCAGAGTGCAGTGGGATAACTTTATTCGGTGGTGTTCTACTGCTAGCTGTTTTGTGTGTGTGAAGGTTCACCCCATACGTGAATTTAAAGAGTTGAATGATCGGTAGTTGTTTAAACAGGAGGGTGCCTCTGGATGAAACAAATTAACAGGAAGCTGCATGTGCAGGTGGGGTGGGGGGTGCGTACTGCATGGGGACACCACGTTGTGTGCCCTCTTCTCCTGTGATTTTGCTGGTGGTATCGAGATTAGAGGACTGGAGTAGCTCATCTCTCATATAAATGGCCTAGCTTCCCCTTCCCAAGCCACCCGGCCCCTTTCCCCTTCCTCCTCCTCCTCTGTCCTCCTGCAATTATTGACCACCAGCTAGTGCTGTTGCTGCAAGAGTAAGAGTGCAGTAGCTCAACCAGTTCCTCCCCCTCTCTTGCCCACACATCACAGCCTCTCCTTTCCACACCCAGGAGGAGGCCATCATAACAGTAGTAGAGAGGGGAGGGAGGACACCCCCAGCCCATGGCACCAGACTTGGATATGAGCATGGGGATGGTGCCCATGAGCATGATGGGCATGGAGGCGACACCCTCCTCTTTCTCTACTGCCTACTTGTGCGGGCTGCCCACCGGCGACGCCATGCGTGTAGACGACCTCCTGGACTTCTCCAACAAGGACAACCTCCTCTTCGACGCTGCCGCCACCGTCTCGGCCGCTGAGAACCACCACCAGCACGGCCACCACCACCCCATGCATGAGCCCTCCGCCGCCGGCGGAAGCCTCGACAGTTCGAGTTACAACCTGAGCAGCTTCTCCGACGACTTTTACATGCCTGTAACTAGCTACTTCCATTTACTCTCTCTTTTTCAGTACTGATTCATTCTCTTCTTGGCCTCCTTGATCAATTGTTGTTTCTGCATAGTTCTACCTTCTTCCTCTCACAAATCCAAAGTAAAGAAACAAAAAAAAATCAACTTTTTTTTTCTGAATCTATGCTGATCCTTCTTTGTTTTCGCCATGAACAAATGTTACTACAGAGCGAGGAGGTCGCAGAGCTGGAGTGGCTGTCCAAGTTCGTAGACGACTCCTTCTCCGACGTCCCCTTCCCCTCCTCCTTAGGGGAGTGCGCCGATGGTGGCGAAGCCGCCGGCGCCGCCCCGTCCTCCAAGTACAACGCCCCCCGCACGGAGTACTCCTCCATCCCCGCCCGCGCCAGGAGCAAGCGATCGAGGGCGCCCGCCACCGCTCTCCACCACAACCCACCCTCCAGCTGGTCCTCCCCGCCGCCGCACTCTCCGCCATTCGCTGCCTCACCTGGTTCCCCATCACCCTCCTTATCGGAAGTAATCCTCCCCGGCAACAGCCCCAGCAGGCCCAAGGCGGCGGCCGGCTGCAGGAAGAAGGAGGCGGGCATCGCGGCGAGGGTCCCGGGCGTGGAGGGCGGCGTGCGCAGGTGCACCCACTGCGCCTCGGAGAAGACGCCGCAGTGGCGGACGGGGCCGCTGGGCCCGAAGACGCTGTGCAACGCCTGCGGGGTGCGGTACAAGTCGGGGCGCCTCGTGCCGGAGTACCGCCCGGCGGCCAGCCCCACCTTCGTGCTCACCCAGCACTCCAACTCCCACCGCAAGGTCATGGAACTCCGCCGCAAGAAGGAGCTGCTCCTCCCCCACCAGGGCGGCGCCTCCACCGCCCCGGCGCCGCCCTCCCCCCTCCCGCGGGGGGTGGTCTTCGGCGGCTACGAGGCCTGCTGAGCACGTGGCCCGGGCGTCATCCCTGGGGAGATGCCTCCTGTTCCCCCGCCCCCACCCCCCCACCTTTTTTTTTGCCTCCCTACCTCAATTCTTCCTTTTTTTTGCTTCCATGTCCCTCTCTTCCTTCCTTTCTGTAGTGCAAAACTAAAATTCTACAAACTAGGCAAGCGGGTTCTCTTCAGCTACTAGATATATATATATCTAATTAAGTATTTACCGGCGATTATTTGTCAAGAAAAATGATCATACATAAGATCGATATATATAATTATATATAGTACCTAGCAAGTATATATTTTTCTCTGGATTATTTGTTTCCGAAAGAATTAAAAAAACAGTACCACATGAGACAACAGTACTGTTCAGCTTTTCTTTTTTAAATGGAGTCTGAGAATTTTCTTTGTTTTTGTTTTTGTGGGTGGGTGGGGGGGGGTGAGGGGTGCCTATCTGGAGGGGGGGTGTTAGTATGTGGGGGTGTTGGATGGAGTGGAGGGAACGGAGATGGCGACCATTGCATGGGGGTGGGGGAGGCAATGGATGGGCCTCCCCCACGTGATTTGCTGTCCCCTCTCACTCGCTCTGCAGTAGCTATATGCATGCCAAACAAAGTCTCCACAGAGAGAGAGAGAGACCAATGATGAAGTGCCACGGTCCTCACATTGTAATGTTGTTACTGTGATGTCCTCCATAGGGCCACCAAGCGCGTATTGTAACTTTGTAGAGAGAGAGAGAGAGAGAGAGAGAGAGAGAGAGAGAGGGTACTGTCTGGTGGCCTGAGGCCTCGAGAGGATGCTCTTAATTCCTCTCAATTTGCAAATGGTTGAGGTGCCATTTGATGCTATAATTTTCGTTACCTTATCTACCCCATTTTCCGGAAGACATATGATCGCCTGAATGAAAAAAAAATCTTATTTGAATGTCTTTTATATGGTGAAAGATGACAAATTAACAATGTATTGTAACATGAAGTGTGCCGAAAAGGTGCTTTCTATGGATCACAAGTACGTACGTACTAGCTACAAGGTAGGAGTTTCTGGTTCGAAGGATGACTACTGTTTTGAATAGCATGCAACAGAGTCAATGCTTATTAGGGAACAAATTAAGATAATTAATCGCACATTAATGTTTCCCTCCAAAAAAAAAAAAAAAGTTTACTGGACAACGATCGATTTCAATCAAATATGAGACTGATGATTACATAGCATATGTATGAAATTTAGAGGCCCCTCCAGTTTGACTGTTGTAGATGTAGAAATCTGGTTTCTATGTCACGTACCACCTTATCTATTTACTTGACGAGAAAGTCGTCCGGCACCCGTGAAAACCTGCAAACACCAGAAATAAATGGGACATCAGAAGGAGTCCTGGACGTTACCCCAGGGGACAACCCTCCGATGCTTAAGTCCGCAACGATTTTAAGAAAAGAATAAAGAATAGTTGAGGAGAGAGAGAGAGAGAGATGGGGGTCGTAGTAGAGGATCTGAGAGACGTGTAGGCCCTCTGCACGAGTGCTCGTCGCTCCCAATGGACACACGGATAGTGCTCGCTGGGTGGTAAGGTCGTGTAGGAGAGGTTCTCTCTCTGAACGTAGTATGGCGTGACCTCTTTATCACTGTAGTAAGATCAGTTGTTCTATTCTCTGCGTGAAACTTTTGACAGAGGTTCCACCGTCTCCTCTCTTCTCTGTCGATGTCCCTTTTATAGGGGGTTGTCATGGAGTGGGAGGCATATCCCTTAACAGGGAAGTGCGTAAGTACTGGAGTAACGTCTCCCCCGATCGTGACGGGAGTTTCCCGTTGAGGGGCGAGTACCCCAGAATCGGCGGATCTCTGAGCGAGTCTTACGGCGCTCGTGGGACGTGCTCGCATCATATGGGGAAGGAGCCAACGTCGTGGAGGGTAACTGTCGGTCGTCAGAGGTTCTTCCGGCGGTCATTGCGCCTGGGCCGTATATAGCATTTCCAGCGCTGTCGAATCCGATGTCAAGTCGTATTGGGCCGCGCTTACATGGGTTGCAGCCGCCATGCGCCCTTGGGCGCGGTGACAGGCCTTGGGCCAAGTTGGGTTTATTGCCTTGGGCCGCGCTTACCCTCCTCAGCTATCAACCCTAAAAAGGAGGCTCTCTATTATTTTAATCCCGTGACTAATTATTCTTCGACCTCTTTGATAAACGAATAAGAGAGGAATAAGTGATCTTAACCCGAAGAATAAGAAAAAATACAATTGGATAAGGTGGGGAGGTTTTCTCACCCTTAACTCGGGTTTTCCTAGAATAATTAGTTCTAACTAAAAGGTAGAATTAGTTGTTCTACCCTACCTCGAATACGTATCAAAGTAAAAAAGTGAAAAAATAGAAATAATTTACCTGAGTTTAAGTTAACCCGATTTTTCTTATTCAAAGTAAAAATATACTTTCCACATCATTACAATCTGTCAACCATTTTAATTAGGATAATCATGAGACAAAGTTTACAGCACGAACTAGATACAAATGGTTGGTTAAGAAACGTACTGTTGAGTACCTAATTAAAAAGAGAGCAGAGTATATAGCACTCATCTCTCCAAAGAAGCCAGATTCACACTTCCTTGCATATGGGGGCATGCGTGTTTTTAGAAGACCTTTAAGTGAAGCTGCTACTTCTTAATTAGTTAGTTTCCACCGTGTATTTATAACATTTAATCTGAGACAGCATCTATACTGGATTACAAGAACACATCGTCTTCCGTTTAGAAAAAAAAAAGTTTTTCTACCTTCAATCAGAAGTTCCAAAATTTACACAAGCACGTAAACGACGACTTCGACATACATATCACTTGGATCAAATACTCCCAAGCTTATTAATTACCACGATAAACTCTCCAATCCCAAACTGGACGGTAACTTTTTGTTCAAATTAATTAATTAAATTAAACAATTATCAAATTAATCATCAAAAGCTGCACCAATTAACACACCCTTGGGATCAATGCCCCCACTGGGAGGGGGTATATTAAAGGGCATCTAGGGAAGATTAGAATGTGTTTGTTAACCGATTAAATTAGCGTATTCGATGCACCGTTCTCCCACTCAAAGATGTGTTAACCATAGTCGATTAGCGTAAGCGATCTCATGGGTCACTTATGTCTAGTTAACAAATTTACCTTTAAGCCTTCTTTATTTTCGGGATAGGATAACGCACTTGATCTCAGATGATCGAATGAGATACTCGACCTTGGATAAGTCGGATGTGTGTGAGAGAGGTGCGTGGGACTCACACACACTCTCTCGTCGGATAACGCATTCGTACTATCCTACTCCGAAAATAAAACGGGCCTTAAGTCTCGCTTTGGTTTCAGATTATCCCCAGGTTAGTCCATAGTTAATCTAAGATTAATTCATTTTATGCTTTGTTTGAGGAACAAGCATATTTCGATTTAGAAGTGGGCTAACCATGGGTTTGCCATGTAATTTGAAATCCACCTCCGCAGGTGGGTTTCGAACTTATCCCATCATTAAAAGCGCTCTCTCTCCTTATTAAATGGCACGCGCTCTCTCTCTCTCTCTCTCTCTCTCCCCTATTTCTCAGTTAAACTATATTTAACAATTAATTATTAACATTTTTATCTTCTTAAAAATTCTAGTCAATAATATTAATGATAGTTTTTATTAAAGATTTTATTATTATAACAATATATTTATGATATAGAATCTATTAAAAATATTTATAAAAACTATCAAATAAAGATATTAAGATAAATAGTACTTTTTAAAAATATTTGTGACCTTTTAACTTTTAATTAGTGACATTAATGATATTATTTGTGAATAAATATTTTTTATGATATGTTCAATTTGTAGCATATATTAAAAATAATTTAAAATTGGAATAAAATAAAAATTGAAGATGAATAGTAACTTAAGTCATAATTAATGATCTTTCTATGTTTTGAATTTTAATTAGTGAGATTAAGTATGTTTTATATCAAAAATATTTTTATGATATATTTAATTTATAGTTTATATTAAAAATAATTTAAAATTAAATTTTAAATTAGGTTAACCTACTAATTATCAAATCACACTGGAGAGATCGTGGGGTGATTTATTTTAAATTTTAAGATTTTTATAATCTCAAAATATTTTTATATATCCTTTTATTAAAAATTTTATAATTATAAAATTATATTTATCATATAGAATGTGAAGTCTCGGATTTTTTGGATATTTTTTAGATTAAGATTCGTGGGTTTTCGATCACTTTCGTGAGTTTTTTTACGATTTACTCTAATTTTTAACTAATTAATCTGCGGAACCCTGTGTAGGACGAACCACTGCATTTTTCAACTCCGAAATATTATAGACGCGTTCTGTATTTTCTGAGGATCGTGAGGATGATTTTTTTATTTTTTTATTTTTTAGACTTTTTCAAATCCGTAATTAATGTTATTTTTGACTTTTAAATTTTCATTAGTTATATAATTGATATTAATGATCAAAATAAAATTATTTTTATCATATATTTAATTTATATTATATATTAAAAATAATTTAAATTATAATAAAATAAAATTTTTAATTAAAATATATATTTAAACTCGTGATTAATTAATGTTTGTGACACACAAGGAGAGAAAGAGTGATGTGAGAGAGAGAGAGTGACATAGGAATAGAGATATATTAAAAAAATCATAAAGAAGGGGGTAATTATGGTATTTTAGTTGTCATGATTAAAGAGTTAACTCAATTGTTACCAAATCACACCGGAATATAAGTAGGTTAACATATTACTTTATTTTTAGGTTAACACCCCTTCTACCAAATTAAAATCGAGTTAATCTAAGACTAAGTTAATTAAGTAAGTTTACTTAACCACAAAATGCCTAACCCCGTACCAAAGAGAGGCTAAAAGATTAATTTCTGAGGGGTATAAGAAGACGCGGATTCCACCATCTGCTGACACGTGCTCTGGCTGCGTGTGTGTGTGGACCGCTGGCGTGGTTGCCGGTGCTCGTCCTCACCTTGCCTCCGCGTCTGGGTTGTGCTGGGTATGTGCCGATGGTCGGTCTCTCTCGGTGACCTTCCTTGCTGCTCTGTCTCATCTATTTATAGCTGCGAGGCGAGGTGGATAATAGAAATCGTCACGGTTATTTTCTTATTCAGATATATTAATTTTTCGGGCTCCCTTTCACGAAGGAATACTAAAATCCAGGTCAATTAATATTCTCATAGGATCGATGTCACTATTTTTTCCATTGGATAATTATTGGGGCCATCTCAATTAACAGGGGTCGGATAAGGCAACTTTGTTTTTTATGTTTTTTTTAAAAAAGAGTACAAGATCTTTCACCTTGGCATGCGTCTAAACACTCATTTACTTTTATCTTTTGATAGATAAAAATAAAAAAATAAAAATCATGCGAATAGTATAAATATTTGATAAAATTACTTATATATCTTTAAAATCTAACGAAATTACTCTTATATTCTTACATTTATCATATTTATCGTGGTAGAGGTTAGAAAGTGTTTCCTTCTGCCCGCCTTATATCTTTGAGGTTTGTTTGATGGGTGAGAATAGTCGATCATTATGAGAAAATCAGCAAACATTAGATAGGGTGTCAGAAAGAGCCTTAAGAGTGATCTCAAGAGATAACCTTTTGATACTTAAGTCAGTGTCGAACAAAAGAGCGAAAGAAGATTAGAGAAAGAGATTCAAGAGCCTATGAAGTAGAGATGAAATGTGGAGAATGCTCAAAGAGCACTCGGAGACAGAACTAGGTGGAGAACTCCTAATCTTATCTCTCTCTATTCTTTGCCCTCTATGCCATTGTAGCCTCCATCTATCTCTGACTATACGTGTGTCCATATGGGTATGTCCTCCTTCTAGGTCTGTTTGGAGACCTATTTATATCAGTTGTAGTGACGACATCCCTTCCTGACTTAACGATGACATGGTTAGTGAAGTTACGTCTTGTTTGATCATGGGAATCATCCGCTGTCCACTCGTCCGCTCTCTGAGGATAAATATCATGACGAGTATCTCGACGGCATGAACACAATCCGATACTCGTCGGGGTAAACCCCGTGATGACAGAGTCAACATTCTTCCGTTGGCGAGTCTTAACGATGTATGACATACACGACCGCAAAGATCTTGCACGTGGATCAATCAAACTTTGATGGGCCTTAGTTAGACCGCATTTCAAGATCACTAGATAGCTAGAGACAACATCTACAAGCCTAACTACCTTGGCCCGTAATGAATATGACGTTATTGAATCATGTTAAATATAAAATATTTTTCCATCCTCAATTGTAATATCCCTAAAATACTTAAAAAAAAGACCCATCGTGCCCCTATCCGTCTTTATCTTTAAAATAAAAAACTATCCATATATTCTTACAAAGGAACATAATAATTATTTTCTTAAAAATTTTAAAGAATACGATGACAATAATGATATAGAAATAATTTTGAATGATTTCAAAAATACAGTGATGATTTTCTCTAAATATTTAAATTTACACAGTTCATCTAATTCTTTCTTAAATTTTAAGATAAAATTTGTAACGACATAAATCTTAAGAGTGATACGAGACCCACGATCAAAAAAATTAAACTAAAAAAAAAGGAGCTGCACCCCTGCGGTGGCGGTGGAGCAGCTTACCTATTTTGAGTATACCCTTCTGGCTTTAGCGGCAGTGCAAACGCACAGATTTCAACGGCGGAGAAAGCGATGTACAAATTCTTTCGCATGTTACTTTCTGCGCGTCTTTTCTTCTCTTTCCAGTAGAACGGCACGATGATTTTAATGCGACGTAGAACCCACGAGTTGAAAAGAGAAAAAAAACACAGAGGTAACTTCTCTGACCTGGTCCCATCTCGACGCAACATGCCTTATGACACCCGATAAGTCAGACACTGCTCGTGTCCCGCACTTTGTTTGCTAGGGGTAACATATGATGATGATCTCTGCCTTTCTGCCTGGAATATGACTAGATCGATCACTGTATTCATCTGAGCTATCCCTGTACCATGAAAAAAAAAAACTGCGTCCTCACTTCTTGTACCGGGTAGATTTAGAAGCTAACCCTAGTTTAACAAGAAAGAACACACTAGCACAATCTTCCAGGGGAAGCACTTTTTAACTTGATAATTCTCTGCTCAGGTACTCTGGAAGGACATTAGAGTCTGAAAGCCATTTTCACCTCCAACCAAAAGCTCTAATCTGAACCACCTAGATTTGGGGGAAAGTAGGATTGTAAAGGAGGAATCGACCAGTCTCCGATGCTGCAATAGTTGAACAAACAGCAAGTATCTCGGGTTAAGGGTTTCATCTTTTAATGCCCACAATTCCAACTGTAGTCATAATTTTCTGAATGGTATTACCTCAAATTGAATCTCTGATGACCCTGCTTGATGCAGCTGCAGACTCGAATAAATCAAATGGTGGATGGCACCTGAAAATGTTGATTACAGCTACAGGCGGGAACATCAAGAACTAACGTGGGTAGGAGAAAACTACTCGCAACCAAGTTATCAGAAGAGCCCATAAGCAAGCTTCGAAGAACCAGAAACGTTTTCAATTAGCAATGTAATGGAGCTGAACTTGCACAGGCCTAATGTAGACCATCGTTTGTGGAGTACACAAGAGAGAGCTTATTTTTTTTTTCTAAACCAACAAGAGCAGCTTCCATGGGATATACACCACATGCCGCATCAGAACTTGAGATCGATTCACTTGTATGAATGCAAATAGCGATCAATTCAAAGCAATATGCAGCAAGAGAGCATCTGAAGTGAGGATGATCAGGTCAAAATTCCACAGTTCCTGATTCTTGAGATCACTTTGTCCAGTGCTTTCTTCTCCTGCTTGACCTGAGAGGGAAATGTAGCTACCTGCGGAGACATTCACATGAAAGGCTGGTTTAACACCTGAACAATCAGAAGATAAATTAAACATCTAAATGCCTCTAGAAGACCACACAGAAAAGGGAGGGGGGAAAAAGCTTGGAAGGTCACTTCATGCCCGTGGCATATTATAAGCTTGTTTGAAATAGTTACCAAATGGAGTGTGAAATACTGAGTTCTTCCAAATTCTGCACCCCTTGTTTCATGCTGACTAGGTGTTAACAATGGACAATTGAATTGTATTTGTTTCTTGTTCTGCAAATGGTTGGGGAAGGGCTAGGGCAATTGATAAGGGCCAAAGATTATTTTCTTGTAGTTCCTATGAACCAAGTTTTGTGTCCAATAAGCTAAAAAGCCTTCCCACAGGAAATTGGAAAACAAAATATCAGTACTCCATCAGAAAGCACATCAACCTTCATGTCTTTCTGCATTGTGTTAGGCCTAGGGGAATGAGTTTAGAGAACTGCAATTTGAATTTATGGCATTTGCTGGGATAATTTTAAGCTCTGCTGGATCCATTTAGTTTTGATTGGAATGATAGTTCGTGATACTGATGGTGGTACTACTGCTAGACTAGAGTTGGAATTCCTGAAACATGACCTTTAATCAAGTAGCCACCTGCATGTGAAAGGCCTGTTCTGTTGAAGGACATAGAAATGTAGTCAGATGAATAATTGAATTGACTATTTCCGTCACAGCTCACATTTTACCGTACGAAGAACTGCAGTTGGCTCTATTACAGAGTGTCATAACAAAATGTTGGATGGATGAACCATCTGACTCGTCAACCCCTGCTGTTCATTACTAGTATGGAAAGAGTTTGCTATATGGAGATGGTAAGGTGGATAACACATGGAACTCATGAGCACAGAGAGAGGAAATCTGGTAAAAGCAGGAATTATTATAGACAGATGCCACCAATTTATGTAGTGGCTGCCAAACAAGGAAATAACTAGTCCTAGTAACTTGGGAGTCCATATCATCTAGTAGACTAGTACGGGTCATAATGAGTGAGCTCAGAGCTCAACAAAATGTCTAACTAAAGCATCATAGGCAGGATTTGTTTCTCCTTGATATTTAAAAGGAAAATGTTCTGGCCATCAAGCATATGATCAAGTCAGAGTGCAATGTTTTATATGAGAGTAAAATATCAAACCCAATCAATCTAAACTAACCTTTGTTCGAAACTGAGATGCCTCTTTTCCAGAAAATTCACGGAGAATAATCTTCAAACCTACCACCATGAATTAACTGCTTGTAAATATGGACATATTCAATCTGGTGGTACCAACCATTTTCAAAAAAATATAGACATGTTCAAAAAACCAAGCATGCCATTCAAGATAGTAGAGGACACATTAGAGAGCAAGTATTGCATACCCGTTGCTTGCCTTTCAATATTATAAACTGAATGAAGAATAGCTCGAATTTGGTTGCTGGCCTTTCTGCATTTAAACAACAATAAAAAGGCATATCAGTGTCAACAAGTACAAAAGGGGAAGACACAGTAGTGATTCACAGCATACCTTAGTTCTGTTTTACCCCACTCCATTTGAGTTTTTGCCATTGAAGCCCTTTCCTGAAATTGTATACACATCCTACTTGACATCAGGACTTGCTTCTCCAAAAGAATTCAAGTAGATAAGACTGCACCCTTCAATGTAGCCTAAATTGATGCCAAATGACTTCAAGAAAAGAAATCAAATTTAGACTGCTTGTCTGTGTGTGTGTGTGATGAAATAAACAAATAGGAAGAAGGAGCAGAAGACAGAAGAGAACTGCAAAGTGCATGAGTTGTCATATTTGTGTAAATAATACAAGAACTGTGTAAAGTGAAAGCTATTTCTGAAACAGGGATTCTATTTATGTAAACGATATTGTTTGTGTAACTGAACTTATTTGTGCATAGTGTACTACAATTGTGTAAAATGAACGTCTACTTATGTAAAAACAAGACTATTTATGTAAATGGGAACTGTCTGTGTACATTAGGCTGTCTACGGCAACGTACAAACAATGAAGTGAATTATTCAGATTTAGCAAATTGTACAACAAGTAGAAAATTAAAGGATATGTGTCAAAGGAAGTTTATTTGTGTTAATGATGAATGTTTGCTTGAGTCTTGTCTGCTTTAAGCCTTTGCCAACACTTCCATCACGGATAAGCACCACATTTCTATCATGCTGCAACTTAAATTAACAATAATTATGAAACATTTTTACACTAAAATGTGGGGCTAGTGTTCAAACCACTTACCACTCCTAGGCTTGACAGTCTAGAAGATCACACATCCCCATATCAAACTTTCCCCTTTGTCCAGACTTACCATGGTCAGCATGGATCTTTTAATATCCTCCTTTATTACATTAACTTGAATGCATAATCAAGAAGATAGTTTTCTGCCAACAAGCAAGGAATATTGTATTGGATCTCGCTTTTATCCCAGGAGGGTCGGAGAGAAGAGATCTCGGGGGATCTTGAAGAAACCTCCGGAGATCAAGAATGGTAGTAGAGATTATGATAAGCTTATATTCTTTTAGTGCAAATTTGTAATGTCATTCACTTAGCTAGTCAATAATGCAAAAACACATGGAAAGAGTCACTTGCAAGAAGGGACCAGTGAGAGAGGGAGTGCATAGAAGCAGTTTTTTCTTTTCTTTTTTTTTTTTTTGGGGGGGGGGGGGGGGGGAACGTCGGCGGTGTTGCACTGATCCTCCTATTTAGCTTGTCAGGTGGTCGACAATCAATGGACAAGTTGACCATGGCCAGGAGCCTGCCTCCTCCTCTTGGCTTGCAGATCAACATGCGACAGGCTGAGAGTAGACGGTTGACAATGGTAGGTGGCTCAACAGCAATCACGTACTAGCTCCAAGTGTCCATAGCACTCTGGTGGGTGGGGGTGAAGGGAAGGAATGGGTTTCAAAGCCCTTGAGCTCGGATGAGCCAAAAGCAAATTGGCCGATCCAAGTGCACAATTGTCATGGGGACTTGCCCAAAACTTTGCATATCTTTGGCTAGGTGTTTCAGGCATTTCGGATCTCACCAAGCTAGAGAGACAGATTCTCGAGAGATCTTGAGAGATTCGCAGGAGATTGCAAACCCTGCCACAAGCTGGTGTAAACAGATGATTGTGAGGACCTTTCTTATCCAAAGTTATATTGGCTATATAATTTGTAGTATCTTGTGGGCGGTTGCTGTCAATAAGTTGGTTGGGCAAAAATTTTTGCCAAATCCTTACTATGATAATGGTGGCGTAAAACTTCAACATTTATGCTTCACAAATAACAATTAAGTGGAAGCCTTGACATGCATAAGAGAGATACTACTAAATGATGTGCAAAGTTGAATGCAGGATCGACCGATCCGGATCAGAATCAGCCGACCTAGTTTGGGATTGACAGTGGCTAATCCGATTTTGGCCCTTAAGACTGATCCTATTCGAAAGAGTAAAATGAAAATAAAAAATTAATAAAAAAGAACCTGACTCAGGTCAACTCAGCCTGAATTGAACCAAAGTCAGACAAAACAAATATGGATCAACCAATTCTCATATATAAGCTGATCTTGGCTCATTAAGGTTTATCAAGACAGATATGGAATCTTATGAAAATTCTATACATAGTTTTCTATTTGTGTAAATACTTTTGTATTTATGAATATATTTTTTACTTATCAAAAATGTTTTTTTGCTTTTTAAAATAGTGTTTGCTCTGTTCCACTGGATCAACCGATCTGATCCGAATCACGTCGGTATCGGCCATATGTGATCGGGGTGCCTGATCTAATTCAGAATTCCTCGGAAAAGTCTGATATCCTATACACAGACAAACAACAGATAGAATTGCATTTGTGAGGCAGGCCATAATCTCTCCAGTGAATGTAATTTGACTAAGAAATAGGTTTTAAAAATAGTATCTTTTCAAAAGAAATAGGCTACAATAAAATGTTAGCCTATAAAAGCCATAACATGAGATCTTAACTCAACCATTTCCATGCTAGCAGAAGTGAAATTCATTCCAAATTTTACAAGCAAAAGAAATATGATACATGGGATAATAATAAAAATAAGTTGATTAGCCTTGATAAGATGAGGTTTTACAATAATGATGACGACGAAGAATCAACACACATGGAGTCTATATAAACATGAAACATTAAACCAGCACACATGCCAAGACACAAGTATTTGATAACTGTTTACGCAAAAGAAGACCCTTGATCATCACTAATTAGCCTAGAAAACCTTTTAATGGAAAATAAACTACCTCCAATTTTTGCTTTTCAAGCTTCATAACATCAACAGATTGCCTCAACACTTTAGCTTTGTTTTCTGCACTGGAAAGCAAGGACTATATCCACGTTGTAAGTGTGAATTGAATCATGTCATATACATTCTGTTTAAATGTAAAATAAACATAGAAAATATGGTCTAAAAAGCATATGTTAGAGGCATTTCTGAAGAGGGACACAATGTGCAAAACTCTTCTGCCACCATATGCAAAACTCATGCCATTTGAAACAAAATATGTACAGAGAGTTAAAGCAAAGCTGCGATATTGTTTTTTTGTTGAAACTCTCCTAAACAATTAGGCACTGACCTTCAGAGGAAAATATCTTAAAAATACTCGCTTATCCCAAGAAACTTGCCAGAACCATTTCCAATTTGTGTTTAACTTATTGTAAACATTTTGCTTTCATGTGATTTATAACTATTCTTTTTTCCAAGGACAGGGTAATTAGTAATGCCACAGATAACCATCTTACCATCAGTAGGTTAATGTATCATATAACAATATCTTGCATAATAAGTATGACATTTGAAACTCTTTTATGCACTGTACTGGCTGGGGAAATTCAGAATCAAGTTTAGGAGTATAGAAATCAGGTAATATACGTAAACAATACTAAAATAATAATACAACTAACATCGGGAATACTTGAGTGACTTTAAATTTATGTTGCAATCATACGTTGTTCCAGGCTTCCAGCCACCGGTGGATGAAAATTCATGATATCAAGAATCTAGAATCTGGATAAGTCATAAAGATGGTGTATGCTGATCCGAGCCACACAATTCTCTATGAGAAAGAGAGGGTAGGAAAAATTTCATAATTCCTGACATCATGCTATTTTTCTGCCAGCTGATTCTATGTTCTTTGATCTGATGTATGGCATGGAAAATGTGATAAGTTATTGACCAGCACTTGAATTGAGATTTCACCATAATGATAAGTCATGAGATTAGGACAGTTTGCTATGAGGGAACAATGCCTGCATATTTTTAGTTTAGCAGATTATGTTTTCTAACCATATTGCATAAAAATCATTAAGGAAAACAACTTGATAAACCTTGTAAAAAACATTGACATTGGAGGTGGGAAAGAGGACAGCTAATAAAAAAGCTTTAAACAATAAACAAGAAGAAAAACAGCAGTATATAGCGTTAGCCATGCATCTGACATGGTCTGTGTACAAATGTTATGGCACATGCAATATGCATTGTCACATTGCCATATGAATCAATTTAAAGTGGTGCAATATGCTGCTACAGTAAACATCAGCAATAGGAAAAATATTGTGCTTGTCACCAATGGCTTAATTCCCAAGTTTATGAAACAATGCAACTCATATGTAGAGTTAAATACGTCTTACAAAAATCTTGGCCATCCCCACCTCTTTCCTCACAAGGAAATGTAATGTGTTCTGAACTAAATAACGCCTTGCCCCTGACACATGAATAGAAGAAGACAGTGAGTGCATAGAGCACTTCATATCGTCTGAAGGATATCCTGAAGAAGAAAATCAGAGAAGCGGACAAAAACTATGTGCTGGGAAAAAAACAAACAAGAAAAGGCACATGCTTCAACATCAGTTATATCAGATATGCTGGGAAAATCATGAACATAAGGAACCTTTCAACAAGTAACTACATTGTAGCAACTACACACCCTCGTGCGCAAGATAATAGGTCAGAAAGTCCTAATATTGGCCCTTTGCATCAGTGATCTATTCAAACCACAAATCACCAATCTCAAAACAATAGATTTTTGGATGACATATATACATACATGTGTATATGTATGTATGTATGCATGTCCGATTACAGTCTGCTGCTCCACGAGCAACAGACTGTACGGATTCAAGATTTTTTTAAAAAAAATAAAATAAAGAAGGGTGTTTTGTTATTTAAAAAAAACAAAAAAGGGTGCCGGGCATCATTGATCGCCCAGATGGGGCAATCGGACGGCACCCACGCGGGCCCTGCGTGTATGGGTGCCGAGGTGCCCGGAGCATGCTGGGCACTGCCAGATCGCCCATCTGGGCAATCAGATGACGCCTGGGTGCCTTAGTTTTTATTTTTATTTTTTCATATATAAGGACTGTTACAGTCCGCTGCCGGCAGGGCAGTGGACCGTACAGATTCCTGTCTGTATGTATAAGCAGAATACTTGGATAATAGCTATCCTGGGCAGCGGACCGTACAGATTCCTGTCTGTATGTATGAGCAGAATACTTGGATAATAGCTATCACCAGGCTGCAGCCCTGTTGCTACTCTGTTTGGTGCTACCATGCTAATGTTGCTTGATCTCACCTGCTAGTATTGTCGGATTACTACTATTGTTCCATCCTACTGCTGTTACTTGTTCATCTTTCTTCAATTTACCCATCTCTTTACACTGTGACAAGTTGGATATTCTAATCTTTTCTTCCCTATTTAAGTATTAGATCTACAAATTTAAATAACAGTTAAATTAGTAACAATGGTAGCATTTTAGGATTGCAAGAGGAATCCTCATGCAACTCCCAACAATAAACCAATCTAGTCTCATTGCACAATGGTGGATATAAAGGAAAGGAAAAGTGAGTTATTTCTTGTGGAGTCCACAGCTTCAAGCAACATCTAGTTAGAACCAAAGCCAATGCAAGTGCCAACAAGGCCTGTCCCTGGATATCAAAATTTTGTTCTACAACTATATGAATTGAAAAGATAAAGCCAAGCAGTACCAGGAAGCAATGCCAACTACATGAGGAGTTGGGGGACAACTGAGGGTGTTGTCCAATCCCAAAATTCATATTTATGGGATTGAACATGAGCATGAACAGAGGAGAGGAGAGGAGACATGTTTGACAAGTACAAAAAGAATATCCTGAATTATTTAAATTACAAAATGACTCTTAAGTTTAAATTGTGGAATATTTATGCACATCTTCTTTGTGTTTGAAGATAAAAATGCATTCTGCATATGAGAAAAGTAGGGCATCCTATGCGAATACAAATTTCTTTGGGAACCCTAGTCAACACCGTGGAAGGTGGCAGTCTAGATGAGTTAGCAGTGGTGCAGGAACAAGCACAATCGTACATAAGGCGTCACCAGAGGAGGTGGACAACCTTATTAAAGATGTAGATCCTCCAGTGGGTTCTTTGACCATTATCTCATCCAGATGAGACGTAAGCTACCATTCAATGCGGCAGCATTTAGAACATGAAGATTTGCAAAGAGAAGATTAGATGGGCTACAACAACGTGTTCTTCTACAATAACATTTCTATTCACGCTACAAAGGGTCTGTACGATGAGGATATCATAGAAACTACTTGTGACATGGCCGTCCCAGTTGCATGAACGGGGAGAAAAGAGAAAAGACCAAAACCCATCAGACCATACAAGACATAGACATGCATAGGGATCATATTATTACTTCTGGATGCGAAGATTCCCACGCTGGCAGCAACACCGCACGAAACCGTCGGATGTGAAGCTGCAATCAAGATTCCCTCTGCACAGAAAGTATCAACAAATCACCAGACTTGATGAAAATAATCGATATTCCAAAACGAGTTGCATAAATAGAAATTACAGCCAGAGATAAAGGCCGGATCTTTTCATCCCACCTTTAAGCTTCCCAAACGCGGTGCCCTCATAATCAGCATACAAAGCCCCAACGTCCCCCAGAGCCTCCTGCAAGGTAAATAGGGTTTGCTGGAGATGAGCCGACGAGGTGGATCTGATCTCGGACCACCGAGACCGAGCGACCTGGACAGCAGAACCGACGGCCTCGTCGACGGTGCCCTTGACGAGCTGGGCCTGCACGACGGCGTAATCGACCCACGGCAGCCCTTCCAGGACTCCTGTTGGGAACTCCTCGACGGGATTCCGCGGCGGCGAGGGCAACGAGCCCTCTCCGGAGTCCGCCGCTACTGCCATTGCTTTGTGGGGAGTTGCTGGAGGGCTTTGCTGCCTCACTGGGGGCCGGAATTCGTATTTGGAGGTCAGCGAGCGAAGCTGCGACCGGCGGGCGCCCGGACCGGATCCAAATGCTCCATTTGCACAGTCCGAACCAAGAAAGTCACTTTCACAATAGTCCCAACGGATAATTACGCAAATATCTTTATAATCTTTTATACTACCCTCTTGTTGAGACGGAATAATCCTCGTCAATATTTTTTAAATGGATCTGATACAGAATGATTCGTCCGTATTTAATCATATCAGTCACAAATCGATGATATATAATTTATTTTTTAAAAATATTATATATATTATTTTATATCAAATTTGATTTCAAAAATAATTTAATTAAAATTCTTTCTTTAAAAAATTAAAACTTGTGTTCAAACACACCGGTAACACTATTATTTTCTTTTCTTATTATTCTTTACAAAAAAATAAGTCAAAAAATACATGACACTTGTGAAATTTAAATTCTTTACTTCAGACACAACTAACATATTAACCACTGAATCACATTATAATATTTTATAATAACATATATTTATTAAATAACTCTTTAATCTTTACATCTTATGTCACGGAGTGATACGGTGCCGTACCGCATCATACCGACATAAATTCGATACGATCTAGTCGATAAATCTTCATCCTCATATAGCAAGTCACTCAATTAAATATTTTTTATTTTTATTTTTTTTAAAAAATAATAATTCGAACCAACTTGATAATATATCAAGTACCAAATTTCCCGTGATAGAGTACAAATTGTCCTAATTGAACCGGCAAAGTACAGTAATACAAACTATGATTATAAAAAACATTATCTTTAGAATCTATTCCATCTCTATTATAGCATGATACTACAGATCTCCTCGTATTCTTTATATTATCACATATACAGACTGTCGTCATTCGTAGTCTCAGGTCTTAACATCATTTCTCACTTGTTTAATCTCTTCCGATAATCAAAATAAAAACAAAGATAATCGTAAAATCTCTCATATTCTCCTGTATATCTTCAAAAATCTTATGTTTTACACTCTTATCACGTTTCGAATAGAGTATATATAACCTATTATAAAATACATGGAAAGATAATCAAAGGAATTCAACTGAGACAATGTGCTTAGTACGAGACAACACATCGACGATGGAAGAAATGTGTGTATGATAGCACGCTAAAGATTGGTATATTTATCTATCTATCTATATATAGGATAGTGAAGCAAGCAGATTATATCACACGTGCTGATTGAGTGACCGTATCAATTTTTTATCGATACACTATGATATAATAATATATCATAGTGTACCATTACATGTCAATAATATTATAGTATTTTACAAATATTATTATAGTAAAAATGTTAAATATTTATTTGTAACTTAATTAGTTAAAGACTCTCTTAAAAAATATCAATCATTTTTTACATCAATTTAAAAGAAGAATAAAAAGAAAAAATCACAATGATTGAACTCAGAACCTCTCTCGAATCAACGAAGTCACTCAACTAATTTACCTTATGAACTCTTTTGTATTTAAAATAAAATATTAAATATATAAAATATACCGATTACATATTACAAATCAATTGTATCGATCTATGACTGATACGGTATGATACGGACTATTCGATCTGTATCGAATTGATTTGTAAAATCTATTTAAAATCAAGTAAAAAATGAAAAAAAGGTGGACGCCGCTACGAATAGGGAGAAGGCCAGTGGAGGAGGGAGAGGGGCCGATGGAGGAGGGGGAGACAGCAACAGCTCAAGCACCACCACCGTCGGTGAGGACTAGGGGAAGAACTAGAGTGGGGCTGCACTCCCTTCTATTCGGTGCCGGGCTCGCCGAGAAGAGGGGTGACCATGCCTCCACCCACGTTCTCGACTTCCACCTTCGATGCAAAAAAAAAAAAAAATGGTTGACTCACCGACTCAGAGTTGATACGACCGTACCATATCATATCGTGCTATTGTGAACTGGGTCAGTCTGACTTGGCGGTACTGCTGCCCATGCTGCCGAGCTCCCAAAGAGCTGTCCTATTCTCATCTGGCGCTATAAGGATGGGAGGCTAAAAAGAATTGCAAAACAGGATAAGGGCTCAAGCAAAACAAAGCAACTCTCGTTGCCTAGGTGCGTAATTAGTCACCCTTTCATTAACCACCCTTTCAAAATATATTATGCATATCAATTAACAATTATCATGATTTCTGTATAAAATTCTGTAGTTCACTAGTGCCTCATCATTAAAATTGATTCTAGAGGAGGTAGCTAGGGCCTCCTCTTTGGGATCACCAAAATCAACAAAATTTCATTGTTCCAATTTGTAGAAGGGATTTTTCTCCCTTCCAAATGAGGGCCAATAGCCCGGCCCGGCCTAGCAAGCTAGAGGTGACCCACTAAGGCCGCCCAACCTATTTAAGGACATATTAGGCCCGCTTTGTTATTGGGTTAGCTAGGATACGCTACCCCACGAGAGAGAAACGTGGGTCCCACGGACACTCTTCACACACATGAAAGCTACCCGAGGTTGGGCATCGTATTCGAGCCTCTGGGCTTGAATACGTTGCCCTACCCCATTGTCAAATAGGGCCCTAAGGACTAGTAAGCACTGTCAAACTTCGCACATACACGTGCTTAACAAGCCCCTTCGTCGGGCGTCACAGCAGGAGGAAAGCCCCTGATAAATGGCGTGAAGCCCCTAAGTGTTACCTCAAGAGATCTCAAACGGTAACTCGGCCCCGAGCCTTCTCAAGAGATCAAGTCCTTACCCGATTCTAAGCCATCTCAGAAAGATCGGGTCCTAACCTGATCCCAAGCTACCTCAAGGAAAAGAGTATTAACTCGAATCAAGAGGGAAGCATTACCCTGGTCATCGAGATAAGGGTAAGTCTCAACTCGATCTCGAGCCACATTAAGACAAGAAAGGGCCTTAGCCTTAGCTCAGAACCCAAGCCAGGGGAGGTCCTTGATCACATACTCGGCCCCATCCCTCTAGAAGATCTCGGCCCGATCTCGAGCCATCAAAAAGCCCGAACTCAATCCCCAAATCCGAGCACTAAGGAGCCTTATCCCGGTCCCAGGCACTAAAGAACCTAGCCCAGACGCCTAGCCATCGAGAAGACTTAGCTCGATCACGAGCAAAGGGAAAGCTTTAGTTCCGCCCAACCCTCCAGAAGGCCTGCCAACTCAACTCTCGGCACCATAGCTCCAGCACGAAGGCATTAGCCCAAGGTACCATGTTAGACAGCTCAGATCCTATATGGTGGTAGTGGCAGAAGCCCTGAAGCGTCGAATCAAGTTCCATCGGTCAGAGCGAAGGATCTCGAAGCAGGAGCAAAGGCAGACGTGTATTTCTCGAAAAGGGCAACCACTGCCCTGCCCACCAACTGAGGTGAATGGAGATGTGGACATTGCCCAAGATCAACCACGTACCCTCCATCCCGCCAAAACCGCTAGGAGCTAAGGTGACATTATCATCTACCAGCACTTGTGGATCTTTGTGTCTTTCTATTGTGACACACCCCATATCCCGTAACCCACGCCTCTCCGGAGGGTGAGCCATTCCATGCAATTCTGTCAAGATTTGCAAGCCTCCTCAACACGAGCACCTCGAATGTCTATATGATGTGGTCTCCACGACCTCTCCAGATATGTAATCTATGAGCTCTGAGGCTAGTAGGCTACTAAAACTCCATACCACTATGTGACCACTAGAGAGGACAACAACACTCCGGTAAAAGCTCCAATTTTTCTCCCATGCCTTCGACAGGCTGCTCCAGCAGACCCGAGACACACCCCTATCCTGAGAACTCCTCCTCCCACTCAAACTCCTCCTAACTTGAGCGTCGGAGGGTTCTCCTGGAGCACATCCACCCCATTAAGAACTTTCCTTGTAGGAAGGAGTTCGGCGAGATCCTCTGGTAGACAGCTCTGGTGGCCCAGGACGGAAGTTCAACAAGGTCCCCTCAGGACCCCGGCCAAATGCCCTTCTACAGATGGCCCCCCACGCGATAGGAGGGAAGCACCCCCACCCACAACTAGTGACGACACGTGACCCCACGCCTCGTGTTCGACACCGTCGATGGTCCAGTGGAGGGGACCGGATGTCTGCTCCGACATCGTATGCTTCCACAAGCCCTAGACTTGGATGGGAAGCGTGCACTCGTGGAGGCCATCCAATGAAGTAGGCCGCCGCTTTTGTCGCCTGAACAACCTGGAGGACAACCCTCCACCTCTGCCTAACTGGTCAAAAGGGAGACACCGCCCCTCCAACAATGACATGACAACAACCGCAAGTTCCTGAAGCAGAGCCAGAAAGCCTACCAACAAGTGTCCTCCTGCCACCATCGCCATCACCCAGGTCTTCCTTCATGGAAGACCTGAAGGACATGCCCGCCAGCCACTCAAGCTTTCGACGACCAACTCCAGGGAAACGACTTGGGATTTGAAGAGCCAAGCCCACAGAAGCTACCAAAGGGGAGTGGGTCTCTCCTCTAGAAAAACCCATGCATTATCAAGGCCGACGCCCCATGGTGCCCATGATCGGCTGACCGATGCCCAAGTCATTACACCTTCTTGCTGCCCACCACTCAAGCTCCCACACAATCGGGTCTAAGATCTCGAGTCTTTTCTTTTGGGAGACCCACCGGCTAGCCGTCCAAGCTTTCGTCGGTGCTACCCCCTCTCCGGCCACCCCACACCACTCACAGTTGTCACAACCTGGTCCTTAAGTGCCTATTCCAGGTACGCCCGACTTAGCTCACCGCTTCCACCAAGCACCACCATCGACGTCGGTCTCAGCCTTTAGAGCCTCCAATTCACCCACGTTGGGTGGCCTGATTCTGAAGCTTACCAAGTGACTGGCAATAGCCTTCTTCGATTATGTATGAGAACCTCTCCTTCCCTTTCTCAGACTCTGTACACGAGCCTTTCTTCCTTTTCTCATGCTCTGTACTGTGGTTTGTTCAAGCCATGTAAGTTAGAAACAAAAATGAAACCAAAAAGTTGCAGCCCGTGCATCCTCCCCCTCTCTCCCCCCTAGTGTTGGGTTGTCTAGGCTAAGAAGGCACGATTTTTCCCCACTAACAAAATCTCCAAGCCATCTAACGGTTTGGAGAAGCTGCGCAATCCATGTGTCTACACAACTAATGTTCAGTCATCTTCATGGACAGACTTGATCTAAAGACATGGACTAGCTCAACAAAACAAATGCATGAATTTAAATAAACACTAAACAAGTGATAATTGACAACACAACGAGTTTAAGAGTGTATACTTCTAATCCAGGTAGATTTACAAACTCACAAAATCGTCCCATTAATTTTAACACTTGGATCGGCGGTAGTTAGGAAACTACCACAATTTACGACGTGCTCTACTCACAATAACTGACCCAATTTGCAAATAGGAACACGTTGGGATGTATTGCTCACAACCAATTGTAATTAATAAATTAAGATAGTCACTCAGCTCGCGCTTACGGATGTGAGTAGAAGATAAAAAATAAAGGGTTTTTTACATTTATACCCATATAAAAGATCATATTTGTAAATAAACTCCAAATTTTTACATATTACCAACAATACCTCTAATATATGTAGTATTGTTGTATCTATACCCTCACCGTAACTTACGTCACTTTAACCCGATTGCCCTCTTAGTTAAGAGAGAAAAAGACCAATTTGCCCTTGGATTAGCATCTCTCTCTCTCTCAGTCTCTCCTTGTAGTTTTCTCGCATTGCGGCCCCGATGACTAGACTTACGCGGAAGGATGTGCCTTTCGTCTGGTCTGAGGAGTGTGAGCAGAGTTTCAGGGAACTGAAGAGATTGCTCACCTCGGCTCCGGTGTTAGTTTTACCTTCTGGATTGGGAGATTTTGTGGTGTGTACAGATGCTTCCGGGGTCGGATTGGGTGCTGTGCTGATGCAGCATGGTAGAGTGGTGGCTTATGCATCTCGGCAGCTGAAGCGCCACGAGGAGAACTACCCTATCCATGACCTGGAGTTGGCAGCTATGATCTTCGCCCTGAAGATCTGGAGGCATTATCTGTACGACGAGAGGTTCGAGGTGTTCACTGACCATCAGAGTTTGCGTTATATGTTCACGCAGAGGGACATTAACCTCAGGCAGAGGCGATGGATGGAGTTTATGAAGGATTATGACTTCACCCTGTCTTATCAGCCGGGCAGGATGAACGTCGTCGCCGATGCCTTGAGTCGGAAGGTTGCGGTCAGTGCCTTGATGTTGAGGAAGTTGAGGCTCTGGGAACAAGTGCCCGAAGTTTCATTCAAGCTCAAGATTCCCCAGGAGCCAGGGTTGGCAGTGCTTACTAGTCTGACTGTCACGCCTGCTATCCGCCGTCAGGTGACAGAGGCTCAGCATGCGGACCCTGAGTTACCCCGGATATTGGCTTTGGCTGATGTGGAGCTCGGTGAGGACGGTGCCGTGAGGTTTCGTGGTAGGCTGTACGTCCCAGTCGAGGAGCGGGTTCGTTGTGCGGTGTTGGACGAGACTCATGGGAGCAGGTACACCGTACACCCGGGTGCGACGAAGACGTATCGGAACCTGCGGAGGCAGTTCTGGTGGCCTGGCATGAAGAGAGATGTCGCCGCGTTTGTGGCCAGGTGCCTGACCTGTCAGCAGGTGAAGGCGGAGCATCAGCGACCGGGAGGCACTCTCCAGCCCTTGGATGTTCCTGCGTGGAAGTGGGACCACGTGACCACGGATTTCATGGTGGGATTGCCGAGGACTCCGAGTGGTCAGGATAGTATTTGGTTGCTGGTGGATAGGCTGACAAAGGTGACTCGGTTGTTACCGGTCAAAGTCAGCTGGAGCGTGTCTAGGTTGCCTCATCTTTATGTGGAGTGGATCGTTCCGTTGCATGGGATTCCCATCTCCATCGTGTCGGATCAGGATCCGCGTTTCACTTTTAGATTCTGGGGGAGTTTCCAGCGAGCTCTTGGCACGGATTTAGCTTTTAGCTCGGCGTATCATCCTCAGTCAGATGGTCAGTCAGAGAGGACCGTTCAGACTTTGGAGAACATGCTGAGATCCTGCTGCTTGGAGTGGCAGGGGAGTTGGATTCACCACCTACCGTTGGTGGAGTTTGCCTACAACAACAGCTATCATTCGAGCATCGGCATGGCTCCTTATGAGGAGTTGTATGGGCGTCCGTGTCAGACTCCACTCGATTAGTTTGAGATTGGTGAGCGTGTTTTGACAGGACCGGAGTTGGTACAACAGTGTGTAGAGGTTGTGCACTTAGTTCGTCAGAACATGTTGTCAGCCCAGAGTTGGCAGAAGAGCTATGCTGACCGTAGGCGGCGGCCCCTCGAGTTCACCGTGGGCGATCGCCTGTTCTTGAGAGTTTCTCCGATGAAGGGGGTGATGCGTTTTGGACGGCGTGGGAAGCTGAGTCCCCGCTATATTGGTCCTTTCCACATCGTGGAGCGCATCGGTGAGGTAGCTTATCGGTTGCAGTTACCCCCTGAGTTGGCATCGGTGCGTGACGTGTTCCACGTCTTGATGTTGCGGAAGTATATGCCCGATGACTCTCATGTGCTCGAGGATTCTGTTTGTCCCGAGGTGACTCCAGACCTTTCTCTCCAAGAGTTTCCGATCCGCGTAGAGGATAGGCGAGAGCAGCGCCTGCGGAACAAGGTCATCCCCTTGGTTAAGGTGGTGTGGCAGCGACACTCTGGTGGTGAGGCTTCTTGGGAGCGTGAGGACGAGATGCGTCAGCAGTTCCCTTATTTGTTTGAGTGAGTCTTCCTCTTCTTTCCCCTTGGGTTGTTCTCAATTTCGAGGATGAAATTCCTTGAGGGGGAGGGTTATAATATCTTGGACTTTTCGGATCCTTTTTCGTGGGTCTCGGATCTGGTTTCTCGGAGTGTCCGACTCCGTTGTGCCCGAAATTTTCATTTCAGACATCTTTCGTGTTCGGATCGGCGCGATCCGGAGTTGTTTCGGAGGCCCGGAAGCGTTCCACAGCTTTTCCGCGTGTGTTTTTCGATTCCCAGTGTGTGTTTCGGTAATTCCTTCGGAACCTCGTTGCGGGTGAACCAGGTCGTTCACCTAGGCGAGAGTGGTACCGTTGCGGTCGGTACGTTCCGAGGATCGCAGAAATGTGATTTTTAATTTTTTTGTATTTTCTGAAATTTTTGGATTTTCTATTAATCCCCCCCCCCCTCATTTTCTTTTCTTTTTTCTTCTTCTTTTTCCTTTCTTCTCCTTCCTCTCTCACGACCGTGGCCGCGCTCTCTCTCTCTCTCTCTCTCTCCTGTTCGAGCGCGACGACCTCCGCTCCGGCTGCAGACGGCGGCGGTGCGACGGCGCGAGGACGTGGGTGACGACGAGGCGATTGTGCGGGCGTGCGGCAAGCGTGGGAAGGTGAGGTTCTAAAGGCGTTCTTCATGGGTTTGAGCTTGGATCGGAGCATCTCTTCGCGGACCAGAGGTAGGGTGACATTCCTTAGCCTCTTACCTTTCTTCCCCGTGAGTTTTAGCTCGAGACGAGGTCGAGAGGGGTTATTTTCGCTCCGAGAAGGGCCGTTCATGTCGCAGGGAGAGTTCGTCCGATCCGCCGTTTTGAGCCCCGATTCCGTGGTTTAAGGGCGTAGAAGCATGCTAAGGGGGCTTGGGGGTTCTCCTCTCACCGTTCCCCCCTTCGTGGGACTTGTTTGGGGTTGAGATGGGCGATTCTGGCGAGGTTCGCCATTTTCGCACCGGTGGGCGATGTGCGGTCAAACCAAGGCTCGCACAACCCTTGTGCGGCGCCGTTCTGGCCGTCCATCGGCTCGCCGCGCAGTGGGCTTGAGCGGTATGTCGTGGGACCGCATATCCTAAGGTGCGGCCCTACAACAACCGCCCAACCCTGGGTTTTTGATCGTTGAATTTTACCGTTGTATAGTGCACCGGGGTGTGCGGCCAGGAGCTGGCCGCATAACCCTTCGTGCGGCCAGGTTCTGGCCGTACGTCGTCTGGTGCCGTTGCCTGGGTGTGCGGCCAGATCTGGACCGCACAACCCTTGAACGGCGAAACCGTAGCCGCTCTTCCCTAGTGCGGCTAAGGACTAACCATTCAGGTTTGTTACCATTGGGAGACGAGCGGCGAGGAGCAGACCGTTCTTCACCCACATGCAGCCAGGAGCTGGCCGCACATCTGTTGAACGGGCCCATGTAGGCCGTTCTTCAGTCGATTTGGACTTGGGTAGAACGGTCCTGAGCTAGCCGTTTAACCCTGGTGCGGTCCTTATGCAACCGCACATCCCTGAGCGGCCTAGTGTGGATCGTTCAAGGGGACAGATCGTGTCGGCGTGTCTCTCGTCATACTGAGTGGTACCGAGAGATGTCGTTGTCGGCTTCTATCACCGTGCGACGTATTGGTACGAGGGGCGTTCCTTGTGCCGTCCGGTTGTGACACTGTTTTCCGTTGACTTGAGAGTCTACTCCGTAGTGACCCTCCACTAGTTGTAACCTGCTTACATGCGTGTGATCCCACCAGGGAGTGGTAGAGAGGCTACCCTGAGGACGATTTTAGACTGGTTTCCGTCGGGCCCCTCGTCAGTAGCCAGAGTCCGGCTCCAGGGGAAAACCAGTTAGAGGCCAGACCTAGGACGTACGGTCTGTGTGTGCACACGTGGTTGGGGGCGGTTGGACCCACGCCGACGGGCGTGACCCCAGCTAGTCACTCGTTTATGGTTACTTGTACGGTGTTCGTGCCTTTGGTAGCAGCTACCACGTCAGGCAGTTCACCTGCGGTGCGGTGTAAGACGTCAGGGGACGCTACCGGTTGTGCTTCTAGTGGGAGGTACTCCTGTCGAGTCGGGAGTGTCAGACTGTCAGTCCTTGCGACTTCGACCTTTGGGTTTTGTCATGTTGACAGTGGTGCTCCGGTCATTTCACCGTAGCACGTGTGCCAGTTTTCATGCCGTGGGAGCGGTGTTTTGTAGATTGCAGGGCTTCCCTTTCTAAGGTACTCACTTACTGCTAGCGTAGCGGTTTCTCCGTTTGTGAGGTAGGGTTCGAGTGATCCCTACTGAGTCTTGTTCCGAGACTCATTCCCTACTTATTTTCACCGTGTTTCAGGTGAGTCGCGGCCTCAGGGGAGCGCGTCTAGGGCTCAGCGTGGTTCAGGTGCCCAGCGTTAGTACCAGAGGTCAGAGCCGGGGTATATCCCTTGTAGCTGTACTTTTCCTTCTTGCCTCCGTACTAGTTGTAGACTACTGCTATTGTTATTTTTATATCTTGTGGACCATGGATCATGTAAACTGTTAATTTATTCCCTGCTTAATAATATAACCGTTCTTTTCTGTAATTATTTGTGATACTTGTGTAGTCTCCACACCATTCCTTTAACCCTTCCGAGTCTTCGGGCTCGTGGGTGGCGGTACGAGTCTCGGGTTATCGGGCCTTCCCGGTAACCGGATTCTTAGGTCGTTACAGCTGGTATCAGAGCAGCGGTTGTGGGATTATATGAGAATCATAAGTGACTGTAGTGGTCCACTAGTCCACAGCGATGATGTACGGTTGACGCTGGCATCAGACATCGTGTATTTTTCTTGACCTTGTTGTTTCCGTGTTTTCTATCTTTTACTTCAGGAGCGAGCATGGCGCCGAGGCGGAGCACTCGCTCTTAGCAGGGGTAGTCGGCTGGAGGTCAGGAGATCCAGCAGGGGGTTCAGCGAGATCAGGAGGAGCATAGTAGAGCGCCACCGGGGGCCACCGAGGTAGTGGATACTGCGAGGCTCCCGGGGGCCGATGATTTCTTCCGTGGCATGTACCAGCTTATGTCTCAGCAGTTCGGCGGAGAGGCTGGTGAGGGCTCGTCGACCAGGGGTGGGCCAGGCCGAGCAATGAGGGATTTCATGCAGTTTCATCCACCTTACTACGGCGGTAAGCCAGACCCTGATGTGGCTCGGAGTTGGCTCGACGAGATGGAGCGGGTGTTCAGTTCCGCGCGGAGTACTGCGGAGGACAGAGTGATGTTGACCTCCAACCAGTTGCAGGGTATGGCTCGAGAGTGGTGGTCTTCTGAGTGGAAGACGTCTTTCCAGCTTCGTCCACTTGAGCAGATTGTGTGGGGCGACTTTGTCAGTGCTTTCGAGCGTACCTAATGTCCAGAGTTTATTGCTACGCAGCGGATACGTCAGTTTCTGGAGCTGGTTCAGGGCGACATGTCCGTGTTGCAGTACATGGCCCGATTTGTTGAGCTGGGTCGGTATGCACCTCATATCATGGAGCATGAGAGGGTGAAAATCGTGCAGTTCGTACAGGGCTTGAGGCAGGAGCTGAGGCACCATTTGATCGCGAATGCGGCCACTGATCTGGAGACATCGTCTCGTGTTGCGGCTTCTTTGGAGATGGATATGCAGAGGACTCGAGGACCGATCAGCCAGGGGCAGTCTTTGTCGGGTCGCAGCCAATAGTCGGCTACCCAGCAGCATGATTCCTTTCAGCATGCTTCGGGTGGTTCAGGAGCACCGGCACCGGTAGCTTCGGCGACATGATATGTGTCTTTTGGCTCTAAGGTCAAGAAGTTCCTCGGGAAGAGTTTCTGGAAGAAGAAGCACAAGGATCAGGGGCAGGCATCATCGGGCAGTGTACAGCAGCAGGTCCCGTTTCAGTGTCAGGGATCAGTAGGTGGATCGCGAGGACCGTGTCCACAGCATCACCCAGGCAGGCAGTGCACGGTGCCGATTGTTTGTTTCCGGTGTGATCAGCCAGGACATATGGCATGTGACTGTCCTCAGAGGCAGCAGCAGCAGCCTTTTCCTTAGCAGCAGCAGGTTCCCCAGCAGCAGAGACAGCAGCAGCAGCAGCAGGGACAGTATCCGCCGCTACCCAGGTCAGCTAGTGTGGGAGGCAGGCAGAGAGCTCGAGGCCAGATCACGCACATGACTAGGGCAGTGGCAGTGGCGTCTTCGGATTTTGGGTTGTGCAGCTCGAGTTTTGTTCGATTCTGGCGCGTCTCATTCGTTTGTTTCGGAGGATTTCACGCTGTGTATTGAGGAGCCGGTGACCCAATTGTCTTGTGATTTGGCAGTTGAGTTGCCTTCGGGTGATTTTATGATCACTCCGTATTGCTTCGATGAGATTCCTATGTGGGTGGAAGGGCGGAGTTTGTCGGCTAGGCTCTATGTGTTGCCGCTTCAGGACTTTGATTTGATTTTGGGCATGGATTGGCTCGAGGCACATTATGCGTTAGTGGATTGCGGCTCGAAGAGGGTTTATTTCCAGCGACTTCATGGACCCACCTTCTATTTCCAAGGTATCAGGTCTTCCTCTTCCCGCTTTCTTATTTCTGCGATTCGAGCTCGTCGTTGCTTAATGCGGGTTGTCAGGGTTTTCTCGCCTCGGTGGTTGTGACTGACCGCATGGAGCCGGATGTCGAGGACATTCCGGTGGTGTGTGCGTTTTTCGATATTTTTCCAGAGGACTTACCTGGATTGCCTCTCCAACGAGAGATTGATTTCGTTATCGAGGTTGTGCCGGGTACGGGACCTTTGGCGAAGGCTCCCTACCGTATGGCCCCCGCTGAATTGAGGGAGTTGAGGGCGCAGTTGCAGGAGCTGCTGGCCAAGGGGTATATTCGCCCTAGCTTTTCCCCTTAGGGTGCGCCCGTGTTATTCGTGAAGAAGAAGGACGGTAGCTTGCGGCTGTGCATTGACTACCGGCAGCTGAATGAGGTGACCATTAAGAACAAGTATCCGTTGCCGCGGATTGGTGACTTGTTTGACCAGCTTCAGTCTGCGTGAGTGTTCTCGCAGATTGATTTGCGGTCCGGTTACTATCAGCTGAGGATTCGCGAGTCTGATGTGGACATGATTGCGTTCTGTACGAGGTACGGGTATTATGAGTTTCTGGTGATGCCGTTCGGGCTCACCAATGCCCCCGCAGCCTTCATGGACTTGATGCAGAGGGTGTTTCGTCCGTATCTAGACCAGTTCGTGGTCATATTTGTGGACGACATCCTTGTTTATTCGCGGTCTGCCGAGGAGCACACGTACCATTTGGGTGTGGTGCTGCAGACGTTGCGAGATCACCAGTTATATGCGAAGCTCAGTAAGTGCGAGTTCTGGCTTCGTGAGGTGCACTTTTTGGGGCACGTGATTTCTGGTGATGGTATTTCTGTGGACCCCGCCAAGGTCGAGGCAGTAACGCAGTGGCCGAGGCCGAGGTCGGTGACGGAGATCTAGAGTTTCTTGGGGCTTGCGGGCTATTATCGTCGGTTTATCCAGGATTTTTCTCGCATTGCGGCCCCGATGACTAGACTTACGCGGAAGGATGTGCCTTTCGTCTGGTCTGAGGAGTGTGAGCAGAGTTTCAGGGAACTGAAGAGATTGCTCACCTCGGCTCCAGTGTTGGTTTTACCTTCTGGATCGGGAGGTTTTGTGGTGTGTACATATGCTTCCGGGGTCGGATTGTGTCACGTCCCGAGCGCGGAAGATTACCCGGAGGCGTGACGCGTCTATATAGATCGTGTCAATCATGTAAATATCAGAGTGCGCAAATCACTAAGATTTAACTTGAAATTAATACAAATAGTACGAGCTGACAATTGTCACAACTAATCAAAGGATAAATATATACGTTCCCAGAGTCCAATGACTGGGCTTCAAACCTTGAGTAGTTCTAATCAAGTGGACTAATACAAGTGACATAGATGAACTGATACAACTGACATAAGTGAATAATACTATAACACAAATGATATGACAATTTTGATAACTTCACTCTACACTCATCCCTCAGTCTCATTCCCTTCCAAGTGTTGGTCGACATCAAAATTACCTGAAAATATTAGAAAATAACTAGATGAGCGAATCGCTCAGTAGGATTTACATCTCAAGATTTAACATGATTTAAGTGGTTTACAAGTTCAATTAATGTAGGTAAATCTATGCATGTAGACAAGTAGACGTCAAGGATTGTAAAATCGACAAGAGCGGTATAGGAAAAAAAACAAGTGAGAGTATGTAGATTTCAGCTTCAATACAGTAATAGCAAGAGATATCAAGGAAGTAGGAATTGGAATTAACAACAATTTTCTAGGAAGGTAAGAACTCATGTCAAGCAAGCAATAGTAAGCAACGTAATTTCAAGTGTGTAAGCTAAATTACAGGGGCGCACCATCATATGTTAACATTGATTACAACGTTTAAAAATTTTATATCTAATGAACTATGTTAATAAAAATAATAATTTACATATTTTTATGATCCCTAGATTTTTCTGATACTTATCAAAATTTTATTTTATTAAAATATGCCAGAATAAAATTCAACCCGAAACTCCGTATCTAACTTCAAAGATTTTTATATTTAAAAATTGATGGAATCAATTTATGAAATTTCATGGCTAGGATCCTTATATTTTCCTCTTATTTTTTATAAAAATTTATTTCTCAAAATTTTCTTTAAATAAAACTGACACTATTCATGTACCTAAGGTTGGTGCAAAACCTGTTCAAGCGTAGGTATAGATCTAATAAGGTAGGTGCAAGTTTCTGTCAAGGTTGCACTGACCTTATGTTGGACCTTGGATTGCACTGACCTTATGTTGCTTAGACCCGAAATGCTTAGACGTACGATGCACTTTCTGCCTCGGTGCAAGTTTTGCTAAAGTCTATAGATTTCTATAACTCGGTGCAAGTTTTGCTCAAGCCTATAGATTTCTGTAACTCGGTACAAGTTTCAACTTGGTGCATTGGTGCAAGTTTTGCTCAAAGCACTTTGCCTTGGTGCAAGTTTTGCACTTTCTGCCTCGGTTATACCTATATAGGAGATCAACTCGGTACAAGTTTTTTCTACCTCCAACCTATATAGGAGGTCAAACTCAGTGCAAGTTTTGCTAGAGCATATAACGTATAATTATTTGGCACAAAAGTCAAATGGTACAAGTTTCAACTTGGTGCATTGGTGCAAGTTTTGCTCAAAGCACTTTGCCTTGGTGCAAGTTTTGCACTTTCTGCCTCGGTTATACCTATATAGGAGATCAACTCGGTACAAGTTTTTTCTACCTCCAACCTATATAGGAGGTCAAACTCAGTGCAAGTTTTGCTAGAGCATATAACGTATAATTATTTGGCACAAAAGTCAAATGGTGGATGCCAGGAATTGAACCCTGGTCACTAGGTTAAATGGCACATCACTTAACCAACTACACTAGAAAGTCACTTTATTAGGTGAATAATCTTTATATATGATGACTCCGTATTCCAACTTCTTACTTAACATTCCTATAGAGTTATCTAAAGTTTTTTTTGTGAGAAATATTATTAAAAAATTTTATCATTTCTTTTTTATATGGGGTGCTACACCCTCTCCCACTTAAAAGAATTTGGTTCCCAAATTCAATTGCATATATGGCTACAAGGAGGGTGAGAATTACTTACGGACTAGAATAATTCTGGAAATCTACTTCTCATGGACTCTTCGGTTTCCCATGTAGCTTCTTGTTCTAAGCATCGATTCCATTGGATTTTAACAATAGGGATCGTCTTGTTCCTTAGAACTCGGATTTCTCGGTCGAGGATCTTTACTGGCCTTTGCTCATGGGTAAGGTCCTTCTGTATCACTAAGTCAGTGTGATCGATGACGTGGAGAGGATCATGCACATACTTCTTCAGCATAGAAATATGGAATACATTGTGCACCTCTGATAATTGTGGAGGCAAGGCAATGCGGTAGGCTACCTCGCCCACTCTCTCCAACATCTCGAATGGACCAATAAAAATCGGTGTACGTTTGCCCTTAACACCAAATCTTATAATACTTCGACCAGGAGATACCTTGAGAAAAACATGGTCTCCAACTTGGAATTCCATATCTCTACTTCTATTGTCAGCATATGACTTCTGTCTGGACTGTGCTATTTTTAGCCTTTCCCGAATGAGGTATATCTTCTCCGTTGAATCTCTTACCATTTTTGAGCCTAGGATTTATTTTTCACCAACTTCATCCCAACATATTGGAGATCGACAACTTCTACCATAGAGCACCTCAAAAGGTGCCATCTGGATACTGGATTGATAGCTATTATTATATGCGAACTCGGCTAGGGGTAAGTGGTCATGCCAACTTCCACCGAAGTCTATAATGCAGGCTCTTAACATGTCTTCAACAACCTGATTTGTCATTTCTATCTGTCCATCTGTCTGAGGATGGAATGCAGTGCTGAAGTTGAGTTTCATGCCCAAAGATTGTTGTAGACTCTTCCAGAAATGAGAGGTGAAGCGCGAGTCTCGGTCAGATACGATCGAGACGGGAACTCCATGCAATCTAACTATCTCTTTAATATATAGGGCAGTAAGGACATCAATCGACCATCGACTTTTGATAGGTAAGAAATGAGCCAATTTAGTTAGGCGGTCGATAATTACCCAGATTCCATCATGTCCACCTCTAGTCTTGGACAAACCCATAATAAAATTCATGCCAATGTCTTCCCACTTCCACTTGGGAATGTCTAGTGGATGTAACTTTCTGGCGGGTTTCTAATGTTCTGCCTTCACTTGTTGTTCCACTACCTCCCTTTTCATATTAGGCCACCAGAAAGTCCTTTTCAAGTCTTGGTACATCTTGGTAGCTCCAGGGTGGATCGTGTACCTTGATCTATAAGCTTCTTTGAGGACCTTTTTGTGAGCGACGTCACGCGGAATTACCGGGGGAGGTAAAAGCGGAGCGCGCGGGCTCATTTTGCTGCAACATAGAAAGAAGAGAGCAGAGGAGGGAGACCACCACGGGAGATTACTCCGGCGGGGGGTGCGGGACAGATGCAATATAATAAGATATGGGGATTAAACGGCCATAGCGGGAAATGACTCTCCACGACCTCGGGGGATGGGAAAAGTCCAGAATATAAGTGACAGAAATTTAAACGGCCATTGCGGGAAGTGACTCGCCGCGGCCTCGAGAATATGAGCAGATATGAGAAGAGTACAGAATACAAGCAACATGAATTTAAACGGCCATTGCGGGAAGTGACTCGCCGCGGCCTCGAGAATATGAGCAGATATAACCACAACATAGAATATCAATGATGGAAATTTAAACGGCCATTGCGGAAAATGACTCGCCGCGGCCTCGAGAATATAACAGATATAAGGAACAGAATATAAGAGACAGAAATTTAAACGGCCATTGCGGGAAATGACTCACCGCGGTCTCGAGAATATAACAGATATAAGAAACAGATATAAGAACAATGCAGAATATAAGTGACAGAAATTTAAACGGCCATTGTGGGAAATGACTCTCCGCGGCCTCGAGAATATGATGTGATCGTCAGGGACCGGAGACCCCAAAATAAAGAAAGTGATCGCACCTACCTCAAAAGCGGGAGATGGCAGGTTGCTTCTTCCTCTCCTTTCGGCCCGCCGATGGAGAGGGATTTCCTTTGTTACCATTACAAAAGAAGAAACAGACAGATAACAAGTGGATCAGAAAAGATGGTAGTGTTGTATTAGTCCCTTGATAAAGAATAATGAAATCGTGGCAAGACACACACCTGGTTGGTGTTGTTTTTAAACCCCTCTCGGACACGAGTAGGAGGAAAATGCTATGATGAATGGGGGATCGTGCAAACGTATATAAAAGAAGACTCCCTTATGAAGGGAGACAGAGAATGCGAGATGATGAATGCAAAAGAACTATGGAAAAAAGGGGAGAGAATTGACTTATTGAGTATGTCGATGGCGGGATCCAGCGGAGCTTCGGCAGCATAGGGACGACGTGGAAGCACTGTGGACGAAGGCGGCCTTCCTCTCACGAGCGCGGACACTCGAGAAGCCGGCAGAACCTCCCCCTACAAAAGACCCATGGGTTAGAAATGAGATCCGGCAGAGCCTCTCCTTCCTCTGTCGGATCTGAAGCCCCTGCCCTTCGAGGGAGGGGGTCCTCTATTTATAAAGGACAGTTGGATTGAGGCGTCCAGGTCCTCTCACGAGCGCGGACACTCGAGAAGCCGACAGAACCTCCCCCTACAAAAGACCCATGGGTTAGAAATGAGATCCGGCAGAGCCTCTCCTTCCTCTGTCGGATCTGAAGCCCCTGCCCTTCGAGGGAGGGGGTCCTCTATTTATAGAGGACAGGTGGATTGAGGCATCCAGGGACCTGGACGCCTCAAGATGGGGGCGTCCAGGACCCTTGACGCCTCCAACAATAAATTAATATTTTTTATTTTTTTTTATTTTTAACCTTTTTATGAAGGCGTCCAGGAGACTGGACGCCTTCATTTCCACCCACCGGAACTCCGCCGAAAGCCGTAGATAGCGGGTAAAGCGCGTGGTTTTGGAGGGTACCCGTGACTCACGAGTGGGCGCATCTAGCTGGCAAGACTTCCTTATATTCTTGGATTTTTCCGAAACGTCAAATCGAGCGACGTGCCGGGATTGTCTGGATGCGGAGGATGGAGGCATCTAGGCCCCTGGACGCCTCAAGACTGAGGCGTCCAGGTCCTTGAACGCCTTCATAATTATTATTTTTTATTTTTATTTTTTTCATTTTTCCATTGATGGGTAAATTTTCTTGGAGGTGTCCAGGACGTCGGCAGCTGACCGTCAGACATCTTCCTAATTTCGGAATCTTCCAGTACGTCCGATTGGTGGCGATGCCATCCGTATGCTGCATGAGTTCCGCAACGAGGCGGTTTTCAGATGCCGAAGGAGCGTTACGCTACCCACTCAAAAGGTGAAAGAAGACTCAAGAATGGGAAGCACTCAAGGGATTCAAAATGCGAAAGCCACTGCGGGGCGTTATATAATAATATGAGATTTTCTCAGGGTGATGTCAGGAATAGCATGTTTACAGTTCCCCGCCTTGGCGTCTGCTTTGCAAGGGAGTGACACGTAATGGAATGGTATCGAAGTGAAATGAAATGGAGTGGGAATGGACTGAAAAGTTGATGCCAAGGTGCGATGAGACACGCTTTCGACATTACTGTTTGGAATCTTTCCCTGATTTTCAATGAGGCGGCCTTGGAGAAGGTCTTCCATATTTGACGATTGCTTGGACGAAGATCAAACAAGGGAGGGGGAGATGTGCGCTTAGGCACGAAAAAAAAGGAGACCAACTTCTCGGTGTGGAAGTTCCTGGGTCGTAAACCTATAGGTTTCACCTTTGGGGAGCGGTTACCAGTCAATGTGGAAGTGCTGCGGCCAAGGTGGGTCAAACAGGGTAAAAAGTAAAGGAATATCTGAGGGTCAGTCCAAACAAGGGTCTCTTTTGGAAGAGCAGCGTATGACCATCTCAAGGAAACTCCGTGTTTTATTCGGAGTGGAATATCTCATATTTATAAGAATTGAAGCACATTGGTTATCGTAATTGAATCATTTTGAATGATCTTCCGCAATAAAATCAAAGTCATATATGAATGCATGCTGGGTTTAAAGAAAATTTAAAACAAACCAAAATAGAAAATAGCCAAGGATAATATTATCAATTCGTTAAGAATGGGTCAGGATACCGATTCAGTGAGTTGACACTGAGCTGGGGCTCGTTTATCCAGGCACCAACTCACTGAACGGAACCATCGTCCCCACGCTACCACAAATTAACGGCCTATCCGTACAATCCAAATTCTTCTGGAAACATCACCGTTTTTGTTGAAGGGGAACTCAAATCCCAGATTCGTTCGGGTCGCAAGGTCCTTGACATGTTCTAATAGCGTAAATATCATATAATATGATGCATGACATGGGGGGGACCAATCACCGAATGGTGGTACACAAGATGGGATAGTGGCGTCCGTTAGTAAAATTTGCACATATTAATAACATTAGAAAGCAACAGAATCACACCACAGTACAAGGGAGATCCAATATAAAACGTCGACGATTGACCACTGATGTGACGCATTTCATCCTTTAGCGCCTCTCCTTTCCTATAAGTACCCCCCTTAGGCTAGTTCAGCCAAATGCACCAAGGAGTGGGCTTAGAAGCTTTAAGGGGAGGAGGAGAGGAAATCTAAGGGTTTCAGGATGAAAGGCGAGTCTTCCCGCCTTATGAAGAGGAGCAGGCCTAGCAGCGAGATCAGGCGACTTTCCGACCTTGAAGGTCATTTGAGTGGGATGATTCAGTCGCATATGGTAAGTTGATTTATTTCAAATTCTCCGCGTGAACTCCCTTTTCACTTCTTTTCCTTGCTTGTTTTCTTTTTCTCTTCCAGCCACACCCTCTTTTCCCAGGCCCGAGGAAATTTTCCAAGCTACTGTGGCTTTTGAAACTCACTTCCAACATCTCCATCGGCATGAGGGCCATAAACACGAAGTGGCATCTGCAAAGGCTCCTTATCCATGTCAAGCATAATGAGAAGATTCGCATGGACTGGGCGGCTATGGGCGCATTGGTGGAGATCTGGCATCCCCAGACCCACACTTTCATCTTCCCTACCTTCGAGGCGACCATCCTCCTCGAAGAGGTGGAACTTCTGCTCGGACTGAAGAAATGCAAGAGTGACGGGAGGATAAAGGTTATGTGGATGCTGACAAGGGTGACTTCGGAGAGTGTAACGACCCAGAGTTCAGGATACCGATATACCGATAACATCGATACACCGATACCAAGAATTGGGGAAGCCACCCAAGAGGCTGATGAGGCCCTTGAAGGGTTAGAAGGGTTTTGTCGAGGGAATGTACAACGAACTGGAATTTGGAACATGTAGATTACAATTACGTAATAAAATTAACACGAGTGCGGAAGCAATTCAAAATAATCAGAGTGATATATATATATATTAGTCCAGATAAACAAGAGTACTACTCCACAAGGGTACAACTACACGGGGCATACCCCGGCAAAAGTACAACAAAAGCCTCAAAAGGCGTCTCGACTAAAGCTGGCAGCTAGACGCGGTCTCCGAAACAGCTCACAAAGCACCGGGAGACGACGGGCGCAGCTCACCAGAAAGGAGAAGGGTGAGTCACAGCCAGACTCAGTAGGGGTCACGCGGATCCCTACCTCGCACTAAATAAGCATTCATGCATAAATAAAGGCAATTAGAGCATGCATTTAGTTAAAATGACAGGCGATGGCATGAATGAACTACTCAAGCAAAGCTGTAAACTCTAACTACGCAGGTAGAACAGCTAACACATGCCAAAGCTAAATAAATGCAAGCGACTAAAACTAAATCTGCCAAAATAGAATAAGCCTTAACAAATCCAAACAATAAGGAAGGACAACCACTGGAACAGAAACCAGAAGCGTCCACTGACGACTTACACTGCGTCTCAAGCACTCGCAGTCGGTAAACGACAAGCTGAGCACGTAAACAGTACCAAACCAAGTGACCAGTCGGAGTGGCACCCGTCGGTGTCAGTCCACAGTCTCCGACCACGTGTGCACACACTGACTCTAGCCCGAGCCAGGCCCTCTAGCTAGTTTTCTCCCTTGGTAGGACGCTACCATTGGCTGGGAGCCCACGGAACTAGCTTACAAACCGTGTATGGGAAACACCCCTCCGCTATCCTTAAGCGGGTCGGCACTCAACAGACCTTAGGGCAACAACAGTGGCTCCATTGCATGGAAAGAAAAGCTACTCTATTGGTATGAGAAACATGCCATTAAATACTTACAATAACGTAAACATGGTATAAATATATAGACAGGAACGCATAACGAGAAGGCCGGCATCCATTACAAACTAACAGGCATGTGGTGGTCTGCTGCCCATGCGTTACAGGTAAGTAACGGTCGGGGTCTGGCACGTCATACATGAATAACGCGCTCGGCCCTACCCGCTACATCCATCGGAGTTCCAGCTCAAAAAGCCCAATAGGGAAAGTAATGGTAGGGGCTCAGCGCGTTATATCATTATAACGCGTTGGATCCCAGCCGTTACATCCACCCGAGGCCAAAAACCAACGTACAACGCTCAGAATCGGTCACAGGCGAAACGACGCGCTCGCTCAGGCACGTCAGACGGAAGCGACGGCCAGACGACTGGCCGTCGGGCTAACCGCCTCACCTGGTCAACGTAAAATACAAGACGAGTAACGGATGGGGATCCCACCGTTACTTTCCAAATAACGCACCCTCATCGGGCCGTTGTTTGGAAACGACGCGTCCTCTAAGGACCGTCAGGCGTGTGACGGTTCCTGGCAAGACCGTCACACCACCTGGAACACGGGCGGGTACGATTTGAAAATCGGAGCCCTCCCAGATGATAAAAATCGTCGGGTATCGACGTAGAAACCTGTAACCTGTCAAACCATACATCGTATACAATAATTTAACACCTAAAAACATCACATGCAATGCCTAAAAAGCATTGAACTCAAGAATTTAGCTAAAACCCCACAAATAGGAAAAATGAACATTATGGGTGCTACGGGGCTCTAATCGAAAGAACGAGCTATAGGAAATGATCCTAGCAAGATCAGGATTCCATTCCCCTACCTTTTGCGAGCCGAAACCGACGAAATGGTCGCATGCAAGCAGGAAGAGCCACGAGGCCTACACGCTCCACCTCGCTCCTACGATCACCGAATCACACCGAAGTGGGTACCCACGCGTTCCTCTCGACGCGAGGAATCCAACGGCGCCAACCACGCCTCAAACCGACGTCGACTCGCCCGAATCCCAAGAGAAAGGGGGAGAGGCGATCGGCTAGAGAGAGAGAGAGCGTGAGGGAGAGTGAGCTCGACGAGGGAGAGAGAGGGGGGTGAGGGTGAGAGATTAAAAGAAAAAAAATAAAATTTAAAATATATATAATATAATTATTATATATATTAAACCCTTATTAATTTCTAATAACCCTCAATGCCCCAAATAAATCTGGAAAAATACCAGATAAATCCTAAAAATCCAGGAAAAATAGCCAAAAATTCCAGAACAAATACAAGAACAAAAACCATTAAGGATCCATTAAGGCACGGGCCTCACAGTCCCTCCCTCCTAATAAAAATTTCACCCTCGAAATTTACAACGGAAAAAGGAGGAAACTGAGAAAGGACATATACCTTACTGGAATAAGAAAAGAAAAAGCTGACGCATCTCATCTTCGCGTTCCCAAGTGGACTCATTACCAGAGTGACCCTGCCAAGCTACTCTTACCAGAGGAATAACTTTATTTCTCAACCGCTGCTCACGACGGTCTTCAATTCTAATAGGGAACTCTGGCGCAGACAAATCAGCGGTCACATCAGGCCAAACTGAATCATCGAGAACATGAGAAGCATCCGGCACATATTTCCTCAACTGAGATACGTGGAACACATCATGAATAGCTTGCATGGCCGCATGTAGATGCAGACGATAAGCTACTTGACCAATAGCCTCAACGATCGGAAAAGGGCCAACATACCGCGGACTGAGCTTTCCACGCTTCCCAAACCTAGAAACACCTTTCATCGGAGATATTTTAACAAACACCATATCTCCTAGCTCAAATTGTAGTGGACGTCTGCGCTGATCTGCATAACTTTTCTGTCGACTCTGAGCCGTCAACAATCTCTGCCTGATCAGACGAACCATATCAGAACATTGCTGCACCATGTCAGGTCCGGTCAACAATATGTCCCCAACATCAAACCAGTTCAAGGGAGTACGACATGGACGACCATATAGTGCTTCATAAGGAGCCATTCCAATACTGGAGTGAAAACTGTTATTATAAGCAAATTCAACAAGTGGCAAATGCTGACACCACTAACCTTGCCAATCAAGGCAACACAATCTCAGCATGTCTTCCAGAGTCTGAATAGTCCTCTCTGACTGTCCATCTGACTGTGGGTGATACGCTGAACTGAAAGCTAACTCAGTGCCCAAAGCTTTCTGGAAACTGCGCCAGAAGCCGGAGGTAAAACATGGGTCACGATCTGACACAAGTGAAATAGGAACTCCATGCAGTGGCACGATCTTCTGTACATACAGCTCGGCCAATCTCTGCACATTCCAGGCAACCGTAGTTGGTAATAATCTGGCAGTTTTAGTCAATCTGTCGACAAGCAACCAGATACCATCAAAACCTTGAGAAGTTCGAGGCAAACCCACCACAAAATCTGTAGTAACATGGTCCCATTTCCACATCGGAATCTCTAATGGCTGAAGCAAACCACCTGGATTTTGATGTTCGGCTTTAACCTGCTGACAAGTCAAGCACTTAGAAACAAATATAGCCACGTCTTTCTTCATACCTGGCCACCAGAACTGCTTCTTCAAATTCTGATACATCTTGGTGACACCTGGATGAATAGCAAAACGGGAACCATGGGCTTCACTCAGAATCTCATGCCTCAAATCATCATCAGAAGGAACATATAATCTGCCCTGGAAACTGACAACTAGCTCAGCATCAAATTCCACATCATATCTTGATATAACACGGGCCAAATCAGAATCAGCTTGCTGGGCCTCTTGAATCTGCTGATATAGAGCTGAACCCAAAATCAAACTAGCACAAACTGCCATCTTCGGATCAACAGGAAACTCTGCACTGAATGCCTCGCTCGGAAGCCATTTCCACAATTTCCATTCATGAAGCAATAAATGACTGACCTGCACTTTCCTGCTCAGAGTATCAACCACAACATTCATTTTGTCCGGCTGATAGGAGAGTGTAAAGTCAAAATCTTTCATGAATTCCATCCATCGCCTCTGCCTGAGATTCAGATCTTTCTGGGAGAATATATACTGTAAACTCTGATGATCAGTAAGAATCTGAAATTTCTCGCCATACATATAATGTCTCCAGATCTTTAAGGCAAAAATAACTGCAGCTAGCTCCAGATCATGAGTGGGATAATTCTCTTCATGTCGTTTCAATTGCCGAGATACATATGCGATAACTTTACCATGTTGCATCAACACTGCACCCAGACCTACTCGAGAAGCATCAGTACAAACCAGAAAACCACTCGAGTCGGAAGGCAAAATCAACACAGGAGAAGAAGTCAATAGCCTTTTCAATTCAACAAAGCTAGCCTCACACTGATCCGACCAGACAAAAGGTACATCTTTACGAGTCAGTCTAGTCATCGGGGCTACAATCTTCGTAAAATCTTGGATGAATCTGCGGTAGTACCCAGCCAAACCTAGGAAGCTTCGTATTTCTATCATAGTTTTAGGCCTCTGCCAACTCAAAACAGCATCAATCTTTGCAGGGTCCACTGCCACTACGTCACCAGAAATCACGTGACCAAGAAAATAAATTTCCCGAAGCCAGAATTCACATTTACTGAACTTCGCATAAAGCTCGTGATCTCTTAGAGTCTGCAGAACGATCCTCAAATGCTGCACATGATCTTCATCAGAGGCAGAATAGATCAAAATATCATCAACAAAGATCACCACAAACTGATCAAGAAATGGACGAAAGATACGCTGCATTAGGTCCATAAAAGCTGCTGAGGCATTAGTCAAACCAAACGGCATCACCAGAAATTCAAAATGACCATATCGAGTGCTGAAAGCTGTCTTCTCCACATCAGATTCCCGGATTCGCAACTAGAAGTAGCCAGACCGGAGATCAATCCGTGAAAAGACAGTAGCAGACTGTAACTGGTCAAACAAATCATCAATCCTGGGAAGCGGATACTTATTCTTGATAGTCACCTGATTCAATTGCCTGTAATCAATACAAAGCCTCAGGCTTCCATCTTTCTTTTTCACAAATAGCACCGGGGCACTCCACGGAGAAAAATTGGGGCGAATATAACCTTTTTCCAATAATTCAAGTAGCTGTGCTCGTAGTACTTTCAATTCAGCTGGAGCCATTCGGTACGGTACCTTTGCTAAAGGAGCTGTACCTGGAATCAGTTTAATCACCATCTCAATCTCTCGCTCTGGAGGCAAGCCTGGCAACTCGTCAGGAAACACATCAGGGAACTCACAAACAACAGGAATATCACTGACTTCCTGTCGTGGTTTTTCAACAGCAACCACAGAAGCAAGAAACCCCTGGCAACCTGCACTAAGCAACCTATAGGCTCGAATAGCAGAAATAATCATACGAGAAGATCGGGATCGAATACCTTGGAAATAAAAAGCTGATTTCCCATGTGGCTGAGAATTGACTTTCTTCGATCTGCAGTCAACCACAGCTCCATAATGCTCCAACCAATCCATTCCCAGAATAACATCATAGTCTGCCAGCTACAATGCATACAATCTCGCCGGCAACTGGTGATTATCGATCATAACAGGAGACTCTTCCAAACACAAAGGTGTAATCATGAAATCTCCCGAAGGCATCTCAACATACATCTCACAAGTTATCTCTGAAGTCGGTTCCTCAATACATGCCAAGAAAGCCTCAGAAATAAAGGAGTGAGAAGCACCATAATCAAATAAGACGCGAGCTGAAAGACCATAAAGCATAATCGTACCTTCCACAAGATGGGCTGCAACAGCATCAGCTCTAGTCATATGAGAAACCTTGCTTTTCTGCTTCTTTGATCCGGCCGAGGATTGTTGAGAAGACGCCGACGCTTGAGAAAAGAACTGTTGAGCTTGCAGTGCAGGAGGAGGTCTGAATTGTGACTGCTGAGGTTGAGAAAACTGAGGAACTTGCAATTGTTTCGGCCTCAGCGGGCAATCCCGAACCACATGACCCGGCTGGTCACATCGAAAGCAAACAACGGGAAGAGAACACGGCTGCCCCTTGTGATGACCACCGCATCTCCGACACGTCCATGGCTGACTGACAGCCGAACTCTGACGAGTTTGAGTAGAAGGTGCTGTCGGCTGCTGAACCATATCTGTACCGGATGGCTGCTGGAAAAACTTCTTCTTCTTCTTGAACCTCTTAAACTTGGTCTTGGAAGGAGAGGAAGCACTGCTAACCTCTGACTGGACTGAGGGAACACCTGGCACTGGTGGTCAGTACACCTGCTGAGATTATACTGCGGGCTGAATTGACCCTGCCTGAGGATATCCACCCGGTCTCGTCATCTCTAGCTCAAGTGCCACAGCTGTCTGGCACGCACTATCAAGATCTGCAACACGACTTGCAATGAGGGGCATCTTCAATTCTGGCCTCAAACCTCGCAAGAATTGTTGTGTTTTCAAAGCTTCACTAGCCAGCACATGGGGCGCATACTGACCCAATTCCATAAACTTATTCCGATACTGACCGTCATACTGCCTTGAGTCAGCTCCATGAATTGATACATCTTTGCCATTTGTAAACAGGCAGGAGTATAGGCACGCTCGAAAGCAGCTGCAAACTCTGCCCATGTGATCTGCCAAAGAGGTCTGGAATGAAAAGTAATCTGCCACTTGGCTTTCCACCACGTAATGGCCGTACCCTGGAGTTGAAAGGCGGCAAGCATAACCTTCTCATTTTCAGCACATTCCATCGAAACAAATACATGCTCGATCGCATCCAGCCATTGCCTCGCAACCTCTGGATCAACATGACCATCGAAAAGAGGCGGATTGAACATCATGAATTCCTTTAAAGCCTTGCCTCGACTGCCAGGCACTTCAACCTGAGGAGCAACAATCGGCGCTGGAGGAGGAACAACTGGTACAACAGGAACAGCGGGAACTGCAGGAGGAGGTGCAGAACCACTATCTTTCTGGGGCGCATCTCGAGGAGCACGAGGAACTCGAGGAGGTCTTCCTCGACGAGGTGACATAATTACTCTGCCGAGATTATAAAACAACAACAAAATCCATCAATCATATAGAAAACACCCTAAGCTAGCAATAGACGACACAGGACTAGCTCTGGACAAACGCAAATTTCAATTCCTTATACAATTCCTCAAACATCGGCTCTGATACCAACTGTAACTACCCAGAGTTCAGGATACCGATATACCGATAACATCGATACACCGATACCAAGAACTGGGGTAGCCACCCAAGAGGCTGATGAGGCCCCTGAAGGGTTAGAAGGGTTTTGTCGAGGGAATGCACAACGAACTGGAATTTGGAACGTGTAGATTACAATTACGTAATAAAATTAACACGAGTGCGGAAGCAATTCAAAATAATCAGAGTGATATATATATATATTAGTCCAGATAAACAAGAGTACTAGTCCATAAGGATACAACTACACGGGGCATACCCCGACAAAAGTACAACAAAAGCCTCAAAAGGCGTCTCGACTAAAGCTGGCAGCTAGACGCGATCTCCGAAACAGCTCACAAAGCACCGGGAGACGACGGGCGCGGCTCACCTGAAAGGAGAAGGGTGAGTCACAGCCAGACTCAGTAGGGGTCACGCGGATCCCTACCTCGCACTAAACAAGCATTCATGCATAAATAAAGGCAATTAGAGCATGCATTTAGTTAAAATGACAGGCGATGGCATGAATGAACTACTCAAGCAAAGCTCTAAACTCTAACTACGCAGGTAGAACATCTAACACATGCCAAAGCTAAATAAATGCAAGCGACTAAAACTAAATCTGCCAAAATAGAATAAGTCTTAACTAATCCAAACAATAAGGAAGGACAATCACTGGAACAGAAACCAGAAGCATCCACTGACGACTTACACTGCGTCTCAAGCACTCGCAGTCGGTAAACGACAAGCTGAGCGCGTAAACAGTACCAAACCAAGTGACCAGTCGGAGTGGCACCTGTCGGTGTCAGTCCACAGTCTCCGACCACGTGTGCACACACTGACTCTAGCCCGAGCCAGGCCCTCTAGCTAGTTTTCTCCCTTGGTAGGACGCTACCATTGGCTGGGAGCCCACGGAACTAGCTTACAAACCGTGTATGGGAAACACCCCTCCACTATCCTTAAGCGGGTCGGCACTCAACAGACCTTAGGGCAACAACAGTGGCTCCATTGCATGGAAAGAAAAGCTACTCTATTGGTATGAGAAACATGCCATTAAATACTTACAATAACATAAACATGGTATAAATATATAGATTGGAACGCATAACGAGAAGGCCAGCATCCATTTCAAACTAACAGGCATGTGGCGGTCTGCTGCCCATGCGTTACAGGTAAGTAACGGTCGGGGTCTGGCACGTCATACATGAATAACGCGCTCGGCCCTACCCGCTACATCCACCGGAGTTCCAGCTCAAAAAGCCCAATAGGGAAAGTAATGGTAGGGGCTCAGCGCGTTATATCATTATAACGCGTTGGATCCCAGCCGTTACATCCACCCGAGGCCAAAAACCAACGTACAACGCTCAGAATCGGTCATAGGCGAAACGACGCGCTCACTCAGGCACGTCAGACGGAAGCGACGGCCGGACGACTGGCCGTCGGGCTAACCGCCTCACCTGGTCAACGTAAAATACAAGACGAGTAACGGATGGGGATCCCACCGTTACTTTCCAAATAACGCACCCTCATCGGGCCGTTGTTTGGAAACGACGCGTCCTCTAAGGACCGTCAGGCGTGTGACGGTTCCTGGCATGACCGTCACACCACCTGGAACACGGGCGGGTACGGTTTGAAAACCGGAGCCCTCCCAGACGATAAAAATCGTCGGGTATCGACGTAGAAACCTGTAACCTGTCAAACCATACATCGTATACAACAATTTAACACCTAAAAACATCACATGCAATGCCTAAAAAGCATTGAACTCAAGAATTTAGCTAAAACCCCACAAATAGGAAAAATGAACATTATGCGTGCTACGGGGCTCTAATCGAAAGAACGAGCTATAGGAAATGATCCTAGCAAGATCAGGATTCCATCCCCCTACCTTTTGCGAGCCGAAATCGACGAAATGGTCGCATGCAAGGAGGAAGAGCCACGAGGCCTTCACGCTCCACCTCGCTCCTACGATCACCGAATCACACCGAAGTGGGTACCCACGCGTTCCTCTCGACACGAGGAATCCAACGGCGCCAACCACGCCTCAAACCGACGTCGACTCGCCCGAATCCCAAGAGAAAGGGGGAGAGGCGATCGGCTAGAGAGAGAGAGCGTGAGGGAGAGTGAGCTCGACGAGGGAGAGAGAGGGGGGTGAGGGTGAGAGATTAAAAGAAAAAAAAAATTTTAAAAATATATACTATAATTATTATATATATTAAAACCTTATTAATTTCTAATAATCCTCAATGCCCCAAATAAATCTGGAAAAATACCAGATAAATCCTAAAAATCCAGGAAAAATAGCCGGAAATTCCAGAACAAATACAAGAACAAAAACCATTAAGGATCCATTAAGGCACGGGCCTCATAGAGAGTGTCCTCGGAAGCTTCATGCCGCCTGGTGCGGCTAGAAAGGTCCGGACTTAAAAGGGAATTAATCTGCAAAAGCTCGCGGAATGGGTCATGGACGCCCTGAGAGGGTCACCAGACGATGACCACTTGGAAGGAATCATGAAAGGGTTTACCATCTGTTTGGCGGGAGCTCTCCTGTTCCCTTATACCGACAACATAGTAGAGGAGGACCAATTGAGTGCCATCTGCGGGATTTGGAGCGGAAAGAGGGTGGGACCCGCCGTCCTTGCCTACCTTTACAGTGGCCTTACCGCCTCCAGCATGGGTAAACCTCCTTTCGGTTGCGCACTTCTTTTGAAATGCTGGATTGATTTGCACTTCAAATTTGACCACCGCGAGGGGATGCCAACTACTTCGAAGCTCTTCCAACAAAGCCCTCTCCATCACATAGCCGATGTGTTAGGCTTTGGTGGTACCGTAGCAAACCGTGTTCTGTGGCTGAGGAAACGTGAAGACTGGCGGTCTCACTTCAGAACCATGACGCAAAGCTTCTTCACTTGTGCACCGGCATGTCTACTCTCGCGCGAACTCCTCACGAGGTCTTCCCCTGAAGTCGAACTCCAACTCATTGGCGCGACTGAGTTTATTCTCTACAACGCACATCGGTGCTGCATTCAAATCGGTGTTCCCCGCCACTTGTTCTCGTCATTATCAGGCATCGTTCCTTTGAAGAAGAGGGAGTTGGGCACGGAAGCGGATGCGAAGGAAGCGAAGGCCATCAAAGCACCATGGAAAACAAGTGTTGCGGGAAAGGCATTAGCGCATGTGGAGGAAGAATGCGAGCTGTGGAAGGCTTATGTAACCGAACTAGGAAAGTTAAGGCCTAGAGCGCCTAAGCCCCTAATGTAGCTCACCCTGTTGCTTTAATGGAATAAACGCGAAGTCAGACATTTTTGGACCATTGTTCCCTTTTGTTATGATTATATATATATATATATATATATATATATTTGTACATATATATAATATATATTTATTATTATTATTATTATTGTTATTATTAATATTTATGGGGCGTCCAGGGGCCTGGACGCCCTAATATTTTCTTTTTTTATTATATTTTTTAATAGGGGCGTCCAAGGGCCTGGATGCCCCAATATTTTATATATTTTTTAATTATATTTTTTTAATAGGGGCGTCTAGGGGCCTAGACGCCCCAATATTTTCTTTTTTTTTTAAATTATATTTTTTAATAGGGGCGTCCAAGCGCTTGGACGCCCCAAAAAAGGCTTCTTTTTTTTATGGGGGCGTCCAGACGCCTAGACGCCCCTAAAAGGTTTGAATTTGGTATAAAGGGCGCCCTCGCGCCCTTTCGTGTTCATTTCAACGAACCACTCGACCCTGAACAACTCATTCTTGGTTCCCAATGGAGCACGGAGGCCCGAGCCAAGGTGGAGAGAAGCGAAAATGACTTGCTCGTCGTCCGAGGAGGTCGAGGGATCGTGCAGAGGAGGCCGCCGTAGAGGAAGAGGTTACCGCGGAAGAGGAGGCACCTCCCTTGGCCGTGGAGGGTCCTGAGGGCCCCGGCGACGCGGGAGAGGATGAGCACGACCCGGTAAGCCCCCTAGAATCCTACTTTGTTGCATTATTGTGTGACTTTAAGCGTAAAATGGGGCGAGAGACGACGTTGAGGAGGGAGGGGGTGTGAGAGGAGGAGGCGTCCAGGGGCCTGGACGCCTCCATCCTTCTTCTTTTTTTAATATTTGTTTTATTTTTTTTGGTTATTACGTAAATAATTAAAGAAATTAGATGGAGGTGTCCAGGCATTTGGACGCCTCCATTAATTATATTTATCATTATTATTATTATTATTTATTTATCATATATACAAAAAAAATAAATAAAAAAAAGGAAGAGGCGTCCAACTACTCAGACGCGTTTAAAAGAAATTTACTTTATTATATTTTTAAAAAAAGGGGATAATAATAAAAGATTTTGTTTTTTTTGTTTTTTTAGAAAATAATATTTAAAGAAGAAAGCGTCTAGGAAGCTGGACGCCTTTAAAAAAAAATTTGAAAAAAATTTGAAAATAAATAAATAAATAAAATATTATGTACAGTGTTGTTTATTATTCATGACTCTGATGTGTTCCCTTTTTTTTTGTGGTGTGCAGGGCGTGATGAAGAGCCGGATTAGCTGGTCTCTGGTGGTAGCAGCGTACCGGGGGCTACCGGACTTCCAGAGGGTGCGGGTGGATGCCATGTGATTCGGGGCGTTCTTGAGGATTGAGCCCTTCCGGCTTGGCCTTCCCCTTATCCAGGCGATGAGGGAGCGGTGGCACATGCCGAGTCGAGCGTTCCTGATGCCCTGGGGGTATATGGTGCCGACACTAGAGGACGTAGCTCGGATCACCGGGCTACGAGTGGACTGAGAGGCGGTCATCGGGGTCACCTACCCCGACTACAGAGAGAGCGTCCTGGACTTGCTGTGGCTGGAGACGAGCGCGACCTACAGAGACAGCAGGGTGCTTGGCCGAGTGGATATCATGGAGGCACTCGGATTTGAGGACCCGCGGCAGCGGGTTAGTGAGAGCAGAGCAGAGTTCCTAGCGCGTCTGGAGGGAGATGCTCGGGCGGCTTTTACTCAGGACCCGGGCAAGCGGGAGGTGGCGGACTTGGACCTCCGGAGGTTCCTCTTCTTTTTACTGGGCCGCCTTCTGCTGGGACGAAGGGGGACGTCATCCATTGCCGCTTCCTTGGGATCCTAGCGGACTTGGACCGAGTGGGGGACTATGCATGGGGAGCAGCTCTACTCGCCCACTTGATCGCCGATCTCTCTCAGAGTACAGAGAGGGAGACGACAGTTAGCGGATTCGCACCTTTTCTCCAGGTAAACATTTTATTTATGCATTTTACCGTAAATAGAATATGCAATTACTTGTACTAATGATGTATGATGGATGCAGGTGTGGAGCTACTACTACTTCCCGATGGGGAGAGCCAGGCAGGGCAACAGGAGAGCCGTGCCCCTGGCGCGGCGATGGAGGCCGGTCATGGTTGCGGCACCGCTGTTGACACTGAAAATATTTCTAACATTTCCTAACTTCTGCTTCTGCAGGTCTTAAGTTCTGATCAGGTGCTCCTATGCCGACAGAGAAGAAAAGAAAGAAAAGAAGGAAAAGAATGGCAGAAGCCGAACAAAAGATAAGACCAAAGAAAAGAAGAAAAGAAAAGATGCTCGGCTTCAATGAACAGCCGCTAAGGCAAGACCCGGGAGCTCGGGAGAGTATTCGGGATCATCCCCGAAGAAGCAACCAGAAAGCTACAAATACAAGTGAAGTCGGCCCGGCATCACAAATTATTGTACCGAAGGCCATGTGAGCGGAAGACCCGCGTGCTCGAGCCGAACGCACACGAAGTTCCGATTAAGGCCAGTCATCATGCCGAGAGGTTCGTCAATGCCCCGTCAAGGTTTTCCAAGGACCAGGGCGAGAGGAACAGTCAACGGGAACTTCCAGAACCATCCCCGGACCCACCGGTTGGCCCGCGCTGAGCAAACAAGTCAAAACGGCACGTGAAGGGTCACCGGCGCCACTTAAAACGGCGCCATCAGAAACGGCGCGTCCATTCTTCATTCGAGGAATGCTTCCCGGCGCCATCAATCCGGCGCGCTAAAGCCACCACTGGGGCATCCCCGGCGCCGTCAAAACGGCGCGCCCTCCTTTCCGGGGCGCCGATTTAACCAAGGCTATATAATAGCCTTCCTTCGCAAGACGAAAAAAAGAAAAAATAGGAGAAATTAAAAGAAGAGAGGGGGAGATTGCCGAAGAGCCTCCACCAATCAGAGCTTCGAAGGGGAGGGTTTCTTGAGAGAAAAGCTTCCTCTGAGGGTCCTCTTGCGGCGGCCGTCCTCCGCTTTGCACGAGCCTCCTGGTGCCGGAGAAGAAGATTGTCTGCTCCCTTGTTTATTTAGGTGGGTCATCGTGATTTCTCGGTCGATCCCCCTCCGTTTGAGTTTCTTCTCTGATACACTGTAAGTGAGAAGGGGGTGAGGGCGATGATATGAGCCATTTTCCCCCCTTTTCTCACCGCCTCTGTGATTCTCCATCTCCCCTCTGTAATTTCTTCCCTCTCTGTTAATGAAAGTGGTGACCGCGCGACAACGCCGGCACCGGAATGATAGGCTGTTTAGCTCTTTTTTGTTCCTTTCGCTTATGGAATGAATGGATATGTCAACGAGCCGAGGGGTCTAATGCTCTTATCCTTCCTCTGCACTGTTCCTTTTCTTTCATTGCATTTTCTTCTTGCGACTGGTGAAACGGTGCTGTGCAATAGTGCCGGCGCTGGGGAGGGTGATGTACATAGAACGAATGGATGTGGGCATGCCCGGCGCCGTGGTCACCCCTCTCGTTTGCTTCCTCTTCTGTCTGTATGTGCGTCCACCGGATTTGCGGCCCCGGCGCCGATCATGCCCTGCTACGCATTGGGCTACAGCAACTACTCCCCTTCTCCCCGGGGTTTTCCTTCCATCTGAATGTCATAAGTTTCACCGCCGGAGGTGCATACACACGTGCGTTTCTCTGACCCGTCTCGGGCCATCCCCTTACTTTCCCCTCCTGTTCTCGACCATGAACAGGAGGAGATGAGGGCATCCCCAGGTGCCTTGTCGTTGTCTTCTAAGCATCGCCTGACAGATATCTCGTTAACATATCAATATTCATATGCATATATATAGGCATGCCTACATGCATCAATTCTAATCTATTGACTGCGCATAGTTTTCCCACCGTGCCGTTTGTCACTTCATTATTGAGATTCGGTGACCCGGGGAGGGGGAACATTCCCCTGACCTCTCATCCTAATTTGCTCGGTCTGCAAGAGTCCATTTTCCAGTAATGGATCTCCGAAGGCCAGTGAGTGCACATAAATTGGGTTAATCCCCAACACTTCAAATCCACAGCCCCTAGTGGGCCTTGTGGTGGCCGTGAGATGCGTGCCCCTCGTAGGCTGGCCCTCGGGGTTTCCTTCTCTAACTGGTCGTCCCGCCTTGAGCCTTGAGTCGACTCAGGTCGCGTACCCCTCGTAGGCTAGTCCTCGGGATTTTCGCTCCCATAATGAGTCGTCTCATCCGCCCGCTCTCACCCACGGACTTGGTGCCCCTAGCAGGCTGGACCTCGGGGTTTTCATTTCCGTTCGGGTCTGCCGGCCGCTGTTGCGCCACCCGACTCTTAGGGGTTTACTCCGCCACGTGAGTACTCCCCGATTCTCCCTGACAAATCCTCCGGGATGGGGAGATGCTGCCGAATTTTCAGCTCGAATGAGTTAAATAAACCATTTAATAAACTAGTCGGCCTGACTCGGAACAGTCGCCGCGCTCGAGTGCGAACCTCGCGCGAGCCTATGATTGACTTCCGGACGGCCCGGGACCGATCCGATGAATGACTGACTTAATAAACTTTCAAAATCTTCCAAAATATTTTAATAAGTCCAAAAATAAACCAATAGAACCTCAGTTTCCGTGAAACAGGGCTAAATCGGCGCCACTGGCAACCGGCGCGCCTTAAAACGGCGCGCCCTCAAAGGGGCGTGCCGTTTTAAGGCCTCCCCCTCTCCGCTTTTGTGGCGCCGTTTTAAGGCCCTCCCCTCTCCACTTTTGTGGCGCCGTTTTAAGGCCTCCTCTTCACCTGTGTGGTGCCGTTTTAAGGCCTCCTTTTCACTTTTTGTGGTGCCGTTTTAAGCCTACACCTACGGTTTCCCGTGCCGTTTTAAGCCCTTTCCCTGAGTGTTCCATGCCGGTTCAACCGCGCCGTTTTAAGGCTTTGATCCTCATGCCGTTTTAAATGATCACTCTCCGAGTGAATATTAAACTGCCTTAATGGCGAACACTGTCCCGATTTGGATAACCCGTGGACACATCGGTATCTCTCGTAGAGTCTCCCTCGGGGCCTCTGTCCACTCGGGTCCACCGGTCACCGTGTCTGGCCTCCCGGCCTTTAAGGAGCTTACCCCATTCCATGGGTATGCCTCCACTTTCCCCCAAACACTCCGGGTCTAGGGAGACGCTACTAGATCTTTGCCAGGATATTTTAACCATTTGTAAAATCGAGAACATAAATTAAAAAAAATGAATTAAAAAATGAAATAAAAAATAATAAAACAAACAAACAACAACTAAATATCATAATAATAAATAATAAATAATAAAATAAACAAAGCAAAACAAAATAAATAAAGCAAAAAGAATAAACACCGTTATCCGGCGTGCTCACGTATTTGCACGCCGTTTTAACCGTAAAATTTCATCTAAACCTGCGGATTAAGCCATGTGTTTCCCCTTTATGAATAAAAAAAAAATAAAATAATAACAACACAAGATGCGCGCCGTTTTAGCCATCTGCACCTGCACCGCCACGCCATTTTAACCATATGCATATACCCGCGCCGTTTTACTCCTTGTGCCTCTCACGCCATTTTCACGTAACAAAACAAACTCATGCACCCTCATGTACACATGCATGTATCATCTTACGTAAAACACACCTAATCACGTAACACATGCCCCATTTAAATTCAACACACACACACGTGCACATACGTTGCCTATCTAGGCATAAAGATATAATAAAATAATAACATGAGAAAAACACACTCGTGCATTCATATGCACAGCATCTTTTATACACTAAAGTAAGGGGGGAAAATATATATAGGTAAAAAAAAAGGGGGAAAATGATGAATAATAATAACAATAGTAATCGTAACAAACAAATAAACAAAAATATAATAAACAAATAATGGTTAAATAAATGACAATAAAAATAATAAAACATAAAAGTGATGAATAAACAACAAAGAAAATAATGAATGAATAAATGACAAATAAATGTCAATAAAGGAAATAAAAGATGCATGCATCCAATAAAAAAAATACTAATAAAATAAAACAAGAGAAACAAGTAAATAATAAATAAAGGGCATTCATGTATTTAAAAAATAATAACAAAACTAAATAAAGAATAATGAACATGACCGTATTCACTCCGGAGCTCTCACCTCCTCTAGACCCCGGGCATGGGAATATTGATGACCCCCTGACAGGTCGTACCTAGATCTCGGGGTTAACCCCATTATGGTCACGGCATGATCTTGTCCTGGGCCGATAAGCCGTTGAATTCAATTCCTTTTTGACCTGGTTTTAACCGTGTCCCTTCATTTCTCAAATATCAAATTTGTCATACTCTGGCATACATTGTCCCGATGATACACAAGTCTGCCCGAATACGATCATACTCGGCCCACCTCCCGGGCCCATATGTATGCACCGTAACGCTACGTGCAGTCTCAAAATAAAAAGGCAATGACTAATCGACAACCCTGCGAGTGACAGGGATTGCCAAAGTCTTCCTTAAATTTACAAATAAATGACTAAATAAGCAATAAACAATAACACTAATCACCTTGCATGCCTGCATGATCTGACTCTCCGGTATATCGAATGGTGATTAGCGGAAAGTCGGGTTACGCCCGACCGGAGGTTCTCACTATGCGTAATGATGGTTCTCGGATCTAAGTTCTCCGCCCTGTACCGGGAGCCGGCCTAATAAACAAATACTACCATATTGTGTGCTTGCACGCAATCACATCTTTGCATAATCTATGGGCCTCATGGCCTCTCTATTTTGGCGATTAATCAAGGGTTTCCTCTCTTCTGGGGAGGTGTAATTAACGTCGTAGCCTTCATGGTACGGCGGGTTTTGGGTCCCGACACGATCACCCATAATCGTCTGGTTAGTCGGACGGTGCGCATAATAAATTTGTCACTCAGTGACTGGCACGCCCCATGCGAATAAACCTCTAATAAATAATCTAAATAAACCCATAATCATAATAAAAATATTCTTAATAAAAACTCATCTCCCACAAGCTGGCACGCCCGGTGGGACCCAACCTCCCTTCATCTTTTCGCCGAAATAGAAGGACCATGGGGCCCCCACCCAACTAGTTCAGATGCTAACTATTCATTCATCTTGTTTTATCTCTTTTAGGGTTGAAGTGATGGCGAGCGGATTGGCTGGAGTTGTTTTCGGTCCCCAAATCATGGCTGACCATGCTGCATACGGCTACCTTGCCGTACCCACTACCTTTGGCAACTTTTGCCCGGTCGTTGGCTTCCCCAACTTCTTGGGAGTTGCATTTGCGGATCTCCTGGACGTGGAGAGTTCTGAACCTCCGAAGCTGAAGAATGACAAAATTGCGGCTCGCCAAAGTGAGGGCCATGTTGAGGAAGCTTTGCTGAAGAGCCCGGTGGTCGTGAGCTGCCCCGTCTGCCATCTTGTTTGCCTAACTGTGGCACGTGAGAAGAAGCCTGCTGGGGGCAACAAGAAGAGCTCCAGAGGAAGAATTGCTGCTGATCCTTGGAGCCAACTTTCAGCTTCTGGGAAGTCCATGTTGATCGGGGGCATCCGAGTCTACTTCAATGGCCGTGGCGCCGAAGTCCTGTCAAATCATATCATCCCGACTGTGCCTACTCACAACGCCTTCCAAGTGCTAGCAGGCCGGAGGGTGAATTTTGATGATAACAAGCAAGGGAGGCCAACCCCAAACTTGCCAAAGTTCAAACAGATCTGGGTTCCCAAGAGGATCCGAGGCCCTACACCAGCCTCACAAGGCTTCAAAGATTCTATGGATGTCCCTAATAGAGGGGGCAAAGAGAGTATGCATGCGGAGGAAGTCATGATTGCAACTCCTCCACCCGCTGCCAGGGCCTGTGTGAGGCAGGCTGATATTTCCAAATATTCAAGAAACTTCAATCAAGCTGCCAAGCTGATGCGGCTTTCACATATACCGTCTGCCCGAACCCAAGTGCTACCTTCTGCCATCTCTACAGAATGCAGCCAGGAAGACACAATAAGGATGGTCCAGGAATATTTCCATAGCTTCGGAGGTCCTGTCATGGGCCAGCAAAGATTGCTTCGTGTCATCAGGGCCGAAGAAGAAGAAAGAGGCGAAATATCACCCGTGGGGGCGAATGAAGAGGAGAAGCAAGTTGGGGCTAGAAGCCTTGAAAGATCTCCACAAAATGAAAAGATGAAAAGAATTTATGGAGGGCCGACGTTCCCTAGTCAAGCCCGAATGAGAGTCAAAAAGCACAAGAGGAAAATGCAAGTTCTCACCTGCAATATGACAGGGGTAATGGGCATACCCGACACCCTGCCAAATGAACAAGAAGAGTCGGCCGAGATTGCTGGAAGAAAAGACCCGATGACAAGACGGGGTAGAAATGACGCTGAGCTACTGCAAACAACAAAGGGCAAGCAGCTTGATGAAGAAAACATCACTATTGTCACCGCCAGAATAGTGGCGTCTGAGCAAGAAGGATCATCTCTACCTCCTTCAATTGAAGGTCCTTTGGGCAACGAGCTCGAGGGCATCAACAATAAGCCAACAATAGACCCTGTCGTCCTGATGCTGCTGCAAGGATATCAGCGGGAGATAAAGTTGTTGAAGAGTAAATTAAATGAAAAGACTGAGCATGTTGTAGCGCCCGAGCAACTGGGGGCACAAAATGGGCCATCACAGGAAGGTTTTAACCCCGGGGGCGCTCCTTCACCAGTGGTTCTACAAACTGCTAATCAAAACTGGGCCACTCCCCAGCATTATTCTCAATGGCTTCAGCCAGCACGGCTAATGCCTCCCCAAATGCAACGGCAGGCTCCCCTGTTAGAGCCTTTTCCATCCAATACTATGACTTCTGCCGCATTATCGATGCAGCCCGCCCACCTCTACCCTCAACTAGAAGGGGCAGCTATGGTGAACAAGTTGATAGTCGAACATGTGATCGAAGCAAGGCTGTCAAAGAGGGGTGGCGATGATTACGCCCCCTTCGACATATATGAACTGCCATATCCAGCCTACCATGCTGCCAAAAGATTGCCACCCGGCGTCAATAAACTCCCAAAATTTGACAAATACAACGGGCAGGGCTCCCCGAAAGAGCATGTTGCACAATATATAGCCATCATGGGTGACTTGGCGGCAGAAGAGTCGTACCTGCTCAAGTTGTTTGGGTCTTCATTGACAGGACCTGCCTTTGAATGGTACTCTGACCTGCCGGCCGGGTCTATCCACGACTGGCAAGACATGCAGCAAAAGTTCAGTGAAAGGTTCCACGTCATCGAGGCAGAGGTGACCGTGGCTGAGCTGTTGGCAGCCGAGCAAAAAGATGATGAAACAGCTACAGAATATATCAAGAGATGGGAGGATCTCTGCATGAGGTGTCGGCACCCTCCCCATCCAGAAGATGCAATACAAATATGCAAGCAAAATCTGAAGAATGAGATTCTGGAAAAAATGATCAGAATAGAAATCCTTTCTTTTGACCGATTAAGTGATATTGCCACGGAGGTTGAAGATTTCTTCACAAGATACCCCTCCATTTCTGCTGACTCAAGTCATGAAGCCAAGCAGGTTAATAAACGGCCGATACTGAAAGCGGTTCATGCTGTCAGCCTCACGGCGAAAAGGCATAAATGGATGCACAATCCTCCTCTCAATGAACCTGCAAGACGTCGAGAGAGGCCTCCTCCGCAGAACAAAGCAAAGAAGCTCTATGCCTTCCCCAGGGACAAGACCCGAGCGTTGTTCGAGTGGGCTGTCAAATATAGCAAAGTCATCCTTCCGAAGCCAAAAAGGCCTGATGACGTCAGAAGTAGAGATGATCCTCATTTCTGCCCATACCATCAAATCCTGGGGCATCCTATTGAGGATTGCCAAATATTTAAAGACATCGCCCAAGGCTTAATAAAAAGAGGAGAGCTACAAATGGGGGAGGACAGAGTTGATCCTCCATGCCCGCATGAAGTGCCTACACAGGGGGCATCAATTAACATGATATATGTATGCCAACGATCGCCCAAAGAAGTGCCAGAGGCTTGTAGTCAGCACAACAATGAAGACTGTGCCCTAGTGCCTGAAGAAAAGCAAAGAAATTGGCAAACATCATCAAGAAAGGAACGAACAAGATCAGTATCCCTTCCGGCTCCGAGAGCCCATGTTAGTGGAGCCATGGACTGGCCCACTCTGCCTCTTGCAGTCTCTACCTGCCTTCAAATAGCCCCTCCAATGGCTATCAAAGGGTCAACTGACAATAAAGAGAAGAAACAAACCCCGTCGCGGGAACTTGAAGAAGCTAGCTCAGCCATGGAGCGGCCACAAGCTACTATAAGTGGGCTTGATAAGCATGAGCAGCTCAAGAGCCAGCCTATACAGGTCAAGAAGCATGCCCGTCAAGGACACAATAAGTCTCACGGGCTAACAAAAGGAATTAAAGAAAAGGGAGGGGTGTTCCATGCACCGAATGACCCACTACAGGGGCAGAGGCCAGCCATATGGAAGAAGGAAAATAAGAATACAAAAGCTAAAATAAGACATGTTGCTCTCTCTTGCAACATGCTGTCAGCACCGTCCAGTGTGGCTCAAGCTGCTGATGAAGAAGATGAAGAAATTTGCTTTATGCCAAAAGGAGCAAATCAGGCTAAAACTTCTGCCTCCCATCATGCTGTCGGATCCGGGAGAATACCAAGACGCCCACTAGCCAACAAGGGAATGCAATACCATGTTCCTCCCAGGCTCGAAGGCATGAAACCCAGGGAGTTTATCTCGAAGAAATTGGGCGCGTCCAGCAACGATGACGGGATGCCACTCACCCTAGTCAAACCGGAGGCGCAAGATAGCACTTCCGGCCCCTCTTGGCAAGGCCCCGCTGTGATGGCACTGCTAAACCAGAAGCAGCAGGAAATTGAAATATTGCAAAGGCAACTGAATGAAATGAATCTAAGTCCACCTATGCCGCAACTGGCAGGACATCTACATGAGGCGACACGAGGTATTGCTGGCTCACCTGAAGCTTCGACGCGGCCAGTCATACCCCGAATAGCACATGATCATACAAGGGGTATCCTCCCTCAACTACCCGAGCACACAGTCTCCCGGGCACGTCAGGGGGCAACTAAGGCATCTCCGAAGATGGTGCAAATAAGGCCGCACATGCAGATGAACGAGCTGAAGGCGAAACAAATAATGAATATGGAGACAGCCAAAGAGGAAGTCACCGAGCCCGAATTACAAGCAGCCAAACAAAAAGATAATGAGTCTGTCACTGACTACATAAGAAGGTGGAGGAATCTCCGTGAAAGATGCAGACATCCACCGAGCTACGGGGACTCTGTTCAAATCTGCAAAGAAAATTTGAGAATAGAAATTCTACGATGGGTCATTGACATTGAAGTCAAGACCTTCGAACAACTGGGCGACATTGCAGCCAATGTCGAAGCAGTTCTGGCAAGGCTTTGCTCGGCCTCTACGACCTCGAGCCAAAAGAATAAACCAATCAACAAACCTCCGGTGCAAGAAGAAGCTTACGCCTCAAATTTTGAAGCCTTCGAGCATCAGAAGAGGAAAATGAAAGAGGCATCTCCCGCCGATCCGTCAAAACAAGGGCCCCCGTTAAGGGGCAAAACGACGAAACTGTATTCCTTTCCAAAGGACAAGACTAGGGCACTTTTTGAGTGGGCCCGTGAATACGGCAAAGTAGCGCTTCCGGAGCCAAAGAAGCCAGGCGATGCCGAAAGAAAAGACGATCCACGATTCTGTCCTTATCACCAAATGTTGGGGCATCCCATTGAGGATTGCTATGTGTTCAAGGACATTATTGAAGGCCTGATCAAGAAAGGCGAACTACAGATGGGCGAGTACAAGGTGGACCCACCATGCCCTCATCAAATATCTATCCTTAAAAGAGCAGCCCCGCGCGACGCTACAGCCTCAATTGCTCCTCGCAAACCTGGCTGAAGCCGATGTCTAGCAGGCCCGCATAGCTTGAATGCGGATGCTTGCCAACAAAAGAAGAATGGCAAATAAAAAAAGAAGAGAAAAAAAAAAGGAAAGGTCCTGTTCTGGGGGCATGCACCAAAAAAAAAAAAAAGGAGGGCAAATGAAATTTGCATATATAGAGATAAGGCTCCACCTATTGAATCTGAGATGTCGTCTCTCAGAAGGTCGGGTCTTCAAAAAAAAAAAAGAAAAAAAAATCAAGATAAAATGAAGGAGGCCTTGATGGTTACATCTGTCAAGGGAGATGTCACTCCCCTCATGTCTTGGTCCATGCCAAATAAAAAAAAACTACCATTGTGGGGTTGGTATGGTGGAGTGAACCACTCATCCCCTCTCTGAGGGTGTGAGCGCTCTCCTGTACACCCACCTTGGACTATAAAAAAATGCCCAAGGGGATAATAAAATGACTACATCATCTGTGGAGGTAGGAAGACCTTGCAACTGTAGCTTCTAAGAATAAGCGTCAAGAGGATGACACTTGGCGTAAGCGCCGGAGGCCCGAATCGAAGCTATTTGGAGCATCCCCTAAAGAAATCAATGACGAAAGAAAATAGCTATTGATCTGATGTATAGCTGTCACTAAATACTCCCAGGGGGATCATGTTAATCAACAGTCCCACCGATGCTAAGGGACCTTCATTGGCCACCAGGCCTCCCGTTTTAAATACGGGTCCAAACCCTGTTAGGGAATGAAAAGAACAAGTCTTCCCGAATTGTATGCACTCTCATGGCCTTTCGGCATTCAGCCACAACAATGCCATATTCATCCCATGGGACTCTCCTATCAATGCCGGTTTGGATTCCTTGTCTAATGTCGGCCCAATAAAATCTCCTATTTCCTTGGCATAAGGCACTCTGCCCTTGTCGAGCTCAAAATTTGCCCATCAGCCCCGTCGGGCCGAGCCCACAAAAGCTTTCCCTTGGGCGGAGGCGCTCTACCCCAGCCGAACTTGAAAATTACCTTATGTCCCATCGGGCTGGGTCCACAAAGTCTTTTCCTTAGCCTGAGGTGCTCTGCCTTCGCCAAGCTCGGAAATAAGCTTCGTCCCATTGGATAGGATTCATAAAGCCATCTTCCTTGGCCTGAGGCACTCCGCCCTCGCCGAGCCCCAAAATTATCTTTTGTCCTACTGGGCGGGATTCATAAAACCCTTTCCTTGGTCTAGTGGCACTCCGCCCTGACCGAGCTACCTCACCTTGGTCTAGTGGCACTCCGCCCTGACCGAGCTACTTTTACCTTGGTCTAGTGGCACTCCGCCCTGACCGAGCCACCCTTTCCTTGGTCTGGTGGCATTCCGCCCTGACCGAGCTACCCTCACCTTGGTCCAGTGGCACTCCGCCCTGACCACGCTATCCTTACCTTGGTTTAGTGGCACTCCGCCCTAATCAAGCTACCCCTACCTTGGTCCGGTGGCACTCCGCCCCGATAAAGCTACCCTTTCCTTGGTCCAGTGGCATTCCGCCCCGATCAAGTTACCCTTACCTTGGTTTAGTGGCACTCTGCCCTAACCGAGCTACCTTTTCCTTGGTCTAGTGGCATTTCGCCCTGACCGAGCTACCCTTTCCTTGGCCTAGTGGCACTCCGCCCTCGCCAGGCCCGCCGGGCTCTTGGACATCAATCCCTAGCCCCACCAATAGAATAAATAGTCAAATTCATCAATAGTCCCACCGGACAAAAATATCCCGCATCGCAGACGAGACTGCGTCAGGGAGCCCAACAAAAACAAACGAAAATAATGTTAACAAAAAAAAAGGAAATAAAAAGAAGAAAGAAATGAATAAAAAAAATGAATGATGAAAATGAATAAAAAAAGTGATGATTTAAAATAAATTTAATAAACCCAACACAATTCAATAAATCCAATAAGCTAAGCAAAATCAATCAACTCAATAAATCGAGAAACCCAAAAAAAAAAATTTCAAAAAAAAAATCCAATAAACTCAGTAAATCAATAAACTTAACAAACTTGATAAGCCTAATAAAACCAAACAAGTCAATAAACCCAATGGAATCGATAAAATCCAACAGACCTAATAAACCCAACATGTTAATCGACTCATCAAATCAATAAACTCAACCAATTCAAACTAATAGACCAATAAGATTCCTGTACTTTGTTTTAGACCTTCTGTCTGAGCAAGGTCTGTTGATCCCGACATCTCCACGGGTCAACGTCCATATTCTATCTTGGCTTAGACCCCACGTCCTCGCCAAGTTGGTCAGCTTCGACATGACGTCAGGTTGACATCTGCCTCTACACATCCTGCCCTTGTTTCAGACCTTCCGTCTAAGAGAGGTTGGTTGACTCTGACACCTCGTCGGGTTGACATCAATATTTAGCCCTGGGTCTGGGCTTCTCATACGTCTACGATCAGTCTACCCTCATCCCAAACCTTCTATCAGGGCAGGGCCCATTGACTTTGACATTCCATCGAGTCAACACATATCCTACATTATACCCTTGGCCTAGGTCTCCCGCCTCTGCCAAGTTCGTTGGCTTCGACATGGCGTCAAGTCAACACCTATCATGTATGCTTCCCTTGGCCTAGGCCTCCCGCCTTTGCCAAGTTCGCTGACTTCGACATGACGTCGAGTCAACACCTATTCTATATTATACCCTTGGTTTAGGCCCCACGCCTTTGCCAAGTTCGTTGACTTGGACAGGACGTCAGGCCAACACCTATGTTATATTCTACCTTTGGTTCAGGCCTCACGCCTTTTCCAAGTTGGTTGACTTCAGCAATCTGTCTAGTCAACAACCATATTCTGCCTTGGCCCAGACCCTTTGTCTCTTCCAGGGTGGTCATTTTCAACATAACGTCGAGGGGACAACAAGGTTTTATGTCTGCCCTTGTCTTGGACAGGCCGTCTAAGCAGGGTTTGTTGGCTCTGACATCCTGTTGGGTCAGCACTCATATTATATATTCTGCCCTTGTCTTGGACAGGCCGTCTAAGCAGGGTTTGTTGGCTCTGACATCCTGTTGGGTCAGCACTCATATTATATATTCTGCCCTTGGCCTAGGCCTCCCGCCTTTGCCAAGTTCGCTGACTTCGACATGACGTCGAGTCAACACCCATTCAATGTTCATATCCAACATGATACTCTTGGCTTAGGCCTTACGCCTCTGTCAAGTTTGTTGACTTCGACGTTCCATCGAGTCAACACCTATGCTATACTCTGCCCCTGGCTTAGGCCTCACGCCTTTGCCAAGTCTGTTGGCTTCGACATGCCGTCAAGTCAACACCTATCCTACATGATGCCCTTGGCTCAGGCCTCACGCCTCTACCAAGTTTGTTGGCTCCGATAGGACGTCAAGCCAACACCTATGTTATATTCTGCCTTTGGTTCAGGCCTCATGCCTTTTCCAAGTTGGTTGACTTTGGCAATCTGTCTAGTCAACAACCATATTCTGCCCTGGCCCAGACCCTTTATCTCTTCCAGGTTGGTCGTGTTCGACGTAACGTCGTGACGACAACATTGCATTATTTCTGCCCTTTCCTAGACATACCGCCTAGGCAAGGCTTGTTAAGTCTGACATCCCGTCAGGTTAACGTTCATATTCTACCTCTGGCTCAGACCTTTCATCTGGCCAGTCAATAAAAAGACCCTTTTCACCTTTGGCTTGGATCCTTTTGTCCAGCCAGACAACAAAAAGACCCTTCTACCTCTGGCTTAGACCTTTCGTCTAGTCAGTCAGCAAAAAGACACTTTCATCTTTGGCTCGGACCTTCCATCTGACCATACAACAAAAAGACCCCTCTACCTCTGACGTGGATCTTTCGTCCAGTCAGTCAACAAAAAGACCCTTTCACCTTTGGCTCGGGCCTTCTGCCTAGCCAGGAAATAAAAAGATCTTTTCTTCTTGTGACTCTACCCTTCCATCCAGTTGAAGAACAAAAAGACTCCTTCTATCGACGGCGTCATGACTTTATGTCTAAGCCGTTCAATATTTTCTTCTGGCGTCATGGCTTTCCGCCTAAGCTGGTAAATATTCTGCCTTGGCGTCATGGCCTTCCGCCTAAGCCAAGTTGTACGGCGTCATCACTTTTCATCTAAGCCGTTAAATATCCTTGTCCGGCGTCATGGCTTTCCGCCTAAGCCGGTAAATGTTCTGCCTTGGCGTCATGGCCTTCCGCCTAAGCCAAGTTGTACGGCGTCATCACTTTTCATCTAAGCCGTTAAATATCCTTGTCCGGCGTCATGGCTTTCCGCCTAAGCCGGTAAATGTTCTGCCTTGGCGTCATGGCCTTATTCCTAAGCCTAGTTGTACGGCGTCATGACTTTACGTCTGAGCCGTTGAATATCCTTGTCTGGCGTCATGGCTTTCCGCCTAAGCCGGTAAATATGCTGCCTTGGCGTCATGGCCTTCCGCCTAAGTCAAGTTGTCCAGCGTCATGGCTTTTCGCCTAAGCTGGTAAATATTCTATCTTGGCGTCATGGCCTTCCGCCTAAGCCGAGCTTTACGGCGTCATGACTTTACGTCTGAGCCGTTGAATATCCTTGTCTGGCGTCATGGCTTTCCGCCTAAGCCGGTAAATATGCTGCCTTGGCGTCATGGCCTTCCACCTAAGTCAAGTTGTCCAGCGTCATGGCTTTTCGCCTAAGCTGGTAAATATTCTATCTTGGCGTCATGGCCTTCCGCCTAAGCCGAGCTGTACGGCGTCATGACTTTACGTCTAAGCTGTTAAATATTCTTGTCCGGCGTCATGGCTTTCCGCCTAAGCCGGTAAATATTCTATCTTGGCGTCATGGCCTTCCGCCTAAGCCAAGCTGTGCGGCGTCATGGCTTTCCGCCTAAGCCGGTAAATATTCTATCTTGGCGTCATGGCCTTCCGCCTAAGCCAAGCTGTGCGGCGTCATGACTTTATGTCTGAGCCGTTAAATATTCTACCTTGGCGTCATGGCCTTCCGCCTAAGCCAAGTTGCACGGCGTCATGACTTTATGTCTAAGCTGTTAAATATCCTTGTTTGGCGTCATGGCTTTCCGCCTAAGCCGGTAAATATTCTGCCTTGGCGTCATGGCCTTACGCCTAAGCCAAGTTGTACGGCATCATGACTCTATGTCTAAGCTGTTACATATCCTCCCTTGGCGTCATGACCTTACGTCTAAGCCAAGTCATTCGACGTCATGACCTTCGGTCTAAGTCGACAAACCTCTTACCCTTGGATCGAAAATATTGTCCGAACTAACGAACGAAAAGACCTCCTTTGGTTTTATACCAACCCGTGATCCTTCTAAGGATTTACTACCACATATGACTCATTCCCTCCACTGCCATGGCATCGGGTCCCCGACGCCAGAATCACCAACCTGTGGGCATGTCCATTAAGCCCTTTAGAAAAGAAAAAAAAGAGAAAGAAACCAAAAGAAAAAAAAAGAAGAGAAAAAAAGGGAAGACAAAGAAAGAGAGCAAAGAAAGAAAAGAAAAAGAGAAAAAAAAGAAGAAAGAAAAAGAGAAAAAAAAGAGGATGATGATCATGACGTGGTTTATGTGCTTGCTTGTCTCACGTGCATGTCCGCCTATAGTATAGCATTAACACGCTTCCTTCAAATTTCTAAGGCCGCGTACTTCCTTGCTAAGTAACGTTGCCCTGATTCAGGATACGTGTGCGTCACGACACACACTAAGGAATGAAAAACCAATTCTCGGTGAGTGCATACGGCCAGGGGAAGAGTCGTAGGTGTGTTGCTAGCACAACTCGCATGATATACCCTAGGCGAAACTCCTACACTTCGCACATAATGTGAGCAATGGTCTTTAGTCATAGGGACGTCATAAATTCTTCTTAACACTTCATGGACGCTTAAATCTCTACACTCGCGTAAAGGGTGATCGTGAGGAAAAAGCTGCCTACCCCCTTTTAAAAAAAAAAAAGAAAAGAGAAAAAAAAAGAAAGGAAAAAAATGATGATGATTGTGATAAGTGGAATGTGAATCCAAGTAGCCAGGAATCCCCACTGAAACAAATGAGGAGACTTGCGCGAAAACGGTGCAACAAACCCTATAATTAAAGTAAGGATGAATCCAAGTAGTCGGGAATCCCCATTGAGACACATGAGGAAACTCGCGTCAAACGGTGAAATCCATCATAAAACCATAATATAGGATGAATCCTAGTAGCCGGGAATCCCCATTGAGACATATGAGGAGACTCGCGTCAAACGGTGAAATCCACAATAGTATCATAATATATGACGAATCCTAGTAGCCGGGAATCCCCATTGAGACATATGAGGAAACTCGCGCCGAACGGTGAAGCCCGAAATTAAGAAATAAAAGGGGGTTGTGCGAAGCTACCAAAAGTCGAGAGCCCCGAATGTATGTGTAGGCGATAAAGTAATCCTCCAGTGTTACTCAGAACGTCTGCACATCCCTATGTCTAGGGTTCACTACCCATATAATTGCACTTTCACTATGGAGGAATAGTCATGGGTGTAGATTGTGATTTATGCTACGCGTACGTTCTATGCAGTGTCCCCTTTACGTATGCACATCTCCCTTAGTTGTGCTTCGTGAGCCGCACTCTGTCCGTGAATCGTGGGCGTTGTCCTTATCCTATCCCTGTTATAGGGGAACTATGCTACATAGCTATTCTATGCTTGTGGTCATTGAGTGCCTGCATGCTTGGATGAGGCTATATATAAAAGAAAGAGAGATAATAAAAATGAATGATGAAATAAAAATGATGAAAAACGAATGATGATAAATGAAAATAGAATAAATAAAAGGAATGAATAATAAAAAGGATCCATGCAATATTTTCAAACGGGCCATGGGTTGCACCCGCACGTCCCGCACTTTCGTCCCTCTGTCGCGACACCCGCGGGTGGGGGGCATTTGTTGACACTGAAAATATTTCTAACATTTCCTAACTTCTGCTTCTGCAGGTCTTAAGTTCTGATCAGGTGCTCCTATGCCGACAGAGAAGAAAAGAAAGAAAAGAAGGAAAAGAATGGCAGAAGCCGAACAAAAGATGAGACCAAAGAAAAGAAGAAAAGAAAAGATGCTCGGCTTCAATGAACAGCCGCTAAGGCAAGACCCGGGAGCTCGGGAGAGTATTCGGGATCATCCCCGAAGAAGCAACCAGAAAGCTACAAATACAAGTGAAGTCAGCCCGGCATCACAAATTATTGTACCGAAGGCCATGTGAGCGGAAGACCCGCGTGCTCGAGCCGAACGCACACGAAGTTCCGATTAAGGCCAGTCATCATGCCGAGAGGTTCGTCAATGCCCCGTCAAGGTTTTCCAAGGACCAGGGCGAGAGGAACAGTCAACGGGAACTTCCAGAACCATCCCCGGACCCACCGGTTGGCCCGCGCTGAGCAAACAAGTCAAAACGGCACGTGAAGGGTCACCGGCGCCACTTAAAACGGCGCCATCAGAAACGGCGCGTCCATTCTTCATTCGAGGAATGCTTCCCGGCGCCATCAATCCGGCGCGCTAAAGCCACCACTGGGGCATCCCCGGCGCCGTCAAAATGGCGCGCCCTCCTTTCCGGGGCGCTGATTTAACCAAGGCTATATAATAGCCTGCCTTCGCAAGACGAAAAAAAGAAAAAAGAGGAGAAATTAAAAGAAGAGAGGGGGAGATTGCCGAAGAGCCTCCACCAATCAGAGCTTCGAAGGGGAGGGTTTCTTGAGAGAAAAGCTTCCTCTGAGGGTCCTCTTGCGGCGGCCGTCCTCCGCTTTGCACGAACCTCCCGGTGCCGGAGAAGAAGATTGTCTGCTCCCTTGTTTATTTAGGTGGGTCATCATGATTTCTCGGTCGATCCCCCTCCGTTTGAGTTTCTTCTCTGATACACTGTAAGTGAGAAGGGGGTGAGGGCGATGATATGAGCCATTTTCCCCCCTTTTCTCACCGTCTCTGTGATTCTCCATCTCCCCTCTGTAATTTCTTCCCTCTCTGTTAATGAAAATGGTGACCGCGCGACAACGCCGGCACCAGAATGATAGGCTGTTTAGCTCTTTTTTGTTCCTTTCGCTTATGGAATGAATGGATATGTCAACGAGCCGAGGGGTCTAATGCTCTTATCCTTCCTCTGCACTGTTCCTTTTCTTTCATTGCATTTTCTTCTTGCGACTGGTGAAACGGTGCTGTGCAATAGTGCCGGCGCTGGGGAGGGTGATGTACATAGAACGAATGGACGTGGGCATGCCCGGCGCCGTGGTCACCCCTCTCGTTTGCTTCCTCTTCTGTCTGTATGTGCGTCCACCGGATTTGCGGCCCCGGCGCCGATCATGCCCTGCTACGCATTGGGCTACAGCAACTACTCCCCTTCTCCCCGGGGTTTTCCTTCCATCTGAATGTCATAAGTTTCACCGCCGGAGGTGCATACACACGTGCGTTTCTCTGACCCGTCTCGGGCCATCCCCTTACTTTCCCCTCCTGTTCTCGACCATGAACAGGAGGAGATGAGGGCATCCCCAGGTGCCTTGTCGTTGTCTTCTAAGCATCGCCTGACAGATATCTCGTTAACATATCAATATTCATATGCATATATATAGGCATGCCTACATGCATCAATTCTAATCTATTGACTGCGCATAGTTTTCCCACCGTGCCGTTTGTCACTTCATTATTGAGATTCGGTGACCCGGGGAGGGGGAACATTCCCCTGACCTCTCATCCTAATTTGCTCGGTCTGCAAGAGTCCATTTTCCAGTAATGGATCTCCGAAGGCCAGTGAGTGCACATAAATTGGGTTAATCCCCAACACTTCAAATCCACAGCCCCTAGTGGGCCTTGTGGTGGCCGTGAGATGCGTGCCCCTCGTAGGCTGGCCCTCGGGGTTTCCTTCTCTAACTGGTCGTCCCGCCTTGAGCCTTGAGTCGACTCAGGTCGCGTACCCCTCGTAGGCTAGTCCTCGGGATTTTCGCTCCCATAATGAGTCGTCTCATCCGCCCGCTCTCACCCACGGACTTGGTGCCCCTAGCAGGCTGGACCTCGGGGTTTTCATTTCCGTTCGGGTCTGCCGGCCGCCGTTGCGCCACCCGGCTCTTAGGGGTTTACTCCGCCACGTGAGTACTCCCCGATTCTCCCTGACAAATCCTCCGAGATGGGGAGATGCTGCCGAATTTTCAGCTCGAATGAGTTAAATAAACCATTTAATAAACTAGTCGGCCTGACTCGGAACAGTCGCCGCGCTCGAGTGCGAACCTCGCGCGAGCCTATGATTGACTTCCGGACGGCCCGGGACCGATCCGATGAATGACTGACTTAATAAACTTTCAAAATCTTCCAAAATATTTTAATAAGTCCAAAAATAAACCAATAGAACCTCAGTTTCCGTGAAACAGGGCTAAATCGGCGCCACTGGCAACCGGCGCGCCTTAAAACGGCGCGTCCTCAAAGGGGCGTGCCGTTTTAAGGCCTCCCCCTCTCCGCTTTTGTGGCGCCGTTTTAAGGCCCTCCCCTCTCCACTTTTGTGGCGCCGTTTTAAGGCCTCCTCTTCACCTGTGTGGTGCCGTTTTAAGGCCTCCTTTTCACTTTTTATGGTGCCGTTTTAAGCCTACACCTACGGTTTCCCGTGCCGTTTTAAGCCCTTTCCCTGAGCGTTCCACGCCGGTTCAACCGCGCCGTTTTAAGGCTTTGATCCTCATGCCGTTTTAAATGATCACTCTCCGAGTGAATATTAAACTGCCTTAATGGCGAACACTGTCCCGATTTGGATAACCCGTGGACACATCGGTATCTCTCGTAGAGTCTCCCTCGGGGCTGTTGATATGTTATTCCTCCTCGAGTTAAATAATATTGAAGAGATAAAAAAGAAGAGGAAAGATGAAGCTGTTGACCGTGATCGCCACCCGGTGAAAGCGCCGGGACTCGGAAGCTACGGGAGAATGCGGGTCCGTTCCTCCACTCCTCCTGGCCGGCCAGAAGGTGCGGGCCTCGTGCTTTTGGTTGCTGACCTGAAAGCAAACGGTGAAACACACAGATAAACGGAGATTAGCTAAATGATAGTGTAGTAGGTGTACTAATTGAAATAAAGCAAAGGAAGAACATGGCCCGGCGATACCTGGAGGTTTTGAAACCCCGTTTAGGGCGCCGGAAACAATAGGAAAGATAATAAATGCCAACGAAATGATGTATGTGATGTGTGATGCAGTGGAGAAAAGACGTGTGTGGTGAGCAAACAGAGAAGAACTAGAAACACAGAAACATGGAGCGTGAAGTTCCCTGCACCGGGGGCCTGCGAGGGATGTAGAAGGCCCCCACTCCCTGACGAACGGGCGGATGCTGTATGAGATTTGGCGATGGAATTCGACAGCACTTCGTGATGGTCCCCCTCTGTCTCAGAACCCGTGAGCTATATATAGAGCCCAGGGCTTCGAGCTTAATCAGGGATTAACAATGAATGATGTCGGTCAAGGACCGGTATATGATAGCATCGTGTCAATATTGCCAACGACATTCTCCTCTTAATTCGCCTGGAATCACGGGGTCTAATCTGGGTGGCCGTAACAATGACGGTCGTAAGGAGGCCGCCAAACAATTATGACGGTCTTGGAGAGGCCGTCCAATAACTATGACGGTCCTGTAAAGACCGTTATGCTTAAAGGCCAGTCAATGCCCGGACAAACAACTTTTCGTGAAGCACGTGGCTATGACTGACTGTCGGGCCTCTGACGCCTTTTCCTGTCGGCAAATAATGACGGTCTATGGACGACCGCTATATTGACTATAACGGTTGTCATGGAGCCGTTGTTCAAAGCATATCACGAGATACAAATAACCCGGGGCAGCGGAACACAACGGCTAGTGGGGACCGTTCTATTGAAAAAAATGGTTTATAACAGACCGTTAAACCCAATGAGAGGGAGGGAGGCCTTCTTTGCTGGGAAGAGCCCAAAATACTGCTAGAAGAATAATCTCTCATGTGATTGACTGCTTCGGACAATAATTGAGGCGAAGGAAATGATTCGATTTATCGGTTAAAAAACGGGTGTCAACAGATGGTGCGGGCCTCGTGCTTTTGGTTGCTGACCTGAAAGCAAACGGTGAAACACACAGATAAACGGAGATTAGCTAAATGATAGTGTAGTAGGTGTACTAATTGAAATAAAGCAAAGGAAGAACATGGCCCGGCGATACCTGGAGGTTTTGAAACCCCGTTTAGGGCGCCGGAAACAATAGGAAAGATAATAAATGCCAACGAAATGATGTATGTGATGTGTGATGCAGTGGAGAAAAGACGTGTGTGGTGAGCAAACAGAGAAGAACTAGAAACACAGAAACATGGAGCGTGAAGTTCCCTGCACCGGGGGCCTGCGAGGGATGTAGAAGGCCCCCACTCCCTGACGAACGGGCGGATGCTGTATGAGATTTGGCGATGGAATTCGACAGCACTTCGTGATGGTCCCCCTCTGTCTCAGAACCCGTGAGCTATATATAGAGCCCAGGGCTTCGAGCTTAATCAGGGATTAACAATGAATGATGTCGGTCAAGGACCGGTATATGATAGCATCGTGTCAATATTGCCAACGACATTCTCCTCTTAATTCGCCTGGAATCACGGGGTCTAATCTGGGTGGCCGTAACAATGACGGTCGTAAGGAGGCCGCCAAACAATTATGACGGTCTTGGAGAGGCCGTCCAATAACTATGACGGTCCTGTAAAGACCGTTATGCTTAAAGGCCAGTCAATGCCCGGACAAACAACTTTTCGTGAAGCACGTGGCTATGACTGACTGTCGGGCCTCTGACGCCTTTTCCTGTCGGCAAATAATGACGGTCTATGGACGACCGCTATATTGACTATAACGGTTGTCATGGAGCCGTTGTTCAAAGCATATCACGAGATACAAATAACCCGGGGCAGCGGAACACAACGGCCTAGTGGGGACCGTTCTATTGAAAAAAACGGTTTATAACAGACCGTTAAACCCAATGAGAGGGAGGGAGGCCTTCTTTGCTGGGAAGAGCCCAAAATACTGCTAGAAGAATAATCTCTCATGTGATTGACTGCTTCGGACAATAATTGAGGCGAAGGAAATGATTCGATTTATCGGTTAAAAAACGGGTGTCAACAGATGCCCCTCCTTAACGTCCGCCTTGCAAGGGAACGAGCGGAGGTGTAGTGAAGGCGTCATGGAACATGGAGTTGTAGCGGAGATGAAGCGGAGTGGACTGCAAAAGCGGGCGTTAAGGCAATACGACACCCGTTTCATACCAATAAGCCATAGAAATCTTCGGGCAACCTTCGAACCAATTTGCAAGGTACTGTGGGACTGAGTGTTAAACCTGAATCTGGAGGAACTAAGGTAAAAGAGCAAGGAGCGGCCTCGTCGGCGGACAAGCTGTGGTCCTAAATGAGGCGATATAGAAGCTGGCAATAGCGAAATTAAAAGGATTTTAAAACTCCAGACGAGGGAAACACTTAATTCATCAGAACCGAACAATTAGGTCCAAAGAAACACCTTCTAATTTTGGAGTGGAATTATTCCTTCGGTGGGACATGGAACACAGAAAGCAGTCAATCACACGCAAGATCATTTCTCAGGCAGACCGTAGGTCGTGAATGCTCAAAAGGTGCTTGTGATGCATGCTGGGCTTAAAGAAAGAACCATGTAAAATCGAATGCAAACCAAGGATAAAAATATAAAATACTCGAGAATATTATTACAGAACTGAATGAGTCAGGGTCAGGACACTTCTTGCAACCACGGCGTGCAAGAGAGAACCGTCGTCCCCTCACTTCTTCCAACTTAGCGGCCTTTCCGAAGATTAGACACGCATACCTAGATCATCATGTGTTTTTGTTGACGGGGAACGTCAGATCCTGGGATGCGTGAAGAATCGACTGGTTCTCGAGATAGATATTTATTATCATATAGTAATGCAATAAGAGTTTTGAGGGATTGAGGGCCATACCTGACTTACCTGTGCAGGCGTAACGGCGGGACATTGACGTTGTTTAGCTTTAACTGCAATCAAAACTCATTGGCACATGAATTTCACAACAATGATACATTCAACAGTTAAACGGCTCAGAGGGGACCGTTCTTAAGTTGGACGGCTCATGGTAAACCGCCATATGGATTATTAACGGTCATAGGAAGGCCGTTTAATGCTAAGTAACCGTTTGCATAATAACGGTCCTAAGGTAGCCGTTCTGACTGTATAGCGGTCTATCGCTAGACCGCCATTCTCAACGTTGGTTCAAAAATATAAACCCTCTTCCCCTTCCCTCCTCCTACCGTAACGGCAGGAAGAGAGAAGAAGAAGAGGAAGGAGGAGCGACCCCCCCTTTCTCCCACACTCTCATTTTCTCTCTCTTTTCTCTCGTGCTCTCCCTCTCTCGCAATGGCCTCTCTCCTCTTCCTTTCCATCACCCTCTTCCTCTCTCTCTCGGGATTTCTCTCCCTCGCGATGGTAGTGGATAGCGACGGCGACGAGCGGCGGCGGTCGGAGGCGGTTGCTCCAGGGGAAGAAGCCGGGACGGTGGACTTCTCGGCGGGTGATCTCGCCCTCGTGCTCGTGGAGGAGAGCGAGAGTGGTTCCGACGGCGAGCGTGGAGCCGACGAGCCGGAAGGCGACGAGCCGGCGGCGGAGGCGCCGCGCCCGGCGAGAAGGCGTCGTGACTCGGAGGTAGGTCCCTTTTCCATTGTATAGCACGGGGGAATGGGGGTTAAGGGCTTCCACGGCGGCGGGGGATGGCGCTTCGCCGTCGTCGGAGGAGATGACGCAATGACGGTCCTCAAAGGACCGCAAAATAGACCCAACACGGCCCAGTAGGGGCCGTTAAACATGAACAATACGGCCCTCAACGGACCGTCAAACAGAACAGCGGCCCAGGAGTGGCCGTTGACCATAACGTGGCAACCCTCGGCATTCAGAACAATGCGGTCCCCATTTGACCGTTCAAAGTAGAACCGCGGCCCTGGGAGGGCCGTTGAATAGGAATAGCGGCTCAGGAATGGCCGTGTTATTCAAAACATCATAGGATAGGACGGTCCATGGAGGGCCGTCATAGCAACAAAACGGCCAGGGGAAGGCCGTTGAACAACTAAAATGAGGAACATCACAGGGTAACCCCCCCTTTCTTTTGTTATTAAGAAATATGAAACTAATGAGATGAATGAATGAATGCAGGGAAAGCGTCGGACCCGTATCTCCTGGCTGCAGGTTCGGTCAGTGTATCTTGCACTGCCGGATTTTCAGCGTGAGAGGCTGGCTGCTATGGGGTTCGCCCCATTCCTCAGTGTTGAGGTGTGTCGCTTTGACACACCTCTTCTTTATGCCCTGCACGACCGCTGGGATCCGGCGAGTCGCACGTTCCTCTTCCCGTGGGGTCACATGGTCCCCACGCTAGAGGACGTGGCTAGGCTTACTGGTTTGCAGGTGCATGGTCTGCCGGTGACTGGGATCTCCTTTCCTGATTACCGCGGCATGGCCGAGAGGACGTTGGGGCTCGCGCTCCAGACGACACGTCGGCAGACCACGCTTCTGCCGCGGGCAGCTCTCCAGGACAGCCTAGGGTTGCGACGGACGGGACTTGCGGTGGGCGAGCGTCCAGAGGAGCACTTGGACCGGCTGGTGACACGCGTGCGGCCTCGAGTAGCAGCAGGACCGGGTGCAGAGGCGGACACGGTTCTTCGGCGGTTCCTGATGTTCTTGTTCGGGCGGCTTCTCTTCTCGACGCGTGCGGACGTCATCCACTACCGACTTCTTCCGTTCCTTGAGGACCTAGAGCACGTGGGAGACTACGCGTGGGGTGCCGGTGTGCTCGCCTTCCTTTTTGAGAGCCTCAGCTCGACGTCCCGACGGACGATGTTGGGGGGCTTCTCTCCCCTTCTCCAGGTACGACTCTGACTCAGAACTCATGCAATTTCCTAGGACCTGTACTCTAGATGCTGACGACTTGTGCGTGATGCAGGCATGGGCTTACGTGCGGCTGCCTATGCTGCGCAGGGGACTAGAGATCCGCCCTGGACTCTTCCCTCTTCTACGACGGTGGGCGCCAGCTCGTGGGTCGGGGACCCTGACACGGCAGGTGCGCGACCTGCAGGATGACATTGACACGCTTCCGTACTCCTCAGTACGACTTCTAAACCTTTAGCCTTTATTTGGAAAATACTTGTTTTATATGATGTTGATGTGATTGCTGATGTATGCAGGTGCAGTGGACTCCTTATGCACACGAGGACGTGACAGAGCAGCCGTGGGTGGTGAGAGCTCTTACCTTCTCCGGGCGTGATGTGTGGTTACACTGCATGAATGTAGTGGAGCCCCTTTACTCCCGGCTGGTGATGAGGACGACCGGCGTCTCTCAGCCCGTGGTAGACTTCCCGGTGCAGGAGGGCGCGAGGGAGAGGGTGACGCGGAGCACCCGAGGGCTGACTCAGCAGTGCGATTGGGCGGCGCGGAACGCCGAGCAGGTTGCCGACTGGCAGGCAGGTGGGCGTGTGGTGACCGCTCGTGCTGACAGCGATGCGGCGTACGTGACTGCGTACGTCAGGCATTATGGAGACCGCGTGTTCCGAGGATCACGCCGACCGGTACAATTCTAAACTCAGACTTAATCTACATGCTTTATGATTTCTATATGCTGTACTGACTTCCTTTCGACATGCAGATCGACCCTGAGGGACGCTTAGCGGAGCTGCAGGGGCTCCTTCATGCCACCATCCAGGAGAGGGATGAGGCTCGCCGAGCCCTCGAGTTACTGGTATGTTCCTAAACTCTGGACTCTTACATTTCTATATGATGTTTATGCATGTGACTGACCTGGGATATTTGGGTGCAGCGAGCTGAGGCTGCTCAGAGGCGTGGAGCGGAGGCTCCTTCTTCTTCTTCTGTTGAGACACCGGCCGACCGAGCAGCCCGGGATGCCGAGTTCCAGCGGATGGTGGAGCGGGCCGAGGCAGCGGAGAGCGAGCTTGCCGTGCGGGTACACTTCTGACGCTTTCCTTTGTTTATTTGTGCATGATATGAATGGAATGTGCTAATGTTTGATGCATGCAGGTGGAGGACGTGAGGGTTGCCATGGAGGAGGCTACCCGTGCCAGAGAGGAGGTGGCCCACCTACGGGCGGAGTTGGCGCAGGTTGAGGCTCGGGCCCAGGAGGCGACTGTGAGCGCCCAGAGGTCGGCGTCTCGAGCCAGGGCGGAGTTAGCCGAGGCTCAGGAGGAGGTGAGGCGGCTCCAGTCGGTAGAGGCTGCCGAGTTCCGGGAGCGGGTGAGAGGACTTCATCCTGTGCTGACTGCCGAGCTGGAGCAGTTACAGGCAGAGCTGGAGCGAGAGCGAGCAGCGTCTCAGGAGCGAGAGGTGCTGCGGCTCGTGGTTGAGAGGGAGGCGGGCCATTTGCGTGAGCAGCTTGCGCGAGCTCAGCCGGCCGACGCTCTTGAGACAGGACTTCTCCGTGCGGAGGTGGAGCGCTACCGAGCGATGATAGCGGAGCTGGAGCCTTTCAGGACCGAGGCCCTTGTGCTGCGGGGCCAGGTCCAGGGTATGACGATGAGCCGTTCGAGGAGCCGATCGGTCGTACCGAGTGGCAGCCAGGCTACTCACACCTCGGTAGGACGTTACATGGCGAGTTCCTCTCAGCGGGAGAGGAACGAGAGTGATGAGCGACGACGACGTCGCGATGCTGCTGAGACTTCTTCGATGGCCCCGCCAGCGAAGAGACAGGAGGGAGGTGGAGACAGTGACAGGCCAGAGGGTGAGGCCTGATTTTGTACTTTTCCCTTTCCTTTTTTTTTTATGAGATTTTTATGTTTTTGGGATGATGATATGTATATATGATGCACCCTTTTTTTAGTTTTTTGTATAGATGTATGAATGTATGCAAATGGATGAGTGTATGTATGAATGTCAATGGGTGAGGGAGGCGATGACAGACTCGGGTGAGCTGCGTGAGAGGTAGCGAGGTACGCCGACTCAGGGTGAGCGACGCGAGCGGAGGTGAGGCACGCCGACTCGAGGTGAGTGACGCGAGTGGAGGTGAGGCACGCCGACTCGAGGTGAGTGACGCGAGTGGAGGTGAGGTACGCCGACTCGGGGTGAGTGACGCGAGCGGAGGTGAGGGACGCCCATGAGTTTAGAGAACAACGGCCAGGCAAAAACCGTTTTGGCAAGAATGACGGCCAAGACAGGGCCGTGGGTTGCTTAAGAATAACGGCTATGCCATAGCCGTTATGTAACATAACGGTCAAGGGAAAGCCGCTATTTGGCGCTGGCCGACTGAAGAACGACGGTCCATGGTAGACCGCGGACATGAGAATAGCGGTCGCCATTGGGCCGTGCTTACATGAATGACGGTCTATCGTACGACCGCCAATCAGCACGATCTTATAAGCCAAATTGAATTCCCTTAAGCCCATTCAATCCTGGTGTGCTCTCGTGCATCATGCGTTCCAGTGGAGCGAAACACGGGATGAGACCTCCTATAAGTAAGGGGTGCTCTGCCTTCAGCCTGAACCCAACCTCTTCTTCTTCTTCTTAAGTTTCTTCCCTCCAAATCACCACCAAATCATCATGAAGAGGAGTTTTGGTGAGCATTCTTTGGGTGAGGGAAGCTATTCAGGCCCGAAGGCTGCGAGGAAGGAGCGAGAGGAGATTACACGTTTGGGTTCTATTCCTCGACACCTCAGTTCAAATCCTTCTAGAGAGGTATGTTTAAATCACTTCCAACTTGGTTCATTTGATTCTATTTCAGCTAATATCTCTTCTTTTCTGCATTATTCTCCTTGTTTCCTCCTTTTTAGCTCCTTCCTGGCTCTCGCCGATACTCTTCTCTTAAGTGGGTGGCTCCCATGGTTCGTGCCTTGCCCCTAGGGGTAACCCATATCCTTAGTTTTTGGCATTTGCAATCCTTGCTGTTCTTAGGTCGTAACTTCCAAAAGATTTCCTTTGACTGGCACAGTATCTCAGCCCTTGTAGAAATGTGGCACCCACAGACCCACACTTTTATCTTTCCATCCTTTGAGGCCACCATCCTTTTAGAGGAAGTAGAGGCTTATCTGTCTCTCCCCAAGTCTAAGGTCGGGGAAGAGGATCTAGTGTGTCACACAGTTGCCTCTATAGATCCAGTTGCCATCTTTAGCGAGTTCATAGAAGATCCGAGTGAGATCAAGACCTTTGTGGGACCCCGTCATGTTCACCTTCTTCCTCTCAGCCAGTGGGTGGTGGCACATTGTAAGAACAAATGCGGGTGGCATGAGGCTATTGCCAAGGCTGCATCCATTTGCTTGTGTGGTGCTATCCTTTTTCCGTCAGCCGACCACGTGTTAGATCTTCCTGTCCTTAGCACCATTAGTGGTTTATGGAGAGGGCTTTCCATTTCCCAGGCTATCTTAGCCTATTTTTATGAAGGGCTTAGCTCTGCTGCCCTGAGTGGTCCACTGTTTGGTTCTATGATTCTCTTAGAGTGTTGGGTGGGCGTGAGACTGAAGTTTATCCCTAGGGCAGGCATAGAGACCGAGAGTAGGATCTTCGGGAGCCATCCACTTTCCTTTATCGGTGGCGGGTTTGGTTTCTCTTCGCAGGTGGAGTGCCGTACGGGGGATATGCGGACCAGAGAAGAATGGCGCAGGTACCTGAGTCGGCTACCCGTGGAGAGGTTCGTGATGCGGCCTAACTTCTTGGTGACTACGGAGATCAGACTGCCCAGAGGACAGGGTCTGGATTTGAGGCTAGTGAGTGATACCGTACTGGCCGTGTATTACCCACACAGGTGCCATTTGCAGGTCGGTGTACCGCGGACCCTGCTTCCTCCGTTGTCGCACTTCCCTTCTCTTCAGGCTAGACAGATTGGCACTGAGCACGATGAGCAGAGTGTGAGGAGTGCACTAGCGATGTGGGGAATCAGCAAGGTGCGTGCCTTGCCAGCAGAGGTGGAAGAGGCGACCGAGACTCGCCAGGCGTATATCAGAGAACTGAGAGAGATGTGCCCCTGCGGGAATGCCCAGCGGAGGATTGAGTGATTGTACTTTCCCTTCCTTTTTATGATGCTTGATAAGTGAGAGTGCCTTGTTTGAGAGTGAGAATTGTTTGTATCAGGAATAAAAGTTGGATTGACTGATTTTGCCCCTTGCAGTTGTTCTGTTGTTACTTCGTCTTCTTGCTCCATCGTCCTGCACACTATCAGCAATGAAACATGTTAAATCTGTTTTAGGCTTAGCCCCTTGCCTTGTGACAAGTGCGGAGGTGACCAGTGCTTGATTTTTGGTCAAGGGGCAAGCCTTATTAAATAAGCGAAGGAAAAGAGAAATGATAACAATGCAATGCATGCATGCCATGAATGCAAGTCATGAATATTTTTGGATTTTGAAATATTCAATGTTTTTGGATTTTGGAAATATTCAATATTTTTGGATTTGGAAATATTCAATGTTTTTGGATTTTGAAATATTCAATATTTTTGGATTTTGAAATATTCAATGTTTTTGGATTTTGGAAATATTCAATGTTTTTGGATTTGGAAATATTCAATATTTTTGGATTTGGAAATATTCAATGTTTTTGGATTTTTTGAAAACCGGCGCTTCCGTAACAAGACATGCCTCCCCTGTAACTTGAGGATTCCTCCCCAGATTGGCGTGTGGCTGAAGGGACTTCCCTGGCCCGAACTTTTGTCTGCCTGACGGTGCTTTGCCAGGGCCACCCCCAGGGTACTTAGCTTTGTCCTGAAAAAAAAAGAATACGGAGACAAGCTTACACCCGTCATGTGAGGTTTTAAGACTTGAATTCTTTCCTGGGTACCCCTCAAAGCTTCGGTCTGTTGCGCCGGGGTTTTGTGTTCGTCATCGAACCTTAAGCTACCACAGTTGTTCCAAATATTTTCACTTATTCATTTTTCTTTTTGTTCCTTTCCTCTCTTTTTTCTTTCTTTTTCTTGTGGCTTCAGGTCATAACGAACTGCCCCTATTTGAGACTTATCTCGTATTAGGGTACCCAGGTCAGGCATCGCCTCCTTTTTACTTCTCATTCTTGGGTTCAGCCGAAACAAGAGACGTACAGGGACTATAACTTTCCCCCAGAGTATGGCCCCGGGAAACGGTGTTTGGCGGAACTGGGGACAGGACCAAAGGGTCGTGTTTGTGTGTTCAGCTTCTCAGTGATTTTTATGAGCAGGGGAAGCTTGCATTGCTAGGGAAGCACGTGGTTAGACCTTTTTTTTTTTTAGGGATAGAAGCGTTTGAGATATAACCCGTTCCACGGATTTGCCAGTTCTTCTTCTTCTGAGTTCGTCAATCGATAGGCATTACCTGGATAGACTTCCTTGATGATGAACGGCCCTTCCCAGTTTGGCTGCAACTTGGCCCTTGGACCACCTGTTCGGATGAATTTCCTTTTCAAAACCATATTACCTATTTCAAACTTTCTTTCGATTACCTTCTTTTGAAAATGACGTGAGACCCGTTTTTGATAAACAGAAGCGTGATTGGCCGCATTTAACCTCTTCTCATCTAATAGTTCCAGCTGCGCTAGTAACGCCTCTCGACGCTCGTCGAGATTAAGTTCCTTATCTAGCTGCACTCTTAGGGAAGGGATGAGAATCTCATACGGGAGTACCGCCTCCATCCCATAGGTGAGGGCGAAGGGAGTCTGCCCTGTAGGAGTTCGGACAGAGGTGCGATAAGCCCATAGAGCGTCTATCAATTTATCAGCCCAATCAGCGTGCCGGTGGGATTCACACGTTTTCTTGATGATTTTAAGAAGGGTTTTATTGGTGGCTTCGGCTTGACCATTGCCTTGTGGATAATATGGTGATGAATGATGCAATGCAATACCAAATTTCTTACAGAGGTCCTGGAGTTCTTGAGACACAAATTGTGGCCCATTGTCGGTGACAATGTCGCTTGGTACCCCGAACCGCGAGATGATGTTCTTTGTGATGAAGCGGCAAACTGTGGTAGCTTTGATCTCTGCATAGGCTTCAGCTTCCGCCCACTTCGTGAAATACTCTGTAGCGGTGAGGATGAAGGATTTCTGTTTTACTTGGGCGTTAGGGTCACCTAACGGACCGACAATATCAAAGGCCCACATGGAGAAAGGCCATGGGGCGGATAGTGGGCGAAGAGATGAAGCAGGGGCGTGGATTTTGTCAGCATGGAGCTGGCACTGAAGGCACCTACGGACGTAGGTAGAACAATCTTCCTCTAGGGTGGGCCAATAGTAGCCCTGGCTAAGGATCTTCTTAGCCAATGCCTGTCCATTCACGTGACCTCCACATTCACCGGAGTGAGCAGCTTCCACTACTTTCCAAGCTTCATTGTCGTCTAAACACCGCAATAGAACTCCATTGAGAGCACGCCTGTACAATTCTCCTGCAATGATTGTATACCTCGAGGCGACTCTTCTGATGGTTTTTCTTTGTGTCGCATTGGCTTCCTCCGGGAGAGAACCATCCCGACAATATTGCTCAATCTCATGGAACCACGGCAATTCGTCTTCGCCCAATATTTCTTCCAATTCTGCTAAAGATACTTCCTTAACCTCTTCTTTAGCCGCCTTCTCTTCCACAATCTTCCTAAGGTTAGCAAACCAAGGATCTTGCAAAGAGGGAGCGTCCATCCGCTGGACCACAATGGTCTCAGTGGAACGACTAAGGGAGAAGGATAAAGAGGAAGCGAGAGATGCTAATGAATCAGCAAGAATATTTTGAGATCGGGGAACATGAACGTAGATGAGTTTGCTAAATTGTCTAGCCAGGAGCGTGACCAAATCTTGATATGGCTTCAGTTTGGGGTCACGGGTGCGATAAGTTGACAGAACTTGACGCAGCACCAATTGAGAATCTCCCATGATGTTGAGGTATCGTGCGCCTAGGAGGTAGGCGTGCTTTAGTCCAGCTAGGAGAGCCTCATACTCGGCTATGTTGTTGGTGGCAGAGAAAGAGAGCTGGTAGGCAAAAGGGACGGTGATACCTTCGGGAGTAAGGAGGACAGCGCCGATGCCACGGCCCTGGGAATTGAGCGCACCATCGAAATGTAGAGACCAAAAGGGAGGCGGATGAGAGATAACTGCAAGGTGTTCATCAGGGAATTCGTCCTGGATTGAATCAGTGTAGGGGATAGGAGAATGAGCAAGATGCTCAGCAATAGCATACCCCTTGATGGCCTTCTGGACGACGAAGGTGATATCAAATTGAGAGAGAAAGCTTTGCCAGCGAGCTAATCGACTAGAGAGGACGGGTTTCTCGAGGAGGTAGCGGATTGGGTTCATTCTAGAGATCAACCTTACCTCATGGGCTAGGAAATAGTGTTTTAACTTCTGAACTACCCATACCAATGCTGCACTAGTCTTCTCCATGGCAGTGTACCGGGATTCGGCAGAATTGAACAACCGGGAGAGATAATATGCTGCCCTCTCTCTTCCTTCATTATCCACTTGTGCCAGGACAGCACCTAGGGAATCCTCAGCGACAGAAATGTATAGGATCAAAGGCTTTCCAGGGACAGGAGGTTGCAAGACGGGAGGGTTGGACAGATAAACCTTAAGCTCCTCATAGGCCTTCTGACATTGTTCGTTCCATTTAAACTCGGCTCCCGCCTTTAATAAGTCGTAGAATGGGCGGCATCTTTGAGAGTGTTGAGATATGAATCTTCTAACGAACTGCAAACGCCCAATCAGACCACGAAGCTCCTTAAGATTCTTAGGCGGTGGCATTTCCATTACGGCCTTTGCCTTATTAGGATCAATCTGAATCCCTCGTTTGCTAACCATGAACCCAAGTAATTTCCCGGATGCGACTCCAAAGACACATTTCTTAGGATTCATCTTCAATTGGTATTCCCTAGCCCTTTGCAGCACCTTGGCTAAAATGGCGGGGTGTTCTTCTTTTGTCCTCGACTTCACCAGAATATCGTCCACATAGGCTTCCATGTAGACGTGCATCATGTCGTGGAAGATGGCCACCATCGCCCGTTGATAGGTAGCACCTGCGTTCTTTAATCCAAATGGCATGACAACATAGCAGTAGGTGCCCCAGGGCGTGGTGAAGGAGGTTTTCTCTTGATCTTCTGGAGCAAGACGGATTTGGTTGTATCCTGAATATCCGTCCATGAACGAGAGGGCCTCAAACCCAGCGGTATTATCTACCAGAACATCAATGTGAGGAAGCGGGAAATCGTCTTTCGGACATGCTTTGTTTAAGTCCCTGAAATCAATACAAATTCTGACTTTGCCATCCTTTTTCATTACCGGGACTATATTGGCCACCCACTGTGGATAAAGCACAACCCTGATGAATCTGGCCTTATGCAATTTGTCTACCTCTTCTTTCATTCTTAAGGCCATATGTGGGTGGAATCTTCTGAGCTTTTGTTTAACAGGAATCGCCCCTAGCTTTAAGATTAACCTGTGTTCCACTAAAGCGGGGTCGAGACCCGGCATGTCCTCGTAGGACCAGGCAAAAGAATCGCTGTACTCTCTCAAAACCTTGATGAGCTCCTCTTCTACCTCAGGAGGGAGATCAGCTGCAATAGATATGGGCCTGGGATCCTCTTCGGTTCCTAAATTGATTTCTTTAGTGGGTTCATCCACTGCTGACGAGGGTTCGTCGAACCTTCTCAATCCTTGTGCGTATAGGTCAGCAATGTCCTCCACATCACTTTCCTCATCATCCGCTGGGTCTTTCTCGTCTACAATTTCATACACTCCTAGTCCGTCATTGCTCCACACCCGGCCTTCTGAATCCTCATCCTCTTTTAAGGAGACGGTGGTGGTTATGAATTCTGGGCATCTGAGGAGGGCCTGGCATCTCAAGGCCAGATCCTGTAGGAACCTATCGGGAATGGAACGGGAGTGACATGCCAGTGGTGGCGTTGCAGAGGTGGATGGGCTATCTAAGGGGGAACATGCTTCTACCCTGACTGACTCGACTAACCTAGGAGACCCAACTACCTATACATCTACCCTAGGAGACAGAAAATCTAGTGGAAAAGGAGCAGGGGTTTGGTGCCCCTGGGGAGTGGATGGGCAGAAGACAGCATAGTCTTCGACTGAAATGTAAGTTTGAAAGTTGACGTTTTTTTTTGGGTATCTTCTACTACCAGAAGAGAGCAAGAAGAATCAGAAGGTGGAGGCAGAGGAAGGAGTTTTTTTGTGAAGAATTGAGGAAAGAGAGAGAAGAAGGTATCGGGGGAGAACCACATCCCGCGAACTCGGGGGTTAGGAGAAGGAGGTGAAGATAGATCGAGTAGATCAATGGGCGGACAGTGCCCGCAATTGGAGGGAATGAATAGAATTTTTGACGGTCTCCCCGTGAAACACGGTTTGACCAGTATTGGAGGGGATCGAATCACAAAGTTTGGGTAAACTGTTGAGGCCAAATGAGCAGGAGGAATAAAGAAGGAAATGTCGGAGCTTCCTGCCTCTTGTATCTTCTGTGGCCTTATCAGAGCATGCCTAACCATGGGCATCTCTGTCTCCTTCATTTGAGTGGCTGGATCAGTAAACAGACTTGACATTTCAGCAAAATAATCTTCAAGATCTCCCACCAACCCCTGCAGAGGCGGCGGTGGGTCAGCAACAATATTAACAATGGGAGCGTCTTTCTTTTCTTCCTTGGGTTGTGGCTTATTTGCGGTGCTGGGCTGTAGTGGACCCTTTACAAAGTGTTGCCGATAATCCCAGGTTAGTGGCCCAGATTCTCCCTGAATGGTAGTGTTATGATAGCCTAGGCCCTGACGACCCATCTTTTTGCTTTCAGGGACGGGTTTGATCTTTCCCTGTAACCGCGCGCCGAGACCAAGGCCTAGCTGATAGCCCAGCTTCATGATCATGTCCCAGCCTTTAGAATTTTTGGGTTTAGGCTTAGCTCCGGCATTCTTGCGTGTTGTAATGGGTTTGCCTGCCGCATAAGCCCATGGGTAATTTATGTCCATGACTGACAATACTGGCCTATTGCTCGGCCATAGAGTGGGGAGAACCTGGTCAGTGATGGCGTCCACTGCCTGGACGGTGGAAGCACTCTTGACTTTGACCACCCGCCCCTGGAAGGAGAATTTCAGGCACTGATGGGCGGTGGAAGGTACCGCTTGCAGAGCATTTATCCATGGACGACCCAGAATAGCCTTGAACATCGGATCTATGTCTAGGACGTAGAATTCCACCTCTATTTGTAACGGCCCTAGCTCAGCCTGTAATGTGATGACCCCGTGACATGCCCTTCTGGAATTGTCATAGGCGGCAATGGTTGTCGGTGTCGGCTTCAGCATACTTTCAGAAATGTTGCAGGCACGCAGAGTACTTAATGGACAAACATTTATTGAAGCCCCAGTGTCCACTAGCACTGAGTCTACCACTACCTGGTTCAAGGTGATGGTGACGCATAGCGGCATTTGGCGTGCTTCAGGGGGCGCGAGTTCGGCCTCAGAGAATGTGATAGCGGGCCCCCTGGTAATAGTGGCCAACACTGACGGCAAGCTGTCTACCGCCACATCTTCGTTCACTATGACCTTTTGCAGGAACGTCTTTAATGCTTCTTGGTGTAGAGGTGAACGTCTGATCAACTCCAAGACAGAGATCTTTGCCGGCATCCGGTCAAGATGTTGCAACAGGTCGTATGTGGAACCAGGCGCGGGGTCAACTTCATTGTCTTGTGCTGCTGATGCTGAGATGGAGGGTATTTGGGGAGGTGCACTGGTAGAGGGGTAAGTCCTTTGAAATAACCGCCCGCTCCTGAGGGCAAGGTTTTGTGCTGGCATGGCTGTAGGTGGGCTCCCGCTTGACCCAGTGGGGTGAATGAGAGTGGAAGGGATGGCAGTCTTGGTGATGGGGGATATGATAGGCATAGTAAGCGAAGGTTGTGGTGAAGGTAAAATGGGCGATGGGTGAGGTAAAGGGGCGGTTAGTGGACTGCAGTGATTGGTGGACAAGATAGTGGAAGGTATAGTAGGTGGGGAAGTATAATGTTGTGGGGGGATAGGCGAGAGAATATGGCTTCTCGGAGTGGTAAGTATGGTGGAAGAATGGATGACGGGGGAAGTTGTGGAAGGCATGGAAGGCCGAAGGATGGAAAAGACGGCGGGTGAGGTGGAGTGTGTAGGGATGTGGCGTAAGGTTAACAGGTGTGCGGGATCGTCAATGGTCCACCCTGCGTCAGGAGCCGGGTGGCGTAACATGTTGACTTGGGCCGGTGCCGGCGGCTGCTGTTGTTGTTGAGGAGCGGGTGCATGTACTGGCATGGGATTTTGGTGGATCCCTAAGTTTGGCTGCTGCTGCTGTTGCTGTGGCTGCTGCGGCTGGAATTGCTGAGGTTGTTGCTGAAACTGCTGTTGCTGTGGTGCTGCCTGTTGTGGCCTTGCTGGCCCTCTTCTCAGATCTTCAATCAGCTTCCTCATCTGAGCCCAATCGATCCTGTGACCTTCGTGCAGGTCGTATACCAGGTCCCTAAAATGATAACACCTCTCAATGGTGTGCCCCGGCTGCCGGTGATATACACAATATCGGGACAGATCGGCGGCCGGATTCATGTTCGGGCGCTCAGGTGGCAATTGTAAATCGCCAGTATGCATCAGCGCTGCAAAGACATTAGTGAGCGTCTCTGGGAGAGGAGGATAGTTGGCTCTTTTAGCAACCGGACGAGCAGGTGCGTAGGTAGCAGGCGGGGGAGTGTTATGGTATTGCAGTGGTTGCTGGGGCTGTTGTGGTGGTGGCGGAGATTGTTGTTGAGGGTGTTGCTGCGTGGGAAAGGAAGGGCGAGGTGATGCGGAGAAATGGGGGTTGCTTTGCTGGGGGAAGTGGGAGGTGGCAGTCTGGCTAACTACCTGCACCTGCTCGTTTGTTTGGACTCCTTCGGTAACAGGGCCCTGTGGTTTTCTGGAACTCTTGGGCTTCTGGGCTTCGAAGAGAGAATGAATGGGGGAGTCCTTAAACTGGGTCTGGATAAACCGGGCCCGACTGTACAGTTGATGCATACTCGTGATGTCATTCAACATTAGGACATTCCGGAAGAGAGGGGTTGCATTAGAAATGAGCAGTTTGATCTTTTCTTCTTCCGGAATCTGCCCGGGCACACGGGAGGCTATCTGCCTCCACCTATCAGCATAGGTAGCGAAGTCTTCATCAGCTTTCATCTTCTCGGCCACTAAGTCCGTGAATGAGTATTCGGGTCCGACCCGATCTTGGAATCTTTGCACGAATTTCTCCTTGATCGTCTTGAAGCTCCCAACCTCCTCCAGTGGCAGAGCGTAAAACCATTCGAGTGCCACCCCGTCCAGGGATCGCCGGAATAGATATGCAAGGAGGTGATCGTCATGCTGGTATGGTCCCGACTCGTACAGGAACTCCTTGATGTGGATGAACGGGTTACCATTCTCGTTGTACTTTCGGTATGTCGGGAGCTCTGACTGAGAAGGGAATCGGATGTCCCGGAAATTAGGAGTGAGAGCATCCGCGAAGGATGGTGGGCCAACCCTCTTATTGAGGAGATCGATCTGCTGTTGGAGAACTGCCAAGCGATCGTCACTTCCTTGTTGAGGTAGAAGGACTTGAGGTGGAACTGAAGGGTAGTGAGAGGCAGCTGGATGGACAGTAGAAGCCGAGGGATAATGGGAGACAGCCGGATGGATAGTGGGGGCCATGAGCCCGTAAGATGGATGTTGAGTCCAAAAAGGACCCACATCAGCGTAAGCGAGTTGAGCTATTCCGGGCTGCAGCCGAGTAGAATCCACTTGGGCCAGAGGGGCCGGTGGTGCTGATGAGACGGCCGCGTGGGCACTAGCACGAGGAGATAAGGGAATTTGACTCTTCCCTTTGTCTGCAGGAGGGTGGGCTGAGGTAGAAGCCTGGCCAGATTGATATATTGGAAACTGGAGGACCTGTGGGCGAAGAGGGGTATGGTCCACTGGGGCAACAGACGGTGCTCCGGACCTCTCAGCAGGATGGGTGGAAGAGACAGGAAGGGTTACAGCGGGCGGGACCTCTGCCCCGAGGGCTTGCTTGAATATCTGGAGTTGATCCTGGTCAAGTTGGGACATGAGTTGGAGTAGTTGGCTCGCCGAAGGGGAGCCAAACTGAGGGAGCGTGGGTGGCGCAACCTCAGCGATGGAGGAAGGGGGAACAAAGACGAACCCCTCCCCATTCAGGGAGGAGGCAACCCCGGAGACGTCCTCGAGGAGCCCCTGAGGAAGAGAATCCTCGCGGGCGGGGATGGACCCGAAAGAAGACATGCTGGATGATGATGAGTTGAATAAAGGGTTGCAATAGAGGGAGAGTAGAGAATCGCCCCTAGGAGATGATCCCGAGGGAGGGGAGCAATGCTGCATGCAATGGGATGCACAGACTAGAGAGACTTAAGACCAAAGTACACAAGTAGAAGCAAAGCAACCACACAATGAAAGGTGGAGACGAGAAGGGAGTCAACCAAGTATGCACACACTTTGAATGATGCCGCAGATTTTCAGAATTCTTTTTTAGGCTTAGTGTTTTTGATTAAAATGTAGAGTTCGCTCGGACACTTGGGAGCCTAATAACGGTATGATGGGGGAACTGGCTGACTTTAAGGGGAAGCACTCTCCACGTATGCGGAACCTAGACACGGTGTGGCGATGGTACAACCGGCCCGGCGTCCGTGTGGGAATCCACGGCTCACGGGGGCTTACGGAGGTCCTCGGCAAGATTCCCTAGTCGGCTCCAAGGAATATGGAGACGAGAGGAAATCCTACTTCGGTAGGAAATGCAACTACAGTATGAAGTGAATGATCCTAGGTGCACCGGAGTGCATGCAAAGCCTAGCCTAGAAATCTAGCAATCACATATGAAATCAAATGATAGAATCATGAAGCAATCAATAATATGATAGAAAATAACAAGTGGACAGCAGGGGGACCAATACTGGGAATAACAATCAGGGGTAACAAGTGCCAGCCGTAGACTCTACACCAAAATAACGGTCTACAGGGGACCGCTGAATTGATTATAACGGCTCTGGAAGAACCGCTAAAGTGCAGAGCTCAAAACGCGAATGGCGGCCTGATGATGACCGCTATACGAGTATGACGGCGCGATGGAGGCCGTTAAATAAGCAGAGTACAACAGTGATAACTGCGGAGAATACCAGAGACCGACGGCTGACAGAGAACCGTTGTACTTAGAATGACGGCTGATCCAGAGCCGCCGAACTTCACAGAGACAGAGATTGGTCAGCAAACCAGAAGCACGATGGGCATTAGACGTCCCACCGTGATCGCCAAAAAAAGGAGATGTGTTGATATGTTATTCCTCCTCGAGTTAAATAATATTGAAGAGATAAAAAAGAAGAGGAAAGATGAAGCTGTTGACCGTGATCGCCACCCGGTGAAAGCGCCGGGACTCGGAAGCTACGGGAGAATGCGGGTCCGTTCCTCCACTCCTCCTGGCCGGCCAGAAGGTGCGGGCCTCGTGCTTTTGGTTGCTGACCTGAAAGCAAACGGTGAAACACACAGATAAACGGAGATTAGCTAAATGATAGTGTAGTAGGTGTACTAATTGAAATAAAGCAAAGGAAGAACATGGCCCGGCGATACCTGGAGGTTTTGAAACCCCGTTTAGGGCGCCGGAAACAATAGGAAAGATAATAAATGCCAACGAAATGATGTATGTGATGTGTGATGCAGTGGAGAAAAGACGTGTGTGGTGAGCAAACAGAGAAGAACTAGAAACACAGAAACATGGAGCGTGAAGTTCCCTGCACCGGGGGCCTGCGAGGGATGTAGAAGGCCCCCACTCCCTGACGAACGGGCGGATGCTGTATGAGATTTGGCGATGGAATTCGACAGCACTTCGTGATGGTCCCCCTCTGTCTCAGAACCCGTGAGCTATATATAGAGCCCAGGGCTTCGAGCTTAATCAGGGATTAACAATGAATGATGTCGGTCAAGGACCGGTATATGATAGCATCGTGTCAATATTGCCAACGACATTCTCCTCTTAATTCGCCTGGAATCACGGGGTCTAATCTGGGTGGCCGTAACAATGACGGTCGTAAGGAGGCCGCCAAACAATTATGACGGTCTTGGAGAGGCCGTCCAATAACTATGACGGTCCTGTAAAGACCGTTATGCTTAAAGGCCAGTCAATGCCCGGACAAACAACTTTTCGTGAAGCACGTGGCTATGACTGACTGTCGGGCCTCTGACGCCTTTTCCTGTCGGCAAATAATGACGGTCTATGGACGACCGCTATATTGACTATAACGGTTGTCATGGAGCCGTTGTTCAAAGCATATCACGAGATACAAATAACCCGGGGCAGCGGAACACAACGGCCTAGTGGGGACCGTTCTATTGAAAAAAACGGTTTATAACAGACCGTTAAACCCAATGAGAGGGAGGGAGGCCTTCTTTGCTGGGAAGAGCCCAAAATACTGCTAGAAGAATAATCTCTCATGTGATTGACTGCTTCGGACAATAATTGAGGCGAAGGAAATGATTCGATTTATCGGTTAAAAAACGGGTGTCAACAGGGGCCTCTGTCCACTCGGGTCCACCGGTCACCGTGTCTGGCCTCCCGGCCTTTAAGGAGCTTACCCCATTCCATGGGCATGCCTCCACTTTCCCCCAAACACTCCGGGTCTAGGGAGACGCTACTAGATCTTTGCCAGGATATTTTAACCATTTGTAAAATCGAGAACATAAATTAAAAAAAATGAATTAAAAAATGAAATAAAAAATAATAAAACAAACAAACAACAACTAAATATCATAATAATAAATAATAAATAATAAAATAAACAAAGCAAAACAAAATAAATAAAGCAAAAAGAATAAACACCGTTATCCGGCGTGCTCACGTATTTGCACGCCGTTTTAACCGTAAAATTTCATCTAAACCTGCGGATTAAGCCATGTGTTTCCCCTTTATGAATAAAAAAAAAATAAAATAATAACAACACAAGATGCGCGCCGTTTTAGCCATCTGCACCTGCACCGCCACGCCATTTTAACCATATGCATATACCCGCGCCGTTTTACTCCTTGTGCCTCTCACGCCATTTTCACGTAACAAAACAAACTCATGCACCCTCATGTACACATGCATGTATCATCTTACGTAAAACACACCTAATCACGTAACACATGCCCCATTTAAATTCAACACACACACACATGCACATACGTTGCCTATCTAGGCATAAAGATATAATAAAATAATAACATGAGAAAAACACACTCGTGCATTCATATGCACAGCATCTTTTATACACTAAAGTAAGGGGGGAAAATATATATAGGTAAAAAAAAAGGGGGAAAATGATGAATAATAATAACAATAGTAATCGTAACAAACAAATAAATAAAAATATAATAAACAAATAATGGTTAAATAAATGACAATAAAAATAATAAAACATAAAAGTGATGAATAAACAACAAAGAAAATAATGAATGAATAAATGACAAATAAATGTCAATAAAGGAAATAAAAGATGCATGCATCCAATAAAAAAAATACTAATAAAATAAAACAAGAGAAACAAGTAAATAATAAATAAAGGGCATTCATGTATTTAAAAAATAATAACAAAACTAAATAAAGAATAATGAACATGACCGTATTCACTCCGGAGCTCTCACCTCCTCTAGACCCCGGGCATGGGAATATTGATGACCCCCTGACAGGTCGTACCTAGATCTCGGGGTTAACCCCATTATGGTCACGGCATGATCTTGTCCTGGGCCGATAAGCCGTTGAATTCAATTCCTTTTTGACCGGGTTTTAACCGTGTCCCTTCATTTCTCAAATATCAAATTTGCCATACTCTGGCATACATTGTCCCGATGATACACAAGTCTGCCCGAATACGATCATACTCGGCTCACCTCCCGGGCCCATATGTATGCACCGTAACGCTATGTGCAGTCTCAAAATAAAAAGGCAATGACTAATCGACAACCCTGCGAGTGACAGGGATTGCCAAAGTCTTCCTTAAATTTACAAATAAATGACTAAATAAGCAATAAACAATAACACTAATCACCTTGCATGCCTGCATGATCTGACTCTCCGGTATATCGAATGGTGATTAGCGGAAAGTCGGGTTACGCCCGACCGGAGGTTCTCACTATGCGTAATGATGGTTCTCGGATCTAAGTTCTCCGCCCTGTACCGGGAGCCGGCCTAATAAACAAATACTACCATATTGTGTGCTTGCACGCAATCACATCTTTGCATAATCTATGGGCCTCATGGCCTCTCTATTTTGGCGATTAATCAAGGGTTTCCTCTCTTCTGGGGAGGTGTAATTAACGTCGTAGCCTTCATGGTACGGCGGGTTTTGGGTCCCGACACGATCACCCATAATCGTCTGGTTAGTCGGACGGTGCGCATAATAAATTTGTCACTCAGTGACTGGCACGCCCCACGCGAATAAACCTCTAATAAATAATCTAAATAAACCCATAATCATAATAAAAATATTCTTAATAAAAAATCATCTCCCACAACCGCACGGCTACCAAATGGCGTCGCTTCGACGTGAGCTGAGCGAGTACCCTGAGGCTATGGTATGATGCGTATGATTTTTTTGTTTTATGTATATGATTCAATTGAGTGAAATGGCAACTAATATGATGCATGTATGGCGATGCAGGTGGTGTGGAGGCCCTACCTTGGCATGGCCGATGCTGGCCAGCCTTGGGTTGTAGCGGGCCGTCCTCGTTTCGGGCTGGACGTGTGGGTCCATTGCCTGAACGAGATCGAGCCGCTGCGGCTTAGGCTAGTCATGAGGACATTGGGGCTAGCCCAGGAGTGGGTTGACGTAGATGAGCCATGCCGTGTCGGGCGGAAGACCTGGGGCAAGGCGAAGATTGTTGATTGGCGTACGCGCTTCCCTGCATAGTACCAGGACTGGCAGCATGGTGGAGTCTCGGTGGTGTCCCACGTACAGGACAACACCGACTACCTGTGACGGTACCGGGCCACATACGCGGAGCGTCTCTACCTCGGTGGGGCGGCAGGGGTAAGTGTGAGATGAAGATTTTTCCTTCTCTATATGCATATGCATGTGACACTAACCTATGTGCATAAATGCAGGATGCTCATGACAACATTATTGCCGACCTGCGGGCCCTGCTGGCGGACGCCAGGCAGCAGTTGGCGGCCATTCGACAGGAGTTGGAGATCCTGGTGAGTCTATGCAATGTATTATGCATTTTTTTTTACCTGGATTTTTCGATGCTTAGCCTCTGGCTGTCGTTTGCTCTTGTGTTTCAGCGTGCTCATCAAGCAGCGGCAGCCGGGATGGCTGGCGGAGCGGGTTCTAGTTCGTGGGGCCCTCCTTTGGAGGTCTCTTCCCTCCAGGAGTAGCTGGCTCATGCGGTGGCCCGGGCTGAGGAGTCCGAGCGCGACCGCGCGGCTCGAGTGAGTGCTTGCTTGACCCCCGCTCTCCTTCCTTCACCGATCTTTTACGGGTCATGCGGGCTTTGGCAGGTGGCGGAGATCCTGGATGCCTTGGCTCGTGCAGTCCGTGCCGAGCAGGAGCGCGACGCCTGGGTGGCAGAGCGTGACGCCCGGATAGCGGAGCTAGAGGAGGAGCGACGGCGGGAGGCTGAGGAGCTTCCTCGCGACGTGCTGGAACTACGGGTCACCCTCGAGCTGTCGAGGAGAGAGGCGATGAGAGAGAGAGAGGAGAGGGAGGACAGGAGGGTAGAGCGGCAGCGAGATTGGGACGAGAGGAGGGCTCTGGAGGCCCAGATGATGGAGCTCCGATTGAACCTTGGCACATCGGAGGGGAGGCTTCGGGAGAGTGAGAAGCGGTATCAGAGGGCGAAGGAGCGCGGGGCGCGACTTCGTCAGTCTGGTTCCTTCTCCATGGGCAGCTTCTTGGTTTCTTCGGCCGAGGAGCGTCGTCGCGCCTTCGAGGCTGGCGTGGCACCATATGGCGAGGCGAGCACCGCCTCTCAGAGTTCGCGGAGGCCCCCTAGGGATCCCCGTCGGAGGGGGGAGGAGAGAGATGATCAGGAGGGTGGTAGCAAGAGTTAGAGAGTTACTTGTACACCCCACCTTCCTCACTTTATGATGTATAACTGACTATTTGCTTATGTGAAATGAAATGGTTCCTTCTATTGTGTGCACTTTCTCTCTCCCATGTTTCTTTTCTTGCACATGTTCTTTCGAGGCGCGCTTCACGAGACCTTGTCCTGAAAAGTAGGGAATTACGCCTTGCACAGAGGGATCGACATTTCTCTCTCTTTTTGGGCACGTCTAGGCGCAAGGACGCATCTTAACTTTCAAATTCAAATTTAAAGCGCCAGGCGGCCCTTCTACTTCCGTGTTTTACCCGCAAACGAGCCCGCCTCTCGTCGAGATTTGCTCGCCCATCTTCGTCTTCTTCCACTCTCGATCGATGGAGTTTGGTGGGCCAAATCGTGGTGAAGGGAGAGAGGGGCGAGGAACTCCTCGCCCGAGGAGGGACGCGCAAGAGCACAGAGAGGCGTCCATGGGAGAGGAAGGGCCCCTTCGGGCGCTTGAGGGACCTGAGGGGCCCGATGGCACGGAGGGAGGTGAACGCGGCCCGGTATATCCTTTGATCTTCTCCTCTTCGATCCATTTTGAGTTTTGAAGCGAGCCATGTGAGAGGGGAAAAGGGTTCGGTGAGTGTTGCACTCAAATGATGGACGCATCCTTGACAGGAGACGCGTTCTTGTTGTTTGATGTAAGACCCTCCTTTCTTGATGTGGGGCATGGCAAGGACCCCAGGCTTGGCCGATGAATGGGCGAGCGTGGATGAGCTGAGCCGTGTCAGGAAGGAGAGTCGCGGCAAGGCGAAGCTCGAGGACTGGCGCATACGTCTCCCTGGATAGCTAGGGAGCGTACTGGTGTAGGACAGTGCCGACTTCCAGCGGCAGCGGAGAGAGAGTCATGTGGGACCTCTCCAATCCGGGGATGCGCGCGACATCAACGGCTTGCGTGCCCAACTAGAAGAGGTTAGGTGGCAGCTGACTGTCACTCAACGGGAACTGGCGATCCTGGTAAGTTGAGTGTTACATTTTATTTATTTATTTATTTTAAATTTGGAGCTTAGCCGATGGCCGTTGTTTGTTTATTCCAGCGTGCCCAGCAGGCAGCGATGGCAGGAATGGCTGGCGGCGCATTTTCCAGCTCCTCGGCCCCTTTTCTTGAGATTGCCTCCCTCCGAGAGCAACTTGCCGATGCGGTGGCCCGCTCGACTCGGGCTGAAGAGGAGTGTGATGCCTGGGTGGCGACTGTAGCGGAGCTGCGGCGTCACAGTGAGGAGAGGCCACATCCGGACATCCTAGAGTTGAGGGTGTTTCTCCAGGTGGCCAAGAGAGAGGCGGAAAGAGAAAGGCTAGAGAGGGAGAAGGAGAGAGAGGACAGAAGAGCCATGGAGGCCCAAGTGAGGGAGCTCCAGCTAGGCCTTCGAGCTATGGGACAGAGGCTAGAGAACATGGAGGCGAATTATGAGAGGACATGAGAATTCGGGGTGCAACTCCGCCAGTCTGGCCAGCTCCATATGGGTGGCTTCTTTGCTACGCCAGGGGAGCATCAGCGGGTCGCCGCTGCTGAGCAGGCGCCACGAGGCGAGGCGAGTGCTGCTGTACGGGGCTCCAGAAGGCCCCTGAGGGACCCTCACCTTAGGGGAGAGCAGAGGGATGCCTAGAGGGATGGGGGAGCAGTGTGAAGGTGATGGCGAGAGTTGGCGAGCTAGCATACGCCTCCTCTCTATGATTGTGATGTTTATAACAGTTTATGTAGACTTATGAATGGAGTGATTTGATTTCCTGCCGCTCATTTGTTCTCTTGCGCATTCCTTCCTTCCTGCGCTTCCTCTCTTTTACTATTTCTATGTGACGTGCTCGACAAGGCCTAGCCGTGAAACAGAGACTCGTGCTTTGCCTTTTTTTCTCTTTCCACGAGAATCTGCCATCGAAGTCAACAACGACGGCCTTTGCCTATTCCCTATTGCATCCATTCGGACTTGATGGGTCATTTCTGAGTCGTCGTGTCGCACCACTCAATCAGCTTCCCTGTGCGAGCGGCGAAGTGACACATGTGACCGCAAGGAAGGTGCCCTAGCATGAGGGGGTTATGGCTCGCACTTCTCCCATTCCCATAAATACCTCCCCTCTTTGTTCTCCCAGGGGCATCGAAAGCCATCTTGAAGAGTAGGGGCTTCCACAGCACGGAAGAGCTAAGAGTTCTAAGACTTGGGATGGAGGCCGAATCTTTCCACTCTTCGAAGAGAAGTAGGTCCAGTGGTAGCAGCTCTCGGAGACTCTCAGAGCTTGAAGGGCACCTCAATGAAAGGACCCAATCGCAACTTGTAAGCTGAGCTTGCTCGTCTCTTCTTCCAGTCTTTCTTCCTCCCTTCTAACAAAACCCCTTCTTATGTATGCGCAGGGTGTGATGAAATCACACATTCCATGGGAGTTGGTAGTGGCCGCATACCGGGGTCTCCCGGATTTTCAGAAGGCCATGCGAGACGTGATGGGGTTTGGAGTCTTTCTTCGGATCGAGCCAATCAGATTCGACATCTCTCGCGTCCAAGCATTGCGCGAAAGGTGGGATCCAATGAGCCGTGCCTTCTTGATGCCTTGGGGGCACATGGTGTCCAGCCTGGAAGATTTGGTCCGAATTACGGGCCTGAAAGTGGATGGCAAGGCACTGACCGGTATCACATACTCCGACTACAGGGAGGTTGCTTAGAGGTTACTAGGGGTGGACCTAGATGATCGCAAGAACAGGTCCATAGCCAAGACGCCTATCATGGAGACACTGGGGCTTACTGATGTTCGTCCTCGTGATGATGAGTCCTTGGAAGAGTTCATGGAAAGGACTGAAAGGGGATGCCGCGCCATCTACTGCGTAGATGCGAGCAATTGGGAGAGGGCTAACATGGATTTGAGGAGATTCCTCTTCTTCATGTTGGGAAAATTGTTGCTGGGCTCGAAAGGAGACAGCATTCATTGCCGTTTCTTAGAATTCCTGGTAGACCCCGAGAAAGTGGGACAATACGCCTGGGGGGCAGCCATGCTGGCGCATCTATTTGCGGGCCTGCCTGAAAGAGCAGATCGAGAGATAACAGTGAGTGATTTCATGCCGTTCATCCAGGTACTCAGCTTCTCTCTTAGCTTCAACCGTATCTCTTTCTTTGATGATGTTCATAGCACATGACAAGGCAGTTGTGGAGCTATTATTACCTTCCAATAGGAAAGGCCCATCATTGGGGCCCAATGGCGGTGCCGTTGGCGAGGCGGTGGCAGCCCATCATGAGCCCGGCCCCTATGTCCTACCAGCTGATGGTGATGAGACGCGAGTTGCAAGAGTTCCCTGCAGCAATGGTGGTTATCAGTTCATCATCATCTTTTTCTCCCCCTTTTTTTTATTTTTATATTAAGAAGATGTGTGTGACCTGACCTAGGTGGTCTGGAGGCCATATGCGGGTATGACTGACGCCGATCAGCCATGGGTCATGACTAGCCGTGCCCGGTTTGGACGCGACCTTTGGATGCACTGCGTGAATGAAATCGAGCCACTTCGGCTACGATTGGCCATGAGGACCTTAGGGCTGGCCCAAGAATGGGTGGACATGACTATCACACCACGTGTCGGGAGGAAGACACGTGGGTCGGCGACCTCCGTTGATTGGAGAGTGCGGTTCCCTGAGCAATACGAGGACTGGCAACGGGGTGGCACTCCCATGGAGTCACATGCTCAAGACAGCAAGGATTATCTGCACCTCTATAAGGCGATGTTTGCAGAGCGACTCCATCCTGAAGGGACCGTGGAGGTGAACAACATTTTTTATTTGTTTTCTTCGTATTTGTATTTGGGCAAGTTAACCTATGTCCTGGTCACAGGATGTTCGCGACACTATGATAGCGAACCTGAAAGCTCGCCTGATAGGCACGGAGCGGCAGTTACATGATACTCGTGCCGCCTTGAGTTCTTCGGTAAGCCTACATACACACGATCATAGACCAAGATATCTGACGTTAGGTCCTCAGTGTCACCTTATGTGTGTTGCAGTGCGCCCAACTTGATGCGGCTTCCTCAGCAATGGGGGCGGATGGTGTCTCTTCCAGTTTGTGGATCCCCACTTCCGAACTTGATTTGCTTCATGAGCAGCTTGCTCATACTATGCAGCGAGCTGCAGAGGCAGAAGGCATGCTCTCCGCCCAGGTGAGAGTCTGGTCGTTGAATTTCACTTATTCGTGCCTCCACATACCTGAGATGATGGTTATGGCAGACGAAAGAGGTGGAAGATGCACTTGCTCGCACCGTGCAAGGGGAAGTCAGAATAGCGGAATTGGAGGAAGAGTTGCGGCATCGTTCAGACGATGACTCTTCTCGGGACGCCGTGGAGCTGAGGATCACCCTTCAGTTGGAAAGGGAGGACCACGAGAGAGAACACGCAGAGAGGGAAAGAGATCGAAAGACGGAGAACAGACAGATTAGCTGAGAGGGAGGAGCGTAGGGCCATGGAGGCCCAACTGTTTGAACTCCGAACCAGCCTCGGTCTTGCTGAACAATGGCTGAGAGATGGTGAAGAGTGCTACCGTAGAGCACGAGAGTGTGGCTTTCGTGTTAGCAGCTTCTTTGCTGCCCCTGTCGATCAACGGGGAGCAGAGACGGGAAAAGGTGTACAGAGCAGCAGAGGCACCGCCTCGCAAGGTTTAGCAACACCCTCCAGGGTTCTTCGCCTGGAGAGTGGGGAAAGGGGTAACACTGAGAGAGAGGATGGGACTGTTGGTCCCTGGGTAGGCGAGTAGACAAGAAGGGGGGGTTGAATTATCCCCCACGAACGATGGTAAATTAAAATCTAACACAACGGAATTAACAACTTTGAACGTGATTGAAGAAATTAGACTAAGCAAGGTAAACTTAGTTCTCTCAATCTCACCGTTCACACACGAACATTCAACCAATATAAACAATTAAACATGCATCCACAAAAGCAAACCACAACACAAGGGTTTTTAAGGTGGTTCGGGACCACGACGGGCTCCCTACGTCCACCCCTCACCAAACTCGGTGAGGCTTCACTCGGGGAATGAATCCCCAACACGGAGACGACGCTCCAACACAGACGGGGATAAATCTCCCCCCACACACACAGAGTAAAACTCCAACACACACGCGTAGGGCGACGCCTACGCAACCACACGGTAGTAAACTCCCAACCACACACGGGGAACACACCCAACAATATGTCCAAGCACACACGCGGATATGCTCCGCACCACACGACGCACATGCGTCAACACAAATACTCAGAGAACCCTTTCTCCGATCCCCCACACACAATATTCCTTTAGAAATGTATGAAGCCTAGACAAATAGATACAATGAATCCCAAACAAAGTCTAAAGACTGAAATGAAGAAGATATAGCATATAGAGAGCTCCCCTTCTAGGATTCTTCCGGTTCCTCTTGGTTCGTTATCGGATGATGGCGATTTCGGCGTCCTCTTGTTCCTCTCTTCGAGACGCTTCTTTTCTTCTTCTACCACGAGCTCCAAATCTTCATGGATGTAGATGATAACCACCTTGCAAGAGCTCCACCTTGTTTTCCCCCTTTTCTTCACCTACAAGAAGGAACAATATCAACATTAGAGTGCTCATCTCCCAAATTCGTAACTCCTATATAGGCCAATATGAGAAGCATGAAAAGACACATATAACCCTCACAAAACATGTTAGAAACCCCCTAATATGTTTAGAAATCAATGGGGGATAGTTTGGTAAAGTTTAGAAGGGTTTTCATTAGGTTTAGAACGCTCCCGGAAATCCCGATCGGAAGCGGTCGACCCTCGGGCATCAGAGGGCCAAACAGAACCAAAACAGGTTCTGTTTTTACAGGGGTCGACCCTTGCAACCATGCAGGTGGCTGGGCACAGCCCAGGGGGGGTCGACCCCTTCTGCAGAGGGTCAAGAAAATACGTTTTTAGCCCCGATTAAGTGCCGGAAAAATTCCCAAAAATCAAGAATAAATTACCATGAATTCAACAAAGTATTAAGACCATCTAAACCAAATTTCAACAAGATTTATGAGAGAACATTAAGCACATTGTAAAGGCTCAAAAATCTCATTTTAAGGATGCATAAAACACTTCCAATGCAATGCAACCTCATGAAAGATGTTCATGAAAATGACCCGGAACTTAGCATAAAAATGGTTAGATGTTACCGTCATGCACTTGACATGAGAGGGTTTAAAAACCATCCTTGAACCTATAGAACATGATAAACCAAGAGGTTATATGTTAATCAAAACTCATGAACCAAGCATCAACTCTTTGAACTAGTTTACATAAAAATACATCATTGAACACATTCAAGCATGTATTTGACTTCTCAATTCAACCATCAAAAACACATTCAACATATGACAAGGTTTTGATATGATGAACATGGTATTTTGACATTCTTTGATCAAATTGATACGCAGGAGAGCATATTGATATGTAGGAGAGCATATTAACACACAGAAGAGCATTTTGACACTCAGGAGAGCATATTTCCTTATTTCGCCAAAACAAATGACCATGAGTCCAAATAATGAGCAAGCATTAAAGAGTAAACCTTGAAGCCATCTTTCAACTCATTAATCAAGATATAAACATGTTGCTCAATGAAACACATGCACAATCATTTTGATATCATTAAAATTATACACCAAACATCAACTAGGGGATGCAACAATCTCCCCCTTTTTGATGATGACAAAACGATGTGTGTGATAGAACAGATATGCAAGCATCTTTATGAAAGACCAAACATTGAGCATGAATAATGAGCACATAGATAAATTCTCTAATTCTCCCCAAAATAACAACATTCATAAGACATTGAGCACACACAAACATTCTCCCCCTTTTCGTCATCTACAAAAAGACATGGGGTTATGTGACATGATATGGGCGTGTTAGGCCAAAAGTTATAATACCAATGCAAATGCCAAGTGATACTAATCAAAGGCCCAAAAGTATGATAGCAAATGTTGTTCAGATGCCAATTGGTGGTCAAATTGGCTGATACCAATTGTTGGGGTCAAATTAAAGGCCCAAAGATTTACAATTGCCATTCTTGAGAAAATTGGCCCCAAAGATATGATACCAAAGGTTGAAAGAACTCATTTCAGCATTCATGCAACATGATGTGTTCAAATGAATTATACCAATTATTGAAAAGTATGAATTGCTCAAGATGATATCATGTATGAACTATATGCATGCTAAAAATGCCAAATATGCAGATATGCACATGATGACTTCTTTCCTTCAAATGCAAGATTTATGCTCAGAATTAGATCAAAGGGGAATGCATGAACATGCAAGCACACAAGCACAATCGTCATGCACACAAATATTACATATAGTAACTCCCCCTAAATGAGGCACTGGTTAAGAAATGAGCAGTTATTCAAATTCAAGAGTGTAAGACGTGAAGCATAACTAAGAGATTTGTGCATACACAACTAGAAGTACTACATAAACTATGAATGTAGGAAAATTCATAAAATACATACATCACAAAAATGCCAATGTGAAATGTGATGTAATGAATAATGAGCTTCAAAATATATAGATTTTCAGATTTTCTAAAGAACACTAGAAGGTAATCTCCTCTCTACACTTCCATTTTAGATTCTCGACTTTCGGTAGCTTCGCACAACCCTGGTTTTGTTTCTTTTAATGGACTTCACTTTTCGGCGCGAGTTTCCTCATATGTCTCAATGGGGATTCCCGGCTACTTGGATTCGTCACACATGTGGATTTTTTGTTTCTCCTTTTGACACGAGTTTCCTCCTTTATTTCAGGGGGGATTCCCGGTTACTCAGATCCACATTCCACTTATTGAATTTTTGTGGGATAGGCAGCTTTTTCCTCACGATTACTCTTTAATGTCCATGTAGAGATTCAAGTCCCCTTTAAAGTGTTAGAATGAATTTCTTAAATCCTTATCAATGAAAGTCATTAAATTCATTATGTGCAAGAGTGTGAGGGTAAATTTTTATTTTGCATGTATAAAGTGAATTCGACAAGACACGGCCATGACTCCCCCTAAATGTATGTACGGTCGGAATCAAATCCTCATTCTTAATATATGACATGTATCACATATGAATAAAATCACTGCATTGTTGTTTAGCAAGGAGGTAAGACCTTAGAAAGATCAAGAAATGATTTCATAGTGTAAATACTTACAAGCATGCAAGGATTTATGAAACATTCATGAGTCAAGATATGCGATGATTATGAAACATATGCATATGCTCTATATGCATGAATATGCAATATGCATCTTTTGTCATTTTATATGCATAGTATGTATATGTAAAAATGTAAATGCATTCTTTTTATGCAAGTTTTCAGTTTTTGTAATGACTTGAGCATTTGAGAGAGGCATGAAGCAAATGAATGCATGAGATGAATTTTCAATGAATCTAGCACTGAACCATGAACAGTTTATGTTAGATTTCATCATGGAAAGTCATTTTCCTCACAACCCAAACATTCAACCTTGATCATTCAAAACAGTATTGCATGAGACATGTGTTCCAGTTTGAACAAATCAAGCAACCTGTCATTCATGCAAGGCAACCACACAATGTCAATGAGCTTTAAGATAAGCCATGGTCAACATTCAATACCAATTATTGCATTTAATCAAGCAATTCCAAAGTTCAAAAATTTTGCCCTTTTGAAACAAGAAGATTTTTCAAATTCAATTTGAAAGCACATACAAATCAAAGGTAATTTGATTTCATTCAAAACACATGGTTCCTCATAAGTCAAATAATTTAATTTCTGAATTTTGGTACTAGGCGGAGAACATAGGTGTAAAGATCACCATCACGCTTAGTGGAAGTATCCAGTTGAACGTAGTCCAACTTTCTCTAACCACCATTTGATATACCAAATATTCATCCATTGAAGACATATGTGGCTTGTGAATAATTTAAAGCATAACATGAGAACACACTAAAATATCATCCCAAAGCATCAAAACCATCAAATTTGACACGGAAAGAGCAAAGTTGGGATTTTACCATATGAGTGTGCCTTGTTCCTTTTTATTGGAACACCTTTCATTCTTTATTTACCTCAAGGCACACCTTCACAACAACCGACTCATTTGTCGAATTTTGGCACCCAAGCCTTCTTGGGTCCTTGGATGTTGGTAGCATTTCTTCCAAATATTTTCTTTGGCTTTTTCATTGCCACCATATCATCATCTTTCATGATCCTGCAATCCTCAATGACATGTCCATGGTTTCCACAATAAAAGCATTGAGGGAAAGTGTTTTTGCCAAAAGATTTCCTTTTAGGAGCAAAAGAATTTTCAAATGCATTCCATCTTCTATTTTCAAAGGATCTAAATTTAACAAAATTAAACCTAACATTCATTCTAGAAACATGAAAATTCTCAGTTTTCAAAAACCAACATTCATTCATGACATGACCATATTTCCCACAATGAAAGCAACAAGGAGTTGTGGGTTTACGGAATGATTTTTCATTATTTGCATGAGTGTTCGTGAATGAATTTTTCTTATGGGATGCAAACCTTTTAGCATGGGAAGCATATTCATCTGAATTTTCTTTGAAAGTTAAACTTAGCATTCATGGCACGATAATCATCATTTTGTTTCACAAAACAATCATCCATGACATGGCCAAGTTTATGACAATAGAAACAAGAAACATTTCTCTTTTCCTTGAAAGTATTTTGTTCAACTTTCTATTTTGAAAAATAATTTTTCATCATGTGGCCTAACTTACCACAATGAAAACAAGAAATATTTCTTTGTGATTTGAAAACATTTTTCCCTTTGCATGCAAACTTATCATCCTCTTTCATGATAAGACAATCATCCATCACATGTCCAAATATACCACAATAGAAGCATTCAACATTGGACTTCGATTTTTGAAATCTATTTGGCATGGTTGGTTTGGCATTTTTCTTTTTATCAAAACTATTTTCAGAATTTTTGATTTGAGAAGTGGGAGGAGGTGATTTGGAAGTGCTAGGAGTGTCGGATGCATGAACAAAAGAGGTTTTCAATTTATGCTCGAAAGAATTTTTTTTGACTGGAGTGTATCCAAGACCCTATTTTTGAAAGTTCACTTTAAGACCTAGCACTTTGTCTAAGTTTTCCTTCCCTTTGACAAATTTAGACAGTGATGCATTCAAATCAACAATTTCAGATTCAAGAGATGAAACATGCAATTCATAGCTAGCTATCTCCTGTTCACTGCAAACAACACATTCATTTAATACTCTATTTGTAGTTTTATAGCTTTCAATCTCTTGTTCCAACACAAGTAGTTTTTCAGATTCAACATTGACATCCAAAGCTTTTCATCTTTCAAAAGTTAACAGTTTTTCAGACAAGACGTTGTTTAATTGTTTCAACTTTTTATTTTCAGATTTAAACAATGCAATTTCTTTTTCAATTTTTTCACGGTATTTCAAGCTACCTTGAAGAAAAGAAATTTGAATTAGCATAGCACCATTATGCTTTTTGAGCTCCTCATTTTCAATCATGATCCTTTTGTTGTCAATTTCATTGTCAAGCAATTTATCAAACATTTTATCATCATCAGAAAGAGATGCTAGCTTGCTTTTAAGATATTTTTCTCTTTCTTCAAGCAGTGAAATCTTAGACAACAAGAATTTATTCTGCTCAAACAACTCCTGACAATCATTCTCAGAATTCAATTTACGCATGTCAAAAATTTCTTTATCAAGCTCATCTATTCTAGATTCCATGTCTTCATTTTATCTTTCCAAGAATTCATTTTCTTTTTCCAAGGTTTTACAGTTTTCACATGAAGAGTTGGCATGCACATTTTCACATGAAGTAGAGGAGTTCACAACATCTTCAATTTTCTTTGTCAATTTCTTATTTTCAGATTTTACCTTTTTGTATCTACTTAACAATTCCTCATAGAGCTCCATTAGCTCTTCAAAAGAAATTTCCTCACCTTCGGATCCTACCTCCGAGCTTTCTTTGGTTTCTTCATCATTGGCCATGAAGCTTGAGCCGACTTGTGAAGTCCTTTTATTGGCTTCATACTTTGTCAGTTCATCCCATAAATCTCTTGCTGACCTGTACGAAGAAATTTGAGATAGAACATTAGATTCTACACAATTCCTTATAAAATTAAAAGCCTTAATATTGATATCATTTTTCATTTCATGCTTTGCACTCCATTTAGCTTCATTTGATGGAAGTTTATGTGGACCGTTACATATGACTTCCCAAATTTCACACTCATTAAAGCCAAGGTAAGCACACATACTATTTCTCCAAGAAATAAAATCATGACCATCAAAACGAGGAGGAAGAGTAAAACTAGACATGTTGCTAAATGAAACTCGCCAAGGGATCACTCTAAAGGTCGTTAGACCCTATAGATAGAGCCGTGACTCTGATACCAATTGTTGGTCCCTGGGTAGGCGAGTAGACAAGAAGGGGGGGGGGTTGAATTATCCCCCACGAACGATGGTAAATTAAAATCTAACACAACGGAATTAACAACTTTGAACGTGATTGAAGAAATTAGACTAAGCAAGGTACACTTAGTTCTCTCAATCTCACCGTTCACACACGAACATTCAACCAATATAAACAATTAAACATGCATCCACAAAAGCAAACCACAACACAAGGGTTTTTAAGGTGGTTCGGGACCACGACGGGCTCCCTACGTCCACCCCTCACCAAACTCGGTGAGGCTTCACTCGGGGAATGAATCCCCAACACGGAGACGACGCTCCAACACACACAGGGATAAATCCCCACACACACACGGAGTAAAACTCCAACACACACGCATAGGGCGACGCCTACGCAACCACACGGGAGTAAACTCCTAACCACACACGGGGAACACACCCCACAATATGTCCAAGCACACACGCGGATATGCTCCGCACCACACGACGCATATGCGTCAACACAAACACTCGGAGAACCCTTTCCCCGATCCCCCACACACAATATTCCTTTAGAAATGTATGAAGCCTAGACAAATAGATACAATGAATCCCAAACAAAGTCTAAAGACTGAAATGAAGAAGATATAGCATATAGAGAGCTCCCCCTTCTTCGATTCTTCCGGTTCCTCTTGGTTCGTTGTCGGATGATGGCGATTTCGGCGTCCTCTTGTTCCTCTCTTTGAGATGCTTCTTTTCTTCTTCTACCACGAGCTCCAAATCTTCATGGATGTAGATGATAACCACCTTGCAAGAGCTCCACCTTGTTTTCCCCCTTTTCTTCACCTACAAAAAGGAACAATATCAACATTAGAGTGCTCATCTTCTGTGTGCATCCTGAAGCTTCAGCTCCCCGAACCTCTACCGGCGGCAACTCCTCCTCAGCCAGAAGAAGAATTCAACGGCATCCCAAATCTCGCCGAATTCATGCAAGAAACGGAGGAAGCCTAGCAGGCCCCACGGGCTCAACAGGCTGCAACAGAATCCACAAAGCAGACATCCCCTAATCTGACACTCCAGCCTCAAGGTGGGGGCAGGCGCGGCAAGGTCGAAGAGATGAAATTACTCAAGGTGCGGGCTGTCGACCGAATCGTCCCCAAATGCGTAACTCCTATATAGGCCAATATGAGAAGCATGAAAAGACACATATAACCCTCACAAAACAGGTTAGAAACCCCCTAATATGTTTAGGAACCAATGGGGGGTAGTTTGGTAAAGTTTAGAAGGGTTTTCATTAGGTTTAGAACGCTCCCGAAAATCCCGATCGGAAGGGGTCGACCCTCGGGCAGCAGATGGCCAAACAGAACCAAAACAGGTTCTGTTTTTACTTGGGGTCGACCCTTGCAGGTGGCTGGGCACAGCCCAGGGGGGGTCGACCCCTTCTGCAGAGGGTCAAGAAAATGCATTTTTAGCCCCGATTAAGTGCCGGAAAAATTCCCAAAAATCAAGAATAAATTACCATGAATTCAACAAAGTATTAAGACCATCTAAACCAAATTTCAACAAGATTTATGAGAGAACATTAAGCACATTGTAAAGGCTCAAAAATCTCATTTTAAGGATGCATAAAACACTTCCAATGCAATGCAACCTCATGAAAGATGTTCATGAAAACAACCCGAAACTTAGCATAAAAATGGTTAGATGTTACCATCATCCACTTGACATGAGAGGGTTTAAAAACCATCCTTGAACCTATAGAACATGATAAACCAAGAGGTTAGGAACATGATAAACCAAGAGGTTAGATGTTAATCAAAACTCATGAACCAAGCATCAACTCTTTGAACTAGTTTACATAAAAATACATCATTGAACACATTCAAGCATGTATTTGACTTCTCAATTCAACCATCAAAAACACATTCAACATATGACAAGGTTTTGATATGATGAACATGACATTTTGACATTCTTTGATCAAATTGATATGCAGGAGAGCATATTGATACATACGAGAGCATATTAACACACAAAAGAGCATTTTGACACTCAGGAGAGCATATTTCCTTATTTCGCCAAAACAAATGACCACGAGTCCAAATAATGAGCAAGCATTAAAGAGTAAACCTTGCAGCCATCTTTCAACTCATTAATCAAGATATAAACATGTTGCTCAATGAAACACATGCAAACACATGCACAATCGTTTTGATATCATTAAAATCATACACCAAACATCAACTAGGGGATGCAACATGGACTTAATGTATAATTTCTAGATGGAAAGGAAGGAATGTTCAGTTTCATATCTTCTGCCTTCATTCCTGTTTTTCGATCCTGTACACATTGCTCAATGAAACAAGTCAATTTTTCCGTTCTGACTTGGCCCCTTGCTCAAGAGTGGGTGATTGTTTTGAGACTAGCCTTGATAACGAGTCAAGGGGCCAAACCTTTATTAATTAAGGCAAGAGCAAAGATGATGAATGCAACACACGAGCACGCAAATGGGAACAGAACGTAAAAATGCAGCACACAAATGAGATCACACGGATGCATTTTTTTGTGTTGTTTGTTTATGCTTTTTTTTAATTTTTTTTTTGAAAGACACTTGTTATTACAATTGGCATGGTTCTTGGACCAAGGGTGCTTAGATCGTTCTTAAGTAACGTAATGTGGGGTTAACATGCTCCAAAAGAATTCCCACTTGGGGACTCACCTGACGGCGTCTTCCGAGGGCCACTTAATCACAATCACTACCATTTTTTGTACATTTTTGTAACTAATGCATGGCAACCATCCTTACGGCACCTGACCTATATGAAGATAGATTTTCTTACTAACCTCCCGGGTATCTTGCATGTACATCTACGTTGATTTGGGCCCCTAGACTCCTCGAGTGATAATCCTGCCGGTTAAGACTTAACCTGATGACAAAACCGTCATGCCATGCTTAGGCTCCCAGTTGCTTCCGACCGCAAGGACACACCGAAAAAGTTTTCGAGGTAAGAGATTTACCCGACCCGGGTCTATTTCCTCACAACTCTAGATGGTATAGGATGGAACACCTTAGAACCCTAACGATCAACCGCGCGACACTGACCCGGAATCAGACGCCGTCGCACCTATTGGTGATGCGCTTGCATTGACCTAAGCCCGAGGTTGAAGTAAGAAGCCATCAAAGTGGTAGATAGAGGTCTTGACCGACCAGAAACACCGAGACTCCTTTGCAGTGACGGCTTTTGCTCTTCGAAGTAGACAAATATATGTGTTTTGCAAAAAAACGGGGTCGTTTGACTTAGCGGGGCGCGCCTCTCGGGCATCCCATTGAGCTTTCATCTTTGAGGAGAGAAAGAAGAGTAAGGTGGGGTAAACCTTCAGAGAGGACCGACAAAACCGTTAACCCGACAAGCTAACTGGGACCTACTCGACCTTTCCCTTTTGAGCGACTTCGGACCAATCCTCGAACATACTTACGTTGCCCCTTTGTAGAATTTCCTTTGTTTGGGGGTTTCGTTTGTCGAAGTCAGGCACGGTCACGACCAGGTTTTTGACTTTGATTTTTCTCTTTCCTTCTTTTTTAAAGGGAGGTATGAGAATTTGATATGTGGGAATCCCTTTTGTATGCCTGCGGGGACATTGTCCTCTTCTCATGCTCTGACTCGGGTTCGAGGAGATGAATCCTACTCTCACCTTCGGGGTATTGCGTTTCGGTTCCCTTATGCTCAGCGTTTTAAGGGCGCCGGCTGTCTCATTGGGTTGAGAAAGGAGAGAACACAGATTACGGCTTTCTTGGAGACCTTCGAGTATGGCCCCACAATAAGCAATACGACCAATTTTTCTGGCTAAAACAGCTGCGTGTGTGCGTTGCCTTCTTTTAATGGGCGTAAGCCGATATGACCGGACATGAATCTCTGCGGTTCTGGAGAGCCAAGACCCGAGACCTACCGAGCCTTAATGGGTCCTAACCTACATGAAGGACAGATGCAAGGACTTGACCGCATGATGGATACCAGGCAACAGTTCTTTTCCACTTTTTTCTCTTTTCTCTTTTTTTTCTTCTTTTTTTTTCGAGGCTCCCCTCGGGTTCCGTTCCATTCGATCCCAAAAGTGGGGTATGGGGGCGAGCGGGGGTTAACCCTGAGTTAGACTGCAAAGATCGAAGAGTGAATTCCAGCTCGTTGGTCCTCGTACCATGCCAGTTATTACGGCTATCTAAGGGTAGTATTTCTTAAGATAAAGCCCGTTCCAAGGGTGGGATAATTCGGTCCCTTCGGCATTGACTAGCTTGTAGGCGTTGCCGGGTACACGGCTTGAATCACATATGGTCCTTCCCAATTGGGTTAGAGCTTAGAACACGACCCTCCAGGTTTGACAAAAATTCTTTTTACGACCATCTCGCCAATTTTGAATTTTCTCTCAACGACATTCTTTTGGTAAAAGCGAGCGAGTCTATTTTGATAAACACGCGCATGCTCAGCAGCAGCCAGCCGCTTCTCATCTAAGAGTTCCAACTAGGCAAGGAGTGAATTACAACATTTGTCGAGGGAAAATTCCTCATCCAATTGTATCTTAAGAGAATGTATCAGAGTCTCGTACGGGACTACCGCTTCCATCCCATAAGTAAGGGCAAACGGCGTCTGCCCGGTGGGGGTATGGATTGAAGTGCGATAGGCCCATAGAGCTTCGATAAGTTTTTCTGGCCAGTCTGAAAACTTACTAGACTCGCAGGTTTTCTTTATGATTTTGATCAATGTTTTGTTGGTGGCCTCTGCTTGGCCATTACCTTGTGGGTAATAAGGTGATGAATGATGCAATGCGATTGCGTATCTTTTGCAGAGGTCTTGAAGATCCTGAGAAATGAACTGTGACCCATTGTCGGTGACGATTGTGCTTGAGACGCCGAACCTGGTGAGGATGTTCTTCATGATGAACTTGCAGACTGTTGACGCCTTGATTTTTGCATAAGCTTCGGCTTCGGCCCATTTGGTGAAGTACACCGTTGCAGTGAGGATGAAAGATTTCTGCTTGGTAAGGGAGTTAGGATCACCTAGGGGACCAATGATGTCAAATGCCCACATGGAGAAAGGCCATGGGGAGGATACTGGATGAAGTGAGGAAGATGGTGAATGAATCTTGTCGGCGTGAAGTTGACACTTAACACACCTGCGGACATAGACAACACAATCCTCTTCCATGGTGGGCCAGTAGAAGCCTTGCCGAATAATCTTCTTGGCGAGTATTTGGCTATTTACATGGCCACCGCATACACCTGAGTGTGCTTCCTCTACACATTTCCAGACCTCGTCGTCATCAAGACATCTTAGTAGAACACCAGTAAGGCTTCTCCTGTACAGTAGACCTCCAACTAATGTGTATTTCTGGGCCACCCTTCTTATGGCTTTCTTATCTTCTGTGGAGGCTTCCTCAGGGTAAGTTTAATTTTTGCAATATTTGGCGATTTCATAGAACCATGGTTTCTCCTCGTCATCCAGTTCTTCTTAGACTTCTGCCAACATGATCTCCCTTTCTCGAGAATTTCTCCCTCCTGGACCTTCCGTAAGACTCTTTCTTTGATTCTTAGGAGGTACGGGTCTTGAACGACAGGGACAAAACGCTTGTAGAGGGTGATGGATTCAAACCATACACCTAGAGGGAATCTGAAAGATGAGGCCAAGGAGGCGAGGGCATCGGCCAGAATATTCTGTTTGCGAGGGACATGGACAAAGATCAGCTTGGTGAACAATTTGGCATAGGCAGAGACCAACTCCTGATAAGACTTGAGTTTGGGATCAAGGGTGCGATACTTGGTAAGCACCTGGCGGAGAACAAGTTGACTATCACCCACGACTCGCAACTCGGTGATATAGAAGGAATGGGCCAATTCTAGACCAGCTAGAAGAGCCTCATACTCAGCAATGTTGTTGGTGATTGGAAATGCGAGGTGAAATGCCTCTGGGATGGTAACGCCTTCAGGCGTTAGAAGGACAATGCCAATACCCTTCCCTTAGGAATTCAGAGCTCCATCAAAATATAACATCCACATTGACTCATCAGATTGGGTGATGGACATTAGTTCCTCATCTGGAAACTCTGATTGGACAGGATCGAACTTGGGAAGAGGATGATGAGCGAGATGCTCGGCTATAGCGTAGCCTTTAATTACCTTTTGCTGGATATAGGTGATGTCGAATTGGGATAAGAAACTCTGCCAGCGTGCTAGCCTATCAGTAAGGACGAATTTCTCCATAAGGAACTTGATAGGGTTCATGCGAGCAATCAAATGGACTTCATGAGCCAGAAAGTAATGCTTCAATTTCTATACTACCCAAACGATGGCAGCACAGGTTTTCTCCATGGCGGTGTACTTTTGCTCACAGGGGTTGAGGTGTTTGGACAGGTAGTAGGTTGCCCGTTCTTTGCCTTCTTCATCGGCTTGTGTGAGGATGGCTCCCACGGAGTCATCCAAGACTGAGATGTAAAGGATTAGATGTTTTTCTGGTTTGGGTGGAATGAGAACGGGTGGACTAGCCAGGTATTCCTTTAACCCTTCAAAAGCTTTCTGACATTTAGCATCCTAATGGAATTCTACTCCTGGCTTGGTCAACTCGTAGAAAGGTCTACACCTTTGTGAGTGCTGAGACACAAACCGACGAATGAATTGTAATATCCCAATTAAACCACAAACTTCCCTCAAATTTTTGGGAGGCGGCATGTCCCTGATGGCCTTAGCTTTGTTGGGATCTATCTCGATCCCCCTTTTACTCACAATGAAACCCAGTAATTTATCCGATGATAAACCAAACACACACTTCTTCGGGTTCATTTTCAATTGGAACTCCCTTGATCTTTGCAACACCTTAGCCAAAACTTTCGAATGTTCCACCCTGGTTCTTGATTTCACCAATAAATCATCCACATACACCTCTAGATATATATGCATCATGTCATGAAATATGGCCATCATAGTTCTTTGGTAAGTAGCTCCAGCATTCTTTAACCCAAACGGCATGACCACGTAACAATATGTTCCCCATGGTGTAGTGAATGACGTCTTCTCCTGATCCTCTTCTGCCAAACGAATTTGATTATATCCTGAAAATCCATCCATGAACGAGAGGGTCTCATAACATGCTGTGTTATCGATTAACACATCAATGTGAGGCAAGGGAAAATCATCCTTTGGACACGCGCGGTTAAGGTCCCGGAAGTCGATGCAAATCCTGACTTTTCTATCCTTCTTCATGACCGGGACAATATTCGCCACCCACTGAGGATAAAGGACGACTCTAATGAACCTGCCTTTGTGGAGCTTGTCAACCTCTTCTTTCATTTTTAAAGCCATCTGAGGGTGGAAACGCCTTAACCTTTGTTTTACCGAGACGGACCCTGGTTTTAGAGTTAAGCAATGTTCAACCAAGGTGGAATCCAGACCCGGCATATCCTCATAGCTCCATATAAACGTGTCCTTATACTCTTTAAGAACTTCGACCAATGCCTCTTCTTCAGAGGGTGGTACATTATCACTTATGAGGATGATCCTAGGGTCTTCCTCAGTTCTCAAGTTGACTTCTTTGGTGGACTCTTCTAAGGCAGCTGACGGCTCCTCGAATCTTCTTATTCCACTAGCATATGCGCCAGCCGCATCCTCATATTCTTCATCCCCTTCTTCAATAGGGTATTCTTCATCGGTGATTTCATAAACCTCATATCCTTCATCAATCACACAATTGTCCTCACATTCTATCTCCGGTAGTTGGATGGGATTTTCTAGCAACTGAGGGACGGCTAGAAGGGCCTGACACCTGGTGGCTAAATCCAGAAGGAACCAACGAGGGATCTGCTTACCCTTGGATTTCTTTGTGGATACTACCATTGACTCGTTATTCTTAGGTTGACTGGGTTGTCCTACGGACGAAGAAGAAGCTAAAGAAGATACCGAAGAATGTACAGGGAAGGACCCCTCAGAGGAGGGATAGAAAAGGTCGCTCATAGGACCTTGGATGGGTGGCCCGCAGGGGGGGACGCACTCGTGGGAGATGTATGAGGTTTCCTCAACAATGATGTGTTGTTGAGGAGTTTGAAAATTGACGTTTTTTTTTCGTTTTCATTTTTGATGACAAAATAATGAAAAGAAATCAGAGGAGAGAGAAAAGTGGTTATGGCTAAGGGGTTGGGAGGCTCATAGAGCAGATCATGATTGAAGACCCCACGCGGGTCGAGAAGCCCGCACAGGTATGTAAGTAGAGAAGGGGATCGGGGAAGATCATCAGACAACCGTCTGGCCCAGGAAGAAGACAACAACAAAGGCTGTGACGAGCGAATGGAGAAGATGACAACTAATGAGTCGTCGGTGGTGATGGTGATGGCGGAAGAAGATCCGCTGGTGACAGGGTCCTTCTGGCGAGGACGAGGATAGTTTGGAACCTTGGCAACACTAGTGATATTCTCTGCCATTTCAGAGATCAATGGTGGTCCTTCAAGTTGTGGAGGCGAGAACATCCTTTCCAGTGCAACGGAAATATCCCGTATATCAAACCACTTGTCCCATTCGCATTCTGGATCTTTGATCTTGCCTCTTTTGGTGACCCTCGGATATTTTTCAGCCGAATATACAGCATATGATCCCCCATGTGTTTCTTACGGGTAATCCCCCATATGAATAATGGGCCCTTTGTTGAAGTGGTTTGATAGGGTCCACATGAGGGTCTTCCAATCTGCCTTGAGTGGTCCTTTGAAGCCTAGGCCAAACCTGTGGTTCGGCCTGATCTCCTTTGGCGGTTTCAACCTACCTTGTAGTTGCGCGCCCAGACCTTTGCCCTGTTGATAGCAGATATTCCTCATAATCTCCCAACCTTTGGAATGAAAAGGGAGATATGACGTTGTCGCCTTGATCGGCTTCTTTGGTGCTAGCGTAATGTGAGATGAATCACACACATCCAGCATCGACAATATGGGCCGATGAGACGGCCAAACAGAGGGCAGAGAGGTGTTGATAGCATCCACCGTGTGAAGGACAGGTGTACTGACCACTTTAATAATTCTCCCATTGTAAGGAATCTTTAAGCACTGATGGTTGGTGGAAGGCACAACATCCATGGCTTCAATGTAGGGGCGACCCAGTATGGCCTTGAATGTGGGGTCCATATCGAGGATATGGAATTCCGTGGAAACTGACACAGGGCCTAGCTCTGCCCTCGGGATAATCATCCCTTGTGACAGCCTTTTGCTATTGTCATAAGCTATGACTGTGATCGAGGAAGGTCTTATCTGTTCCTCGTCGACCCCACACAACTGAAGGGTGCTCATGGAAATCACATTTATGGACGCACCCGTGTCTATAAGGCACGGGTTTATGGATACTCCATTGATTTTTATTGAAATGCACAGCGCATATTTCTGAGCTTCCTTGGGAGCGAGCTCATAGTTGTGGAACATGATGGCCGGTTGTGTGTCCGTTGGGGTCAAAACGGCCGAAATCTTCTCTACAAAGAGGTCCTCATTCACCATGACCTTTTGAAGATATTCCATTAAGGTTGCCTGATGGGATGTGGATCTTTGAAGCAGCTCCAGGATGGAGATCCGAGCAGATGTCTTGTCCAGATGTTTTAACAAATCATACTGTGTTCCAGGGACGGACTTTTCTGGCTGCTCTCCGTCCTTTTCTGGCTGAGACTGCTCGGGGTTCTGACTATTCTGAGGGAAAACCCTATGGAAAATCCTTCCACTCCGGAGCACTATGGCTTGTGGCTTTTGCACCTCTATGGGGTTAGATGTGGGTGTAGACACGCTATTCCTGACATCACTATGAGAAAATCTCATATTACTATATGACGTCCCGCAGTGGCTTTCGCATTTTGAATCACTTGAGTGCTTCCCATTCTTGGGTCTTCTCTCGTCTTTTGAGTGGGTAACGTGACGCCCCTGCAGCATCCGGAAACCGCCTCATCGCGGAAATCATGCAGCATACAGACGGCATCACCACCGATCGAACGCATCAGAAGATTCCAGAGACAGGAAATGTCTGACGGACGGTTGCCGACGCCCTTTCGGGGGAATCCAGGGCTCTTCAGGGAGGCGTCCAGGCCCCTGGACGCCTCCATGAGTTTATATATATATATAATATAAAAAATATAAATAAATTAAAATCATGAAGGCGTCCACTTGACTGGACGCCTTCATCAATAACAAAAAATAAAAAAAAGAAAATAATAAATAAAATTCTTGAAGGCGTCCAGGGCCCTGGACGCCTCCTTTTGAGGCGTCCAGATGCCTGGACGCCTTCATTATCCGGCTCACGGGCGCCCCCGATCCGCCGATCGATCTGTCGTTTCGAAAAAAATCCAAAAACTTTGAGGCGTCCAGGTGCCTGGACGCCTTCAATCTCCAACATCCGGACAAATCGACCCGCCGCTCGATTTAACGTTGTGCAAAAATCCAAGAATGTGAAGACGTCTTGCCAATCAGACGCGCCCACTCGTGAGTCACGGACGCCCATCAAAATCACGCGTTGTACCAAACCGCGTGCGGCTTTTGGCGGAGTTCCGGTGGGCTGTTATGAAGGCGTCCAGTTGCCTAGACATCTTCTATTTATTGAGCTCCGGAGGATGGAGGCGTCCAGGGGCCTGGACGCCTCCACTGAGGCAAAAGGAATATTTTATTTTTTTTATCCTCCGTCCGAAAAAGAGCTTTTTTAAGAGGTCCGACAGGCTGCTGGAACCCAGAGGCTACCAGATCCTTTTCTAACCCGTAGGTTCTTTTCAGGAGGAGGTTCTGCCGGCTTCCCGGGCGCCCGTGCTCGCAGGAGGAAGGCCGCCTTCGTCCACCGTGCTTCCACGTCGTCCCTACGCTGCCGAAGCTTCGCTGGATCTCACCATCGGCACATCCAATAAGTCAACTCTCTCATTTTCTTCGTAGTTCTTTTGCATTCATCATCCTCCATTCTTCGTCTCCCTTCATAAGGGAATCTTATACTTTTTCATAACTCCATTCATCATTGCATTTCCCTCCTACTCGTGTCTGAGAGGGGTTTAAAATCACACCAACCAGGTGTGTGTCCTGCTACGATTTCATCACTTTCATTGCAAGGGATTGATACTACACTGCCATTTTCTAATTCCGTTTATTTACTATCTGTTGTTTTGCAAGGGTAACCAAAGAAAGCCCTCTCCGTCGAAGGGGGAGGAAGAAGCAACCCGCCACTTCTTGCTAGTGAGGTAGGCGCGATCATTTTCTTATTTTGGGGTCTTTGACCCCTGGCGATCACATCATAATCTCGAGGATGCGGCGAGTCATTTCCCGCAATGGCCGTTTGAATTTCTGTCTTTATATTTTTATGCTGCTTTTATATCTGCCATACTCTCGAGGCCGCGGCGAGTTACTTCCCGCAATGGCCGTTTAAATTCCGTCATTTATATCTTGTCATATTCTCATCTGCTTATATTCTCGAGGCCGGGGCGAGTCACTTCCCCAATGGCGGTTTAAATTCCCGTTCTTTATATTCTCTCTATATTATGTTATATTATTATCTGCTCATATTCTTGAGGCCGCGGCGAGTCACTTCCCGCAATGGCCATTTGAATTCTGTCCTTTCTTTTGTATATCTTGAATTACTTCTATATCTGCTATACTCTCGAGGCCGCGGCGAGTCACTTCCCGCAATGGCCGTTTCAATTCTTGCTATTTGATTTCTGCACCATTCCCGTCCCCCCCGAGGCCGCGGCGAGTCACTTCCCGCTATGGCCGTTTAACCCCCATATTTTGTTAAATTGCATCTATCCCGCACGCCCCGCCGGAGCAATCTCCTATGGTAGCCTCTCTCCTCTTCTCTCTTATTTCTGTGTTGCAGCAAAGCAAAAAAAGTAAAACAAAACAAAAAAACGCGAGCCCTCGCGCTCCGCATCATTCCAACCGCGTGACGTCGCTCACAGATTGGCTGTAATGCCCCGAATTTTTTAGATCCTTGTTCGTGGGTCCCGGATCTGGTTTCTCTGAGTGTCCAACTCCGTTGTGTCCAAAATTTCGTTTCGGACATCTTTCGTGTTCGGATCGGCGTGATCCGGAGTTGTTATGGAGGTCCGGAAGCGTTCCGCGACTTTTCCGCGTGTGTTTTCTGATTCCCGGTGTGTGTTTTGGTAATTCCTTCGGAACCTCGTTGCGGGTGCACCAGGCCGTTCACCTAGGAGAGTGTGGTACCGTTGCGATCTGTGCGTTCCGAGGATCGTGGAAATGTGATTTTCCTATTTTTGGTAATTTTTGGAATTTTTGGATTTTCCTATATATTTAACCCTTTTTCTCTCTCCCCTCTCATTTCTCTCTTCTCTCCCTCTCTCTTCTCACGCTCTCTCCTCTCCCTCTCTCTCCGGCGGCCGACGGGGTGGAGCGTGGGAGAGGTGGGGACGGCGCGGGCGAGGCACGGGCGAGGATGGGTGATGATCGAGGAGGTGGAGGCGCGGTGAAGCTCGGCCGTGGGTTCGTGGAACGGCGAGGCTTCAACGGCGTTTTCTTCGTGGATCGGCGTCCACGGTGCGTCGTATCTTCGGTGGAGGTAGGGAGATGGACCCTCGACTCGCGTACTTCTTTTCCTGCGAGTTTTGTATGCCATGGTGAGCCGAGCGGGCTAAACGGGGCGATTTGGGGAAAATACATGTTTTTGGGGTGTGAGCCGGATCTCTCGTTTTACCGTGTTTCTGGGCGATCCAGGGGTTTAGATGCATGCCTAGGGGCTTGGGGATGGTTTCCCCTTTTGTTTCCCCTTCACCTGGGGGTGGACGGGGCGTGGAATGATTTTTCCCACTGTTTCCACCGTTTTCAGGCGCGGACTGAGAACGCGCTAGCCTTGGGTAGCGTGTTCTTGAAGGTCGCGCTGCCCCGATAGAGCGCGTTCATTGGGGAAGATGAACAGTTTGGCGGTTCCTGTCGCGCTATCGGGCCCCAGCGCGTTCAGGGTTGTCGCGCTATAGGATCATAGCGCGACCTGGTCTGGTCGCGCTATGAACCTATAGTGCGTTCAGGTTGAACGCGCTATGGTCCTGTAGCACGTTCTGTTTGAACGCGCTATGGACCTATAGCGCGTTCTCGGAGGTGACCAGTCGGGCTACCCGGGGCGGGCGGTCTGCGGCTGATCGTGCTCCCCTCGGGCCGTATGTGTTCCGGACACCCCGTGGAGTTTCGTGACCATGTCTTTGGGTGTCCGGAGGTTCCGTTGTCTCGATTACCATGCCCGTGAGTTTAAGGGTCCGAGTGACCTTCTAGCGTTCCGATTGTGTTGTGTTGGTCTCCGGTCGACCTGGTTGTGACCCAGTGGTCAACCTTTGGCCTCGTGAGTGTCTCGGACACCCCGTGGATTTTGTTACCGTGTCTTTGGGTGTATGGAGGTACCGTGTTACCTCGATAAGCATGCCCGTGAGCTTGGCGGGTCCAGGTGATCCCAGGTGTTCCGGGCTTTCGTGTTCTTGCTAAATCGAGTCACCGTGTATCGATGTGAGTGCGGTGAGGTTTCCCCGCAGGTCGTTGCTTCTCTGGAAGGTGGCTTCCGAGTGGGCCAAGCGTGTGGCCTTGGACTGTGAGTCAAATCTCCCAGCCCGTGGCTGGAGGTCGTTAAGTTTTCCTCCTTGAGGGATGGGTCTCGGCTAGGGGTGAGCATGGTTCGGTTTGGTTCGATTTGGGATCATTTTTTTTCAAACCGAACCAAACCGATTTACTTATCAAACCAAACCAAACCAAACCGAAAAAATTCGGTTCGGTTCGGTTTCAAACCGAATTTTGATATTTTATTACAATATATATAAATTTAATGACTTATATGTATATAAAGGAAAAATAAAAATAAACATAGTTATATTTTGTATGCTTTTATATGTATGTAATTAATTTTTAATTTTTTAATTTTAATTCGGTTTATTCGGTTTATTCGGTTCGGTTCGATTTCACACATTATGAAACCGAACCAAACCGAATTCGACTCCAAACCGAACTAAACCGAACGGTTCGGTTTGGTTCGGTTTGATTTTTTGGTTTGGTTTGGTTTATGCTCACCCCTAGTCTCGGCGGCTGTGAATTACCTCATGAGTTATCGCATTGTGGTTTGGACCTAGGGATTAGGCCAGATTGACGGCTCAGTGCTGTCGTGTGCAACGGTCTTGACCCCGAGTCTTGTGACTCAAAGGCCGTTGGGTTTTGTAGGTCTAGTAGACCATCTAGAGTCTGGTGGCGTCGTGCCACCTGTTACTTCGCGATAATCGCAATGAGTGCGTGCGTGGTTTTCTGCGTCCACGTTCTGTGACACGTCCACTAGTCGTAGCCTTCTTACGGCACGCGTGTGCTGACCCACCCGGGAGTGGTAGAGGGGCTGACCCGAGAGAGACGGTGAGTAGGCTGGTTACCGTAGGGCCCCCACATACAGCCGAGTCCAGGCTTAGGGGGAATTACCAGCTAGAGGACAGGCCTAGGGTGTATGGTCTGAGTGTGCACACGAGATTGGGGGTGTCGGACGGCGCCGGCAGGTGCGACCCCAACTAGTCCTTGTTCTGTGGTACTGGTTACTGAGTGTGTCTGAGTCTCCGCCTGGGGCGTTGTAGCTAGACACTTGTGATGCGGTGTAAGACATCAGGGGACGCATCCGGTCGTTCTTCTAGTGGGTGGTGCTTCTGTCACGAGACGTGAGTCGTCGTGTACCGGGTTCTGTTTCCGTCCGCAAGATGGGACTTCGTGAGTGGTTTCGGGAGTGTTCCCGGAGTCGAGGTCTGGGGTTTCCGGTGAGCGTCACCGAGGGCCTTTCCCAGACAGCGTTGTGTTCACGATGGTGAGGTCGTGACTGTGTTCCCTGACCGTGTGGTTTTGGCTCGGGCCCTTTTCGTGAGGGCAGGCCTCCGGTACGGAGATATCGTGGCGTTTTCCTAGTAGCGTGGCTAGGGTAGCTCGTGTCTGGTGGTCCCCGACCGTGGAATCGGGTGGTCGGGTGCGTGGCTTGGTTGTCCCCCGACGGGAGACTAGGTCGTGTTTTCTGGTACAGTAGGAGTAGCTGTAGAGCTGAGGTTTTACCGGCCACCGGTTTGTTGTTCCTGCTGTTACTGTTGTTCTTGCTGTTGTAGCTTTCCTTCTGCCGTTGTTTCTCAGTTGGGGTTCCGCGGGATCCCTACTGGGCCAGTGACAGGAGGCTCACCCCTGCGTTTCAGGTGCGGCGGTTCTTCCTTGAGGTTCGAGGGCGTTGCGTGGAGGTTCTTAGTTGCCAGCTTGCCGGGCCGAGTGTTCACTTGACATGTGGTACGTTTTACTGCTTTGGACTATACATTCTGTTGGATTGGACTCTGTTGTAGTTGTTTATAGGGTGTTTGGGAACACTTAAAAAAAATTTATTTCTATCTTACAAATTATGACACATCAATTTTCTACTTCATTTTTAAAATTAATAAAAAGAGTCTTGTGTTGTTTGGCAAAGCTCTCAGTTTTGACGTCGGAGGAGGGGGGAGTTGCCGGAGAGGGCCGCAGGGGGAGGGGGAGCCGCCGGAGGAGGGAGCTGCCGGAGAGGGGGGGCCTGACGGGGAGGGAGGGAGAGCCGCCGGAGGAGGGGGAGGGGGGAGCTGCCGGAGAGGGCCGCAGGGGGAGGGGGGAGCCGCGGGGGAGGGAGAGGGGGGATCACCGCGGCAGAGGGAGAGGGGGGCTGGGGGGGGGGGATCCACCGCGGCGGAGGGAGAGGGGGGTCGTCGCGGGGAAGGGAGAGGGGGGCTGGGGGGGATCCGCCGCGGCGGAGGGAGAGGGAGAGGGGGGTCGCCGCGGGGGAGGGAGAGGGGGGCTGGGGGGGATCCGCCACGGCGGAGGGAGAGGGAGAGGGGGGCTGGGGGGGATCCGCCACGGCGGAGGGAGAGGGAGAGGGGGTGTCACCGCGGGGGAGGGAGAGGGAGAGGGGGGGGCTGACGGGGAGGGAGGGGGAGGGGGCGGGGACGGGGATGAGCCAGGGGAGGGGATGCCGGCTGTGGGGGAGAGGGGAGGGGATGCATGGGGGAACGAGAGACGAGACTGCGGTTTCAAAAAAAAAAATTGGTCGAGAGTTGTTTTTTTTTTGGGAAGATTTACATGGGAGTAGATCATCACCCTAAAATTTAGGAGAGGCATGTCAAACAGGGTTATAAAATCTCCTTCTCTTTTTTTTAAAATTGAGAGAAAAAAAGGGTAAAAAAGAGTAACCAAACACCCCTTTATTTATTTCCGTTAATTGTTGAATTGTCCTGCCTTATTTCCTATTTCCTTGTACCTCCACACTCCTTTTTAGCCCTTCCGAGCCCTCCCGGCTCGTGGGCGACGGTTCGAGTCTCGGGTTATCGGGCCTTCCCGGTAACCGGATTCTCGGGTCGTCACATTAGCGATCACGGTGGGACCTCTGCTTGCTTTCCTACAGTTACCCTTGCAGTTTCTTGTGATTTGCTTTACTATCTCTTGCGCGTTGTTATACCTTTATTGTGTTATTGTTCTGTTGTGCTCCATATATCTGTCAACATTCCATTGCATACATCCTATCCCCCTTCTCTAGTCTTTTTTATTTTTTTCTAAGGATCACCCTCTCACGGTGAAGGAAGGACTCTCCGTTCGGGAATTCCTCTCGACGGACTAGAATCTCCTCCACCATGACCTCCGTAAGTCCCCGACAGTGAAGAATCTCCTCTTAGTTCACTGGGCTGGTTGTACCATTGAAGTTCCCCAGAGTTAGTCGACCCATTCGTGGTGAGACGAGAGCCCCTAGCTGACACGGCGGTGAAACAAATTGGGATTAGGGTCCTTCCTATTTTATGTGAACTTCAGAAAAATAAAAAAAATCAAAAAGGAAAAATAAAAAATTGGACGTAAGGCATTCACTTGTGTGTTAATCTTTGCTGATCGTTTGCTGGTGTACGCTATTATGCTCTCAAAAAACATGATGGATGGCTGAATATAATTATAATTGTTTCGAGGCCGACGCCTTCCGTTATGGGTCTCAAATGTGTGACCTAGGTCATGACTCTTATGGGGTCTATAACTCAGACTGGGGCTATCAGCCTGACCCACAGGCCCATCCCATGGACGTTGGCCCGTCCTATAAGTCATCATATGGAATACAGACCACTGTTAGTGGAGCTTCCCCCTCCACTAGTGTTCCCTATGCCTGGGATTTCATGGTTTCTCATATCGACTCTCTTAGCTCTCAACTTGGAGCCTTACAGGCTGTTATTGAGAGGAAATTTCTTCCTCCTTCTCCTCCCCAAGCCAACCCCCTTCACGCAAAAATCATTGAAATAGATAAGGAGTGGGAGAAGATAAGGGATGAGTATGAGCAAGATGATCTTCCAAGTCATTACGATCAAGTGGACGCCGTCTACCCACCATCCGTTCATTACGCTGATTCATATGGTCCTCCGCCTTCACATCCACATTCATATACGCAAAATCTTCCATGCCAATATACATCACCTCCCCTCATTAATACGTATCCCTCATGGCATCCATTCGAACTTGACGACTATGGAGAAGTGGAAATGGCACCTGATGAAATTTGTCAAGATTTTGAAGAACCACCCATTCCGAGTTTTCTTCGTCACCCTCTTCCACCACCGCCAGAAGATCTCCTTGCTCGGGATGAAACCACTATCGCACCAACTCCGAGTTTTCTTCGTTCCTTCCCTCTCCCACCACCACCAGAAGAAGCCCCTGCTCAGGATGAAGTCACCGTTCCTACCTCTACCTATGAGACATCATGGTGTTACGATGGTGGGTCCATATACCAACAACCCGCGTCAACGCACCATGAATCATCCCCTACCCTAAACCCCTCACATACCACCAAAATCCGACGCTTCTTACGTACTAAGCCTCCTACTATCATCCCTCTAACTACACAAGTAACCCCCATACCATCAGTCTCCATTGAGCCTCCTGTTAACTTTTGTCCCCAACCCAGTAACTTTCCATCATCCCCACTTAAGGCCTTCATCATCCCTGTAACTTCAAACCCATCCGACCCTTTACCCAAACCCGTGATTAATTCTGAGCAGGGTTCATCTGTTTTTGCACTCGAGCCAACCTCCTCTGCTTCCGAGCAAGGGGAAAAGCTTGTCATGTTTCAACCTCTACCTACCCTTCTTACAACTCTTTCCATTGAACCTCTATTACCCGTTGAGCCTGTTGTCTCAATCTCACCTCCTTCCACCACCTCTCGGAGTGGGTGTCTTTCTACAAATACATGTGCCAAAGATGATGTTCAAGAATCGGACAAGAAGAATTTGGCCACGGCAATGCCATTCAAAATCCAAGATTTCATTTGCCGAATGTCGATTCGGGTTCTTGTGTCGGTCACCTTTGAGAAGGCCAAATTTCCATCTGCACCAATTCCCATCAAGAAGGACTCTCAGGAATTGGTGCTGACCAAATCAGCGGCCAAAACAATAGAGCTCACATTACTCATTGGCCAACATGCTTTTACAACTTTCATTACCCCTTGTTCGGTCATAGTCCAAATGACTAATCAAGAGAGGGGTTTCTCCTACAGCATGGTGATGACACATTCCACTGCAAAGGGGATAATGAACTCTGTGCTCGAGGGCGAGTCAGGATAGTTCTTGCTGGAAGCTTTTGACATCATGTCTACTTCCCACCAACTCCCATGCGAGGGACGAACGCCTATGCTACCCAGCATGATCACGTGTGATATTCCAACGACCTTGAGCAGTGCCCCAAAAATGAAGCTCCTTATGTCGAGCATCCAACTTCCAATGATAGACACCGTTCATCTATCACGGGAGTTATTTCCAAAGGAGCCATTTCATGTCAAGATCTTTACTTCACAAGCGGAGCTCTTAAATCTTTGTTTTGATATTTTGCCAAGAGAGTTACCGTTCATGTACGAATGTCCAAAGGGTCTTATTAGAAGTCCATCAAATAAGAGCCTGTGGGCCCTGACCGTACCGATGGACCCTGTTGGTCAGAGAAAGAAGAGGCCTTCTGCCTGGGCGCATCATTGGGATCGACCTGCAAACCCAGGAGGCCGAGAACTTGTGTTGAAGGTTGAAGGGCCGCACTATGAGAGAGTATCTACCAAGAAGAGGGAAAAGTATAAAGTGAAGCTTAAGGACAATAAATCCCTTGTTGAAGGAGCCCACATCAGTTCATCCACTTCCTATCCCAGTTCATCACTGCTCATGCTGCTATTCAACTTCTTTTTATGGGCAGTCCATTGGTTAAGGAGACACCTTCCGTCATCAAGCCCCTCTGCTCTTGGGTCCCTGAACCCTCACATCCCTTGTTGTCCGGAGCTTCCGGACCCCTACATTCATCCCTGTCCGGAACCTCCGGACCCCTCCCTATTTAATTCCATGTCTCTATCCATCTCTCACCCCCATCCGGAACCTTTGGATTTCTTATCTTATTCTCCATCTCTCTCAGGGCATCGCGCCCTTCCTTCCCATATCCATCCGGAACCTCCGGGCCTCTCCTTCTTTCGATTTATCCTCTTGTTCTTCCAAGTCATCGCGTTCTTCGTTCTTTTCACCCCTTTGAATTGCCTTTTTACATACTTCCCAGGGCATCGTGTCCTTCATGATCTTCTTCCTCTAGAACCTCCGGATTCATTTCCCCATGATTCTCCTCTTTTACGTCCGGACCCTTCAGATCCGCCTCTCTCGATTCATCAATTTCTGATTCCTCCCGATCTCGCTCCCGGGTTCGACCCGGTTCCTTCCACATTAACTTCCTCGGGCACCTGCCCGTTCTCACACTATTTCCGAGGCTTTAGTCCTCACTGTTTTCTTTGATTTCCTCTCATCCTGTAAATTCTTCTAGGTATCCTTCACCTAAATCTAGTTTTATCCCCACTTATTTAAAATAACCGCCCTAGTTGGAGGTATACTCTATAGGAGAAGCCTTACCGGTGTTCTGTTAAGGTGTCTTGATGACGATGAGGTCTCGAAATGTGTAGAGGAAGCACACTCGGGTGTGTGCGGTGGCCATGTGAATAGCCAAATGCTCGCTAAAAAGATCATCCGACAAGGCTTTTACTAGCCCACTATGGAAGAGGATTGCGCCGTCTATGTCCGTAGGTGTGTCAAGTGTCAACTTTACGCCGATAAAATTCATTCATCATCCTCATCACTTCATCCAATATCCTCCCCATGGCCTTTCTCCATGTGGACATTCGACATCATTAGTCCCCTGGGTGATCCTAACTCCCTCACCAAGCAGAAATCTTTCATCCTCACTGCAACGGAGTACTTCACCAAATGGGCCGAAGCCGAAGCTTACGCAGAAATCAACGAGTCAACAGTCTGCAAGTTCATCATGAAGAACATCCTCACCAGGTTCGGCATCCCAAACATAATCGTCACCGACAATGGGCCACAGTTCATTTATCAGGATCTTCAATACCTCTGCAAAAGGTACGCAATCACATTGCATCATTCATCACCTTATTACCCACAAGGTAATGGCCAAGCAGAGGCCACCAACAAAACATTGATCAAAATCATAAAGAAAACCTCCGAGTCTAGTAAGTTTTCAGACTGGCCGGAGAAGCTTATCAAAGCTCTATGGGCCTATCGCACTTCAATCCGTACCCCCCCGGCAGACTCCGTTTGCCCTTACTTATGGGATGGAAGCGGTAGTCCCGTACGAGACTCTGATCCCTTCTCTTAGGGTACAATTGGATGAGGAATTTTCCTCGATGAATGTCGTAATTCACTCCTTGCCCAGTTGGAACTCTTAGACGAGAAGCGGCTGGCCGCTGCCGAGCATGCGCGTGTGTATTAAAATAGACTCGCTCATTTTTACCAAAAGAAAGTAGTTGAGAGAAAATTTAAGGTCGATGAGATGGTCGTTAAGAGAATTTTTATCAAACCTGGGGGGGCGCGTTCTAAACTCCAACCCAATTGGGAAGGACCCTACGTGATTCAGGCTGTGTATCCTGGCAACGCCTACAGACTAGTCGATGCTGAAGGGACCGAGTTATCCCACCATTGGAATGGGCTTTATCTTAAAAAATACTACCTTTAGATAAATGTCAAAAACAACAAAAAAATTGAAAAGAAAAGAAAACAACAAAAAATCAAAATAATGAAAAACAACAAAAATATGTATATACAACAACAGAAACCTAAAAAAAAATATATAGAAAAAGAGAGAAAGAAAATAAAATTCAAAATACCGATGCTTGGGAGTCACCATGTTGTTAAGTCACTGCACCCAACCTCCATGATGTGATAGGGCCCATTAAGGCTTGATAGACACCGGGTCTTGGTCTGTCAGAACTGTAGAAATTCCTGTCCGGCCACATCGGCCTACGCTTGCTCAAAGGAAGCCGACATGCACACACTTAAGTGTTTTATCCAAAGTTGATAGCATCACCTACGGTGGGGCCTCACCCATTTTAAGGGCGCCGGCTGTCTCATTTGGTCGAAGAGAAGAGAATAAAGATTACAACTTCTGGAGCCTCACCCAGAAGATCTCCAAAAGTTGTAATCTTTATTCTCTTCTCTTCGACCAAATGAGACAGCCGACGCCCTTAAAACGTTGAGCATAAGAAATCAAAACTCAAACCCCTTAAGGCAAGAGTAGGATCAATTTCCTCGAGCATCGATCAGAGCACGAGAAGAGGGCAGTGTCCCCGTAGGCATACAAAAGGGAGCCCACAACGTCAAATGACTACATCTCCCTCACAAAAAAAGAAGCACAAAATCAAAATCAAAAGGAAAGTCTGGTCGTGACCGTGCCTAATTCAATCGATGAAACCCCTCCAAGCAAAAATCTAAATCCGCAGAAGGGGCCATGGAATGTAAATGCTCGAGATTTGGTCCGAAGTTGTCCGAAAGGGAAGAGTTAAATGGGCCCTTATTGGCTCGCAGGGTTAACGGTTTTGCCGATCCTCTTAGGAGGTTTAGCCCCTACACTCTTCCTTCTTCCTTTGAAGATGAAAGCTCGATGGAGTTTCTAAAGGGTGAAACCCGCCAAGGTCTGCGACCTTATTTTAACACACACGTATGGTTGTGTACTTTGAAAAGCAAAAGCTATCGCTGCAAATGAGTCTCTGTGTTTCTGACCGGTCAAGACCCATGTCTACTGCCTTGATGTCTTCTTATTTAACCTTGGGCTTAGGCAAATGCAAGCGCGCCACCTATGGGTGCGACGGTGTCTAATTCTAGGTCAACGTAACGCGGTTAGTCGTTAGGGTTCCAGGGTGTTCCATCATATACCATCTAGAGTTGTGAGGAGATAGACCCGGGTCGGACAAATCATTTACCTCGAACACCTTTTGGGTGAATCCCTGTGGTCGGAAGCGACTGGGAGCCTAAGCATGACATGCCAATATTATCATCAGGGTAAGTCTTAGCCGGCGGGATTATCATTCGAGGGGTCTAGAGGCCCAAATCAACTTAGATGTGCGCTTAGGATACCTGGGAGGTTAGTAGGAAACCCATGTTCTCATGTAGGTTAGGTGCCGTATGGGTGCTTACCAGGCGTTAGCGATAAAAAAAATGATAACAATAAAAACAAAAAAGAGAAAATGTAGATATTTGCCAAAAAAAATGAATATAACAAAACAACAAAAAAGCCAGAAAAATAAAAAGAAAAAACAAATCATTTTCGCATAATTACATTTGTATGCAGCATTTCACTTTAAATTTTACTTGCATTCGTGTGCTTGTCTGTCGCATTCATCATCATCGCATTTTTCCCTTGCCTTCATTAATAAAGGCTTAGCCCCTTGACCCGTTATCAAGGACAGTCGAAATGATCACCGGCTTATTGAGCAAGGGGCCAAGTCAGAACAGAAATTCTGACTTGTTTGTTCAGTGATGTGTGCAGGGATTCGAGATGGTGAGAAGGAAAATCAACAAAAATAAACCTTTTATTCAATTCCTTCTAGAAATTGTACATTAAGTTCCACTCTCTCTCTCTACATTACTTGTGTCGCCACTCTCAGGGCAAAACGCCCTCAAGGGTGCTACCCAACTACGAAAAGCGGTACTTCTACCGCTCTGTACTCCTCTTCCTATCCCCATACCCCGACGTTGATCCGTCGGGGCAGCAAAGAAGCTACTAACACGAAAGCCACGCTCTCGTGCTCTTCGTTAGCGTTCCTCACCATGTCTCAGCCATTGTTCAGCGAGACCAAGGCTAATTCGGAGTTCAAACAGTTGGGCATCCATCGCCCTTTGCTCCTCCCTCTCAGCCAATCTGCCGGCTCTTTCTCTTTCTTTGTCCCTTTCTTTCTCTGCCCGTTCTCTCTCACGGTCTTCCCTCTCCAGCTGAAGGGTGATCCTCAGCTCCATGGCATCCCTAGAAGAGTCATCGTCAGGACGACGCCGCAATTCCTCCTCCAGCTCTGCTATTCTAACCTCCCTCTGTGCAGTATGGGTAAGTGTCTCTTGCGTCTCCTTTTCCTACCAGATGTATCATCTCAGATATGTGGCAAGGCATGAACAAGGAGAATTCAATAGTGAAACCCTACCTGTATAGAGAGCATTCCTTCTGCCTCCGCGGCACGCTGTGTAGCACGAGCAAGTTGCTCGTGAAGTAAGTCAAGTTCTGAGGTGGGGATCCACAAGCTGGAAGAGACTCCACCGGCTCCCATCGTCGATGAGGCCGCGTCAATCTGGGCGCGCTATAATGATGAGATGATAATTAGTGGCCAAGCACCATGAATCTAGGGTCGTGATTAGGAGCGTGCACTGTATACACCTACCGAGGCACTCAAGGCTCCACGGGTGTCACCCAACTGTTGCTCCGTCTCTGCTAGGCGAGTTCGTAAGCTCGCTATCATAGTGTCACAGACATCCTGCAGCCATAGGAGTCAGCATTTCTAAAAAAAAATAAACAAAAAATAAAAAAAAGAAGAAAAAGAAGAAAAGAGGTGAAAAGGGAGACCTACATTCACAAGTCTCCAGGGTTGGAGCCGCTCTGCGTACATTGTCTTATACAGACGCATGTAGTCTTCACTATCCTGCGCATGCGATTCCACGATCGTGCCACCCCGTTGCCAGTCTTCATACTGTTCGGGGAACCACACACGCCAATCAATGCAGGTTGCCGGTCCCCGTATCTTTCTCTCGACGCGAGGTGGCGCAGCCGTATCCACCCATTCCTGATCCAGTCCTAAAGTCCTCATAACTAATCGTAGCCGAAGCGGCTCAATTTCATTCAGGCAGTGCATCCAAAGATCCCGTCCGAACCGGGCACGACTTGTTAAAACCCATGGTTGATCGGCATCGACCATGCCTGAGTAGGGTCTCCAGTTTACCTAGGTTAGGTTGTACATACCCATTTAGCTGGTCAAAACAAAATAAAAATAATCCTAAAAAAAAATCCCACCATCGCTGCAGGGAACTCCTGTTGCTTACGCCTTAGCACCATCAGTTGGTAGGTTAGAGGCGTTGCACTCATGATGGCTTGCCACCGCCTGGCTAACGACACCGTCACTGGTCGCCAATGTCGAACTCTCCCCATCGGGGGGTAATAATAGCTCCACAGCTGCATCATCATATGCCATCAGTACCTTAAGTGGACACTATTACAAAAAATAAATAAAAAAATAATAACCAAACAAAACTAAAAAAAAACCCTGGATAAATGGTGTGAAGCCACTCACAGTCATCTCACGATCTGCCTCTTGGGACATACCTATAAACAAGTGTGCCAGCATGGCAGCTCCCTAGGCGTACTGCCCTACTCTTTCGAGGTCTGATAGCAGCTCTAAGAAACAACAATGGATACCGTCTCCTTTCGAGCTCAGTATCAATCTTCCCAATAAAAAGAGGAGAAATCCCCTCAAATCCATGTTGGATCTTTCCCAATTGCCAAAATCTGTCCAGTACACAGCACGGCATCCCCTTTCCATCATTTCCATAAATTCTTCCAAGGACTCATCGTCCCGTCGACGAGTATCAGTGAGCCCTAACACCTCCATGATGGATGCCCTGGCTACTGACCTGTTCTTCCAACCATCAAGGTCCAACCCCAGTAGCTTCTGGGCACCTTCTCGGTAGTCTGCGTAAGTGACTCCGGTCACTGCCTCGCCATCCACCTTGAGGCTCGTGATTCGGACCACATCTTCTAGGCTGGGCACCATGTGCCCCCAGGACATTAAGAATGCCCGACTCATCGGGTCCCATCTTTCACGAAAGGCTTGGATCAGGACCAGGTCGAGCTTGATCGGCTCGATCCGCAGGAAGGCACCAAATCCCATCACGTCTAGCCTGGCCTTCTAAAAATCCGGGAGACCCCTGTATGCGGCCACTACTAATTCCCATGAAATATGTGATTTCATCACACTCTGCGCATACAGGAGGAATGGAGAAGGGTTTTGTCAAAGGAAAGAAAGAATGAAAGAAAGGAAGAAATGAAGAATGAGAAAAGGGGGCAGGAAAGCTCAGCTTACAAGTTGCGATTGAGTCCTCTCGCTGAAGTGCCCTTCGAGGTCCGAGAGTTTTCTAAAACTGTTACCGCTGGACCTGCTTCTCTTCGAGGAGTGGGAAGATTCGCCCTCCATCCAGACCTCAGAATTCTGAGTTCCTCCGCTCCCGTGGGAAATTATACTTTTCTAGTTAGCTCTCGATGTCCATGGGAGAACAAGAGGCAGGTATTTATAGAAATGGAAGGGAGTGCGAGCCGAAGCTGCCTCCATCACCTTTAATGATATCCCTCGCAATAGGGCGCCTGCCCTGCGGACCCATGAATCACTTCACCGCTCACGCAGGGTGAGTGATTGGACAGTGTAAAATGACGACCCGCCCCCTATGCTGTCTAGGGATGCCCTATCATGTTATGGAGGTCGTCCGGGAAGCTTGAAAGATCAGCCCAGGAGAAGGGGCTAGAGCCGTCATTATTGACTTCGGCAGCAGATTTCCGTATGAAAGACGATCGGAGCGAGACATGAGTCCCCGTTTTTGGACGGGATCTCAACAAGCACGTCACATGGGAACAGTGCAAAGGAGAAGAAGCGTAGGAGGGAAGGAACGCGCAAGAGGATAAATGAGCAACAAGAAACAACAATCACTCCATCCATAGGTCTACATAAGCTATCAGAACACTACAATCATGAACATCACAAAAGAGAAGAGGCGGGTCCACTAGCCCGCTAATTCTTCCCATCACGCTCACGCTCATCCCTCTAGGCATCCCTCTCCTCTCCCCTGAGGTGAGGGTCCCTGAGGGGCCTTCTGGAGCCCCGTACAACAACAGTCCCCTCACCCTGTGACAACTGCTCCACAATAGCGGCCCTGGTGTGGTGAAGAAGTCACCGACAGAAAGGTGGCCAGACTAGCGGAGTCGCGTCCCGAACTCTCGTGCTCTCTCGTAATTCGCCTCCATGTTCTCTAGCCTCTGTCCCATAGCTCGAAGGCCTAGCTGGAGCTCCCTCACCTGGACCTCCATGGCTCTTCTGTTCTCCCTCTCTAGTCTTTCTCTTTCCGCCTCTCTCTTGGCCACCTGGAGGAACACCCTCAACTCTAGGATGTCCGGATGTGGCCTCTCTTCACTGTGACGCCGCAGCTCCGTTATAGTCGCTACCCAGGCATCACGCTCCTGTTCAGCCTGGGCCGCGCGGGCCATCACACTTGCAAGTTGCTCTCGGAGGGAGGCAATCGCAAGAAAAGGGGCCGGGGAGCTGGAAGATGCGCCGCCAGTCATTCCCGCCATCGCTGCCTGCTGGGCACGCTGGAGCAAACGAATAACGACCGTCGGCTAAACTCCAAATTAAAAAAAAATGCAGCACTTAACTTACCAAGATCGACAGTTCCTGTTGAGTGACGGTCAGCTGCCGCCTAGCCTCTGCCAGTTGGGCATGCAAGCTGTTGGTGTCGCGCGTATCCCCAGCTTGGAAAGGTCCCACATGACTCTCTCTCCGCTGCCGTAGGAAGTCGGCACTGTACTGCACCAGTACGCTCCCTTGCTGTCCAGGGAGACGTATGCGCCAGTCCTCGAGCTTTGCCTTGTCACGACTCTCCTTCCTGACACGGCTCGGCTCGTCTGCACTCGCCCATTCATCAGCCAAGCCCAGAGTCCTTTCCATGCCCTACATCAAGAAAGAGGGGTCTTACGTCAACAACGAGAACACGTCTCCTGTCAAGGACGCGTCCATCATTTGAGTGCAACACTCGCCGAACCCTTTCCCCTCTCGCATGGCTCGCTCCAAACTCCAAATGGGTCAAAGAGAAGGAGATCTGAGGACCTACCAGACCGTGTTCACCTCCCTCCGTGCCATCGGGCCCCTCGGGTCCCTCGAGTACCCGAAGGGGCCCTTCCTCTTCCATGGACGCCTCTCCGTGCTCTTGAGCGTCCCTCCTCGGGCGAGGAGTTCCTCGCCCCTCTCGCCCTTCACCACGATTTGGCCCACCAAACTCCATCGATCGAGAAAGGAAGAAGACGAAGATGGGCAAGCAAATCTTGACGGGAGGCGGGCTCGTTTGCGGGCAAGGCACGGAAGAAGAAGGGCTGCCTGGCGCTTTAAATTTGAATTTGAAAGTTAAGACGCGTCCCCGCGCCTGGACGCGCCCAAAAGGGGAAAAGAAGAAAAAAGAAAAAAGAGGATCCCTCCGTGCAAGGCGTAGTTCCCTACTTTTCAGGGCAAGGTCTCGTGAAGCGTGCCTCGAAATAACTCGGTGCAAGAGAAGAAGCGTGGAAAAGGGAAAGTGCATACGACAAAAGGAACCATTTCATTGCACATAGCCGGTTATACATCATGAAGTGAGGAAGGTGGGGTGTACAAGCAACTCTCTAACTCTCGCTACCACCGTCCTGATCATCTCTCTCCTCCCTCCTCTGACGGGGATCCCTAGGGGGCCTCCGCGAACTCTGAGAAGCGGTGCTCACCTAGCCCTGTGGTGCCACGCCAGCCTCAAAGGTGCGATGACGCTCCTTGGCCGAAGAAACTAGGAAGTTTCCCATGGAGAAGGAACCAGACTGACGAAGTCGCGCCCTGCGCTCCTTCGCCCTCTGATACCGCTCCTCACTCTCACGAAGCCTCCCCTCCACTGTGCCGAGACTCATTCGAAGCTCCATCATCTGGGCCTCCAGAGCCCTCCTCTCGTCCCAATCTCGCTGTCGCTCCGCCCTCCTGTCCTCTCTCTCTCGCTCTCTCTCTCTCTCTCCCTCTCCCTATACTCCCTCTCTCTCTGTCCTCCCTCTCCCTCTCTCTCATCGCCTCTCTCCTTGACAGCTCGAGGGCAATCCGTAGCTCCAGCACGTCGCGAGGAAGCTCCTCAGCCTCCTGTCGTCGCTCCTCCTCTAGCTCTGCTATCCGCGCGTCATGCTCTGCCACCCAAGCGTCGCAGGCATCGCGCTCCTGCCCGGCACGGACTGCACGAGCCCGGGCATCCCGAATCTCCGCCACATGCAAAAGTCCACATGCCCCGTAAGAGATCAAGAAAAGCAACTGGAAAGAAAGTCGGGGTCAAGCAAGCACTCACTCGAGCCTCGCGCTCGCGCTCGGCCTCCTCAGCCCTGGCCACCGCGTACGCCAGCTGCTCCTGAAGGGAAGAGACCTCCGGAGGAGGGCCCCACGAACTGTAACCCGCTCCACCAGCCATCTCGGTTGCCGCTGCCTGATGGGCCCGCTGAAACACAAGAGCAAACGACAGTCGGAGGCTAAGCATCGAAAATTCAGGTAAAAAAAAATGCATCATACATTGCATAGACTCACCAGGATCTCCAACTCCTACCGGAAAACTACTAACTGCTGCCTGGCGTCCGCCGGCTAGGCACGCAGGTCAGCAATCATGTTATCCCGGACATCCTGCATTGCACATAGATTAGTGTCACATGCATATACGTATAGAAAAGTAAACACCCTCATTTCACACTTACCCCTGCCGCACCACCAAGGTGGAGGCGCTCCCCGTACGTGACCCAGTACCGCCTCAAGTAGTCGGTACTATCCTGCACATGGGACACCACCGGGACCCCTCCCTGCTGCCAGTCCTGGTACTGCGCAGGTAAGCGCGTGCGCCAGTCCATGACCTTCGCCTTCCCCCGGGTGTTCCGCCCGACGCGGACCGGCTCATCTACTCCGACCCACTCCTAGGCTAACCCCAACGTCCTCATGACTAGCCTGAGCCGCAGCGGCTCAATCTCGTTCAAGCAATGGACCCACGCGTCCCGCCCGAAATGAGGACGACCCGCTACGACCCAAGGCTGGCCAGCATCGGCCATGCCCAGGTAAGGCCTCTACACCACCTGCATCGCCATACATGCATTATATTAGTTGCCATTTTTCATATGCATAAAATACAAAAAAATCATATGCATCATACCATGGCCTCGGGGTACTCAGTCAGCTCCCGTCGAAGAGACGCCAGTTGGTAGCCGTGTGGTGCCGCTACCATGACCGGTCTCCACCGCCGCGCCAGGGGCATAGTTCTCTTGTTCCCCTGCCGAGCCCTCCCCATCGGGAAGTAGTAGTAGCTCCACACCTGCACCCATCATGCATCATTAGCACAAATAAAAGCATAATTACAATAAAATGCATAAATAAAATGTTTACCTGGAGAAAAGGTGCGAAGCCGCTGACTGTCGTCTCCCTCTCTGAAGTCTGGGAAAGATCGACGATCAAGTGGGCGAGTAGAGCTGCTCCCCACGCGTAGTCCCCCACTCGGTCCAGGTCCGCCAGGATCCCAAGGAAGCGGCAGTGGATGCCGTCCCCCTTCGTCCCCAGCAGAAGGCGGCCCAGGAAAAAGAAGAGGAACCTCCGGAGATCTAGATCCACCAGCTCCCACTCACTCGGGTCCTGGGTGAAAGCCGCACGGGCGTCTCCCTCCAGTCGTGCCAAAAACTCCGCTCCAGTCTCGCTGACCCGCTGTCGCGGGTCAATGAATCCAAGCGCCTCCATAATCTCTACTCGGCCAACTACCCTACGGTCTCTATCTGTCGCGCTCGTATCTAGCCACAGCAGGTCCAAGGCGCTCTCTCGGTAATCGAGGTAGGTGACCCCGCTGACTGTCTCTCCGTCCACTCATAGCCCGGTGATCCGAGCTACGTCCTCTAGCGTCGGCACCATGTGCCCCCAGGGCATCAGGAACGCACGACTCGGCACATGCCACCGCTCCCTCAACGCCTGGATAAGAGGAAGGTCAAGTCGGAAGGGCTCGATCCTCGGGAAGGCTCCAAAACCCATGGCGTCCACCCGCGCCCTCTGGAAGTCCGGTAGCCACCGATACGCTGCTACCACCAGTGACCAGCTGATCCGGCTCTTCATCACGCCCTGCACACCACAAAAAAAAAAAAGGAACACATCAGAATCTACAACAATGTACATAATACTTATTTATTTATTTATTTTCTATTTATTTTGATAAAAATATATATATTTATTTAAAGGTGTCCAGACCACCAGACACTTTCTTGTTTACTTTCTTTATTTTATTTTAAAATAATAATAATAATAATAATAATAAATCATAAAGACGTCCACATGTGTGGACGCCTCCATTTTTTTTCATTTAATTATTTATATAATAACCCCCAATATATATATATATAAATAAAACAAAATCAAAAAAAGGAAAGGATTGAGGCGTCCAGGCCCCTGGACGTCTCCTTCCCTCACACTCGCTGCCCTTCTGAACACTGTCTCTCGCCCCATTTCACGCCTAATAAAGCAACAAATTAGAGTTCTAAGGGGCTTACCGGGTCGTGCTCATCCTCCCCCGCGTCGTCGAGACCCTCAGGACCCTCCACGGCCAAGAGAGGTGCCTCCTCTTCCGCGGCGACCTCCTCCTCCACGGCAGCCTCCTCTGCATGATCCCTCGACTTCCTCGGACGACGAGCAAGTCATTTCCGCTTCTCCCCACCCTGGCTCGGGCCTCCTTGCTCCATTAGAAGCTGAGAATGGGTCGTTCAGAGTAGAATGGGTCGTAGGAACGAACAGGGAAAGATAAAAGGGGGTGAAGCCCCCCTTATATAGAATTTGACCCTTTATTGGGGCATCCAGGCGCCTGAACGCCCCCATAAAAAAAAATTTTAAAAAATTTCAAAAAATATTTGGGGCGTCTAGGCCCCTGGACGCCCCCATAAAATAAAAAAAATTCAAAAAATATTTGGGGCGTCCAGGCCCCTGGATGCCCCCATAAAAACTTTTTTTGATGCGGGACAAAAAACCCGTATCTTATGATTTTTTTTATTTTTATCAAATATTTGCTATTTCCTTTGTTTTAATTATTTTGTTGCCATAGTGGCTAGTAGACAAAGAAGAGAGAGAATGGATAGAGAGAGAGGTCACGAAGAGAGGGAGGGAGCACGTGAGGCGGGGATCCACCGCGGCAAACAAGTGGGCTGGGTTGTTCATGAACGGCCGTGAAGGCCTGCCGCGGTGGAGGCGCCGGTTGCTCACCGGGCGAGGGTGGGCAGCTTGCTCACAGCAAGACGGCCGGGTGGCTTACGGCGGTGACCGTCGTGGGTGGCGGGCCGTTGGTAGCGGCAGGCTTGCGGCAACGATGTTGGTGGGGACTCCTTGCCATGCCGGTGAAGACGCCGTGGTTGCATGCACGGCAATAGCAACGGCAGGAAGGTGACATGGCGGGGGTGACAGCGAGAAGGAGGTGGCAACGTCGGGCCACGGCGGAGGGGTGGCAGGTGTGGGATGTCCACCGTGGAGTGCAAGCCGTTGGCGAGGGATGGAGGCACTGGCGTTGGCTCACGGTGGACAACAATGTTTAGAGCGGTGGCCCACTGTGGCTGGCACCGGACGGTGGCCACGACGGGTCCAGTGAAGGCTGTGGGTGGGAGGTGGGGATACGGCTAGGGGCGAGGGGAGCTCAGAGAGAGACCGTCTGCCCAAGGGGAAGAAGAGGGAGGTGGATGGCGTAGAGGGTGGGGTTGCATGCAGCCTGGTGTAGTGGGGGGAACAAGGGAGCGCAGGTGGGGATGGGTGATGGTACGGTGGATAGAAAAGGAGAATCAAACAAAATAATTAATGGCAAAGTGGAGGGGAAGAGAAGAGATGGTGGGATGGTGGGATAGGGTGGGGCTTCTCACCCCCATGGGCATCACACCCATCTCCTTCTCGGAGAAGAGAAAACACAAGGCTTCACACCTAACATTCTCATAATTTTAATCAACTTCCTTCTTCTCTTAACATGTGATTACAGACTCTTATATAGACTCCTCACACAAACAACGTATCAAAAACTTCAACACCTAACATTTGACATTTATGACCAAACATCACCTAACAACTCTTTATAACTCACGTGGGAAGACTTAAGACAATAACATAATGGTGACACTAACATAATGGTGACACATCTTCAAAGCACACCTAAGCTTACGAATGTGACCTATAAAATAAAACAGTCAAAAATATAATTTGATAAATGTCCATGCTGCTTACGATCCTCGTCAAACCCCTCCGCTTGGAGGAGGTTCGACCTCGAACCTCGAATTGCAGGACCCTTGTGGTAGCGGCGTCGATGGAGGCGAAGATGGACGGTAGAGGTGGACGAACTTGGAGCTTCAAGTGGGGTCTCGCACCCGTCCCCATCTCAAGAACGATGCACAAAAAACTTCAAATTCTCCATTCTCGGTGGAGCGGAAGAGGACGGACCTGGAGCTTCGAATGTGGCCTCGCGCCCGCGCCCATCTCAAGGATGATGCATCCGAAGTTTCAAATCTTGTCTTCCTGTTGGAGTGAATTTTCCCAAGGACCCGACTTGTGAGAACAAGTGGGTAACTTGACTCTGATACCAAACTGATGCGGGACAAAAAAAACCCGTATCTTATGATTTTTTTTATTTTTATCAAATATTTGCTATTTCCTTTGTTTTAATTATTTTGTTGCCATAGTGGCTAGTAGACAAAGAAGAGAGAGAATGGATAGAGAGAGAGGTCACGAAGAGAGGGAGGGAGCACGGGAGGCGGGGATCCACCGCGGCAAACAAGTGGGCTGGGTTGTTCATGAACGGCCGTGAAGGCCTGCTGCGGTGGAGGCGCCGGTTGCTCACCGGGCGAGGGTGGGCAGCTTGCTCACGGCAAGACGGCCGGGTGGCTAACGGCGGTGACCGTCGTGGGTGGCGGGCCGTTGGTAGCGGCAGGCTTGCGGCAACGATGTTGGTGGGGACTCCTTGCCATGTCGGTGAAGACGCCGTGGTTGCATGCACGGCAATAGCAGCGGCAGGAAGGTGACATGGCGGGGGTGACAGCGAGAAGGAGGTGGCAACGTTGGGCCACGGCGGAGGGGTGGCAGGTGTGGGATGTCCACCGTGGAGTGCAGGCCGTTGGCGAGGGATGGAGGCACTGGCATTGGCTCACGGTGGACAACAATGTTTAGAGCGGTGGCCCACTGTGGCTGGCACCCGACGGTGGCCACGACCGGTCCAGTGAAGGCTGCAGGTGGGAGGTGGGGATACGGCTAGGGGCGAGGGGAGCTCAGAGAGAGACCGTCTGCCCAAGGGGAAGAAGAGGGAGGTGGATGGCGTAGAGGGTGGGGTTGCATGCAGCCTGGTGTACTGGGGGGAACAAGGGAGCGCAGGTGGGGATGGGTGATGGTACGGTAGATAGAAAAGAAGAATCAAACAAAAGAATTAATGGCAAAGTGGAGGGGAAGAGAAGAGATGGTGGGATGGTGGGATAGTGTGGGGCTTCTCACCCCCATGGGCATCACACCCATCTCCTTCTCGGAGAAGAGAAAACACAAGGCTTCACACCTAACATTCTCATAATTTTAATCAATTTCCTTCTTCTCTTAACATGTGATTACAGACTCTTATATAGACTCCTCACACAGACAACGTATCAAAAACTTCAACACCTAACATTTGACATTTATGACCAAACATCACCTAACAACTCTTTATAACTCACGTGGGAAGACTTAAGACACTAACATAATGGTGACACTAACATAATGGTGACACATCTTCAAAGCACACCTAAGCTTACGAATGTGACCTATAAAATAAAACAGTCAAAAACATAATTTGATATATATCCATGCTGCTTACGATCCTCGTCATTTTTTTAAAAAATTCAAAAAATATTTGGGGCGTCCCCATAAAAACTTTTTTTTAAAAAAAATTCAAAAAATATTTGGGGCGTCCAGGCCCCTGGACACCCCCATTAAGAAAAAAAAGTATATATATATATAAATAAATATATATATATATGATCATAATATGAATAAATACAAAAAGAAAAAGAAAAAAGAAAAATGATAAAATGATAATAAAGGGAAACAATGGTCCAAAATGTCAAATGCCAGATTTTATTCCATCAAAGAGCAAAGTGAGCTACATCGGGGGCTTAGGCGCTTTAGGCCTTAACTTCCCCAGTTCGGTTACATAAGCCCTCCACAGCTCGCATTCTTCCCCTACATGCGCTAATGCCTTTCCCGCAACACTTGTCTTCCAGGGTGCTTTAATGGCATTCGCTTCCTTCGCATCCGCTTCCGTACCCAACTCCCTCTTCTTCAAAGGGGCGATGCCGGTTAGCAGTGGGAACGAGTGACGTTGAATGCCAATCTGGAAGCAACACCGATGCGCGTTGTAAAGAACAAACTCAGCCGCGCCGATTAGCTGGAGATCCGCTCCGGGAGAAGGCCTCATGAGGAGTTCAAGCGAGAGTAGACATGCCGACGCACAAGTGAAGAAGCTTTGTGTCATGGTTCTGAAGTGAGACCGCCAATCTTCATGTTTCCTCTGCCACGGAACACGGTTCGCTATGGTACCACCGAAGCCTAACACATCGGCTATGAGATGAAGGGGGCTCTGTTGGAAGAGCTTCGAAGTAGTTAGCATCCCCTCACGGTGGTCAAACTTAAAGTGTAAATCAATCCAGCAATTCAGAACAAGTGCGCAACCGAAAGGAGGCTTACCCATGCTCGAGGCAGTAAGGCCACTGTAAAGGTAAACAAGGACGGCGGGTCCCACCCTCTTTCCACTCCAAATCTCGCAGATAGCACTCAATTGGTCTTCTTCCACTATGTTGTCGGTATAAGGGAACAAGAGAGCACCCGCCAGACAAATGGTGAACCCTTTCATAATTTCTCCCAAGTGGTCATCATCTGGTGACCCTCTCAGAGCATCCATGACCCATTCCGCGAGCCTTTGCAAATCAATTCCCTTTTAAGTGCGGACATTTTTGGCTGCGCCAGGCAGCATGAAGCTTCCGAGGACACTCTCGGAAGTCACCCTTATCAGCATCCGCATAGCCTTTATCTTCCCGTCGCTCTTGAATTTCTTCAGTCCAAGCAGAAGTTCCACCTCCTCGAGGAGGATGGCCGCCTCGAAGGTCGGGAAGATGAAAGTGTGGTTTTGGGGATGCCAGATCTCCACCAATGCGCCCATAGCCGCCCAGTCCATGCGGATCCTCTCGTAGTGTTTGGCGTGAATAAAGAGCCCCTGAAGATGCCTCCTCGTGAGTATGGCCCTCATGCCAATGGAAATGTTGGAAGTTGACTTTGAAAGCCACGTCAACTTGAAAAATTTCCTCGGGCCTGGGAAAAGAGGGTACGGCTGGAAGAGAAAAAAGAAGACAAGGAAGAAGGAGAAGTGAAAAGAGAGCCCACACAGAAAATTTGAAATAAATCAACTTACCAAATGTGACTGGATCATCCCACTCAGATGACCCTCGAGGTCGGAAAGTCGCCTGATCTCGCTGCTAGGCCTGCTCCTCTTCATAAGGCGGGAAGACTCTCCTTCCATCCTAAAATCCCTGGATTCTCCTCTCCTCCTCCTCTTGAGCTTTCAAAGCTCTCCTTGGTGCATTTGGTTGAACTAGCCTAAGGGGGGTACTTATAGGAAGGAGATACGCTACAAGACGGAACACGTCACATTAGTGGTCAGTCGTCAGGGTTTTGTCTGGATCTCCTTGTACTGTGGTGCGATTCTACTACGATTCTGTTGCTTTCTGATATTGTTAATTTATGCTGGTCTGTGCAGCTTTTACTAACGGACGTCATTGTCCCATTTACTGTCCCACCTTTCGGTGATTGGTCCCACCATGTCATACATCATACTATATGATATCTACGCTATTAGAGCATGTCAAGGACCTTGCGACCCGAACGAATCTAGGGTTTGAGTTCCCCTTCAACAAAAACAGTGATGATTCCGTAAGAATTTAGGTTGTACGGATAGGCCGTTAATTTGTGGTAGCGTTGTGGGGATGGTTTTATTTTTTTATTTATTCGTTTATTTTATTATTGGCGTGCCAGTCACCGGGGTGACAATTTTATTATGCGCTCGACCTGACTTGGTCAGTCGATTGTGAAGTCCGAGTCGGGACCAAAAGTCCGCCATACCATAAAGGCTATGGCGTTAATTACGCCATTCCTAAGAAGGACAACCCTTGATTAAACGCCAAAATAGGAGGCCACTCGGAGCGGTAATAAAAAAAAAGGAAACAGTGCATGATATTGAAGCTCTTGTCATTCTAAGAATGTAATTAGGTAAATGACAGACTTATTAAATCAGCATGACCTCCTCTTATATGGGTCATGCCGGATAGAAATAGGACACCGTCCACGTAGCGGCGGGGCGGAGCTTGGACAATCATCGGGGACATATCCCGTTCCACGTTTCTCATCCGGCCAAGGGCCTTACAGTGTTTGTATTCCCCGAGAGATCGAACCGGACGGGAGGTGTATGACATGCACTTCCCGGGGCCTATCGGGGTTAAAAAATCGATCGACATTTTGGCAGTACCCCCCCATAATCTGGATTATGCCCAGGGGAGAATAGGCTATCACCCATGGAGTGCCGGGATGAAAGCCAAGAAAAAGAGAGGCCGAACCTCCCGAATTGCATATATATGCCCTGGGGCAACATTCGATTCTCCCCTCATAGAAGCCGGTGGCACTCGTGCAGTGGCAGAGCCCACCTGAACTAAAGGGATTGCTCATAAATCCGACGCGGAATGGTGGAACATAAGGGAATCTGACTCCCTTTAAATTTATCCCCGGGACAGGTCTGGTGACTCATGGATATCCCTGGGTGGGTTTGATCCAAGTGCCGGGGGTTCAGCTGAGTGACAGGGTAGCTTCTCGGCACAGCTTAGAATGGGCATATAGGTTCCCGGCGCGAAAACCACCGCGCCGGGAAGGGTTCTTTACAAGGTTCTGTTTGGGACGCCGGGAAGCTAACATTAGTGGAGTTCTCGGCGCGAAGGTGGAGATTAGGGGGATAGGGTTCTCGGCGCCAGAAGATGCCAAGGAGTTAGGGTTCCCGGCGCCAGAAGGATGCCAGGGGGGTTAGGGTTCTCGGTGCAGGCAAGGAGGCCAAGGAGTTAGGGTTCTCGGCGCCAGAAGGCTAGGCTGAGGGAGTTCTCGGCGGGTTCAATATGGAGGGTTTCCGGCGCGACGGGGAAGAGGCCAGGGAGTAGGCTCTCGGCGCGCAGGGGAAAGGGGGTTAGGTTCCCGGCGCAGGCAAGAAGGCAAAGAGGTTAGGGTTCTCGGCGCCAGAAAGATCGCGCCGAGAACTGTTTACCCCTGTTACTGTGCACGGGGCCGAGAAGGGTGATAGTGCCGAGATGGGTTTGTGAGGTTCTACGGCACCCTGTTTTGGGTTTCTTGATGATTCAGGCCAGGATAGAGGGTTTCTATGGGATAAGAGGGAATCAATTCATCAAATTGGAACTGGATTAGGTTTAGGCTCCAAAGGAAGGCCATGATCGAAGAGGAATTTGGGAAGATCAGGGTCTAGAGGATCCCTGTCACCATTACCGTATAAAGTCCCCGGGGACAATTTTTATGTTATCTTTTGTCATCCTGGGAGCCAAGAGATGGATGTCTCTGGCCCAGGCTTGACTTCGATGACAAACATGAACATCTAAGACTCCGGAATTCCATGAATGGCGGTCATCGTATAGCTCCACTTTGTCCCGGAGGCCAAGGGATGGTCTGTCCCTGGCTCTGGAATAATCATAGAGAGCATTTGAAAACCCGGCGAATCAGCAGACTATTGACCAAACTGGGGAGGGGGATAGCATGCTATAAAATCAAAATAAGGCAGAAGACATGGGGGATGGCAACAAGGCTTCAGAGAGACGAACAGCAGGCGTCAACTGCAACCTGTCATATCCATTCATTCAACACTGATACTCCGCCTGACTCATACATCGGAGGAGATACACAGGAAGAAAGCAACAGCAATACATCATCCTATCGGTACGAAGCCGGTTACAGCACTGCAGGGCACATCAGAGGAAGAGGAAAGAGAAACAATCGAAATTAAGAACATGAACTACAGAAAGGGGGGGATAGATGGTAAACATTTCAATCACCCAACGCCCAGATGGGCCATCGTAGCATTTCATTCCAGTGCATCATCCCAAACTTACACCAATCACAAGGGGAAAGTGAGAGAAAGGGAGATAAAACAGAGGCCGGGACATTCCGGTTACATACGATGAATCGAGATAAAACTCGTGAGATTACATGAAGAGGAAAAAAAAACATGGGGGAGGGCGGAGCATTGACTCCTCTCCCTCCCCAGCTGCCGGCCCACCTGAAACTTCCTCTTCTTCTCTTTCTTCGAGTTGATCTCTTCTTTCTTTTCTCAGCGGAGGAGGCTCCCGACCTTCCTTCTCTTTTTTCTCTTCCTCTCTTTTCTTCTTATCTATCTATCTGTCTATCTTCCTATCTCCCCTTTTCTTCGAATGAGTGGGTTTTTCTATCTTCCTCTCCCCTTTTCTTCGAATGAGTGGGTTTTTTTATCTTCCTATCTCCTCTTTTCTTCGAATGAGTGGGTTTTTTTATCTTCCTATCTCCTCTTTTCTTCGAATGAGTGGGTTTTTCTATCTTCCTATCTCCTCCTCTCCCTTGAATGAGTGGGTTTTTCTATCTTCCTATATCCTCCGCTCCCTTCTCTTCTGTCGAGAGAAAGGGGGTTTTATAGCCCTTGCTCAACATCCTTTCGGCGGGCATATTTCGGCGCGCCCTGGTCTCGGGAGACTTCCCGGCGCGCAAGAGTCCAACCTCCCGGCGCCGGTTCTGGGCCTTGGTGAGGAGATCACGGCGCCACACTTATGGGCCCATTTAGGGCTTTTAAATGTTTTCATTCCTCTTATCAGCGGACTTAAGCTGTCAAAGCTGTCCAACCTGCAAAGTCTTTTCATTTGTTAACCCTTCTGAGTCTGTCAGAGCAGGCAAAGGCCTCTTCGTTGGTGAGTTGGTATAGTTTCATCAGAACATTTCTGGAGGTTTTCATCAGTCAATAGACTACAATTTTCATCAGTACTGTCATCTGGGCGATGATAACACCGGACATCAGCTTGGCCGGGGAGGGCTTCAGCTGGGTAGATAGCTTTAGTGACGGCTCTTCTTTAGTTCTGACTTTGCAGAGATTATAAGGGTCTTCATTACTGGTTCTGTTTTGATCTTCTCTTCGGTCCCATCTTTGATCTTCTCTTCGGTCCCATCTTTGTTCTTGATTATATTTCAAGTGTCAACAAATGCCCCCCACCTGTGGATGGCGTAAGCGCAGAATAAGCGGCACGGGATCCGCAGGTGCCTTTTTAGCATTCGAGGATATCTTCCTCCATTTCGCTTTAATCTAACCCTTAGACTTGATCAACTTATTGCAGCAATATTATGCACACATACTTTTTATTTCTATGCACTTTTCTAATGAGTTTTCTTTTCTTTTCAGCACTTTCGAAACCTTCTTGGCACGAGGGTCACAGGCTTCTCAGCACGAGGTTGGGCTGCTTCTCGGCGCGGCCACGTTCTCGGCGCGCCCTGACTCGGCACGGCCCCTCTCGGCGTGTCCCGTTCTCGGCGCGCGTTTTTCTTCCGGTCGAAGGGCGTTCTCGGCGCGCATTATTTCGCGCCGAGAAGCCTCTCCTCCTTCTCCTATTTAACCCCCCGAGAGGGTTTTTTTACCCTCATTTTCATTTACCCCTTCTCTCTCTTCATCTCGGCGGCGGTGGTGGGCTCCCCCCTCCGAGAACCTTGGTTAATCCCCCCCTTTCGACCGATTTCTTCTCGGGGTAGGTTCACTATATGGGACTAAGTCCCATTTTATGTTCGGGATCACTCCCTCTTGGTGGGTGATTCCCTATTTTTCTTGGGCAGACTTCGGACAAGGGGGGATGCTGCCGAAATTTATCGAAAATTGTTTATCTCATCATTACATGCCCATTCATCCTCCCGATGCTGATCTTCTCATCTTTCCCTGATCGCAGGTGCTGGCATGGCTTCCAGCTCTTCTGCTGCGGCTTCCATGACTGTGGGGGTGAGTTCATCGGCTCAGCCGGACATATCTCGGGCTTCAGTCAACTGGCTGAATGTGAACAGCCTGAGCTTTGGCTATAACCAAATCGCTACTGTCGACGAGTCCTCTGATTCTGAGACTGACACAGTGCCGTCTTCTGGGGTCTATTCTTCCACAGAAGGTATTGATTTCAGAAGGGCTGCTGACTACCGTCCGGACCTGCCGAAGGATCGTCATCTGCTGCCATTTATCTGGACCTTCACCATAGGCGAAATGAGGGATCTTCTGCTTGCTCGATCTGTGGAAGCGGCAATACTTGCTGACAGAGACAGCATGAAGGGTTCTGTTTATCGTTCCCGAGCTATATATCTTCCGGGCGAGCAGCGGGACTGGAATGCCGTACTGGGTATTTCTGAATTAGAGCCGGAGAAGAAAATGTTGATTCGGGCTCCAGAGTTCACCCCGGCGAGGTGGGACCATGCAGCCGGTCGCGTCCACCGGGAAAAGACCAACTTCGGACTTTTTCTAGCTCCTGTGAAGTGGGGTTACATGGACGAGCCATTTATTCTGAACTGTCTGGCAGTTCACTTTAAATATCAGCTAGCTGCCGGCTGGTTTGGAGACGCTAAAGTGACAAATGCTCATCTCTTCAAGGTAGGAGCAGTGGAATTCACAGAATTTGTTCTGAAGGAGTACGCCCCTTTACTGATTAGAGCTGGGGTCTACCATAGCGTATTCGCTTCCAGATTCCACTATTCATCTCTCGGGGATTATGTTGCGGTATGTTTAAAGTATTCTGCCCACAGTTTAACACATTCTACACAGCAGAAGGCGAGACATCTCTCGACCTCTGGAGCCTTTCGCAGCTTTCAGGTCTGCCTATTGATGGGGAGCCATATGAGGAGGTCTGTCTAGACAACTCTGTCAAGGATGCCTCCGATGGAGAGGGCAGATATTCTTTCGGCTATGCATACCGGTATTTAATGAAAGCTTATCGTACCATTTGTCTGGCTTACAGCAGGGGATCTTCCAAAGGCTATCAACCCTGGGAGAAGAGCAGCAGATTGAGGGTCCGTGTAGGACAGTGGATACAATAATTCTTCGGGGGTCCCTTGAAGTATGCGGACTTCCCTTCTGTGGGGCCGACTTCGGGCAAGCAAATCAGGGCCCCTCGTTACAAATCAGCATTGCCAGCTTCACTGCGCCGAGCAGGTGCAGACGGCCCGAACCCAGCAGGGGTTGACCCTATCACTCACTGTGCAGCTTATCTGACCTTCTGGCTGTGCACCTTCGCTCTTCCTCAAGGGGACAAGATGACTATCAGGCCGGAGGCTATATACCCGGCCTATCAGATGGCCTGGGGGATGAGGCTGTCTCTGTGCCCAGTGGCTTTGTGCTTAATTTACAAATCATTGGGGGATTTGCATAGACATCGGGTTCCCCGCTCCTTAAGGACTGTGGGTCTGTTTCATTTTTTTAATGCCTGGGTCTGCAGTATTTTCCCCGAGTTGGCCCCGAGGACTCTACAGTTGGACACGTTGCTTCCTCGGATGATTGAATTTGTTAGCGCCGAACCTGGTCCTTTTTTAGAGCAGCTGTTTAAGATAAGGGGCAGGTTGATAAAAGTGCCTATAGACGCTCCCGGCAACATTCATTTTTGGAGCCTGGCAGCAGGTTCGGCTCCTTTAGTGGACCCTCAGAGGGAATGCAAAATGGAGGAGGTCGAAACTTATGTCCATCCTGTTTCGGGGGTCAACGCCACCCGGCCCATATTAGAACCAGAACTGGTCAGGTGGGCTATGGCTATTCGGCCCAGTGTATTGGTCTTCAGGAAGGGAGGCTTGCTCCTCTTGGAGCCATATTATCCATTCCGTTTCAGCAGAAACTTTGGCTATGATCAGCATATTCCTCCATCGGTTGCCCAGTTTCCTTTGGACAGCCGTGCCAAGCATGGGTCCACCATTGCCAGTGACGGTCGAACATGGTGGGATTTCTTTCATCGCCGAGAGGGCGTAACTTTCAGGGTCTCGACCGTTTCTAATCGTATTCCCCGTGTCACATCAGAATACATTAAGTGGTGGAATACCCGCACCAACTTCTATAAAGATGGCAGAGGTGCCTTTTGGGATGTGGCCGAGCGCTCTTTCTTAAAGCGGCAATCAGGGCCTGTGTTTGAAATTGATGAGGTTCATCTGAAAAGGCTCTATTCACAGCACCAGAAGGAGGCAGAAACATATGTTGCCACGCGTCGGTCTTTGAAAGAGGAAGGTTCTGAACAACCCACTCCTGTCTTCTCTGAAATCAATGAAGACGCTTTTACAAAGTATCTGAGGTAGTTGGGCCATATAGGGGGTGTTCATTTGGATGTACAATATCCGTTTCCCCCGGAGGAACCTCTTCCGACAGCAGCCCCCTGGAGGGGTCTGGTGGACAGGTTTCACCCTTATAGGACGTTTGTGCGGAGGGAAGACCGCACCCAGACATATTATCAGCACACTTCTTGGCTTTTTGTACTACTAAATGTTCACGGGCTATCAGTAGAGAACCCGATAGCTGGCATTCTGAATAAGCCGCTTTTTGTTTCTTTTCATTATGTCGACGGCTGGTGTATGGATTATCTTGGCTTGTTTCATTGCCTCGACTTCCACGGGCATAAAGACTTGGCTGCCTTGATAGAGAAGTGCCAGACCATTGGTGACATATGCTGGCTCGTGAAGGAGGCTGCTTCCCGATCGAAGGAGGTGGCTTATCTGTATTGGCCGCTTTCCACATTTTATGATGGCCCAGTAGGTATGACCCTTCCTATGCGCTCATGGCATCTTTCTTTTATTGTTATGTTCTGCATCTGTCGACTATGATTGCCTTTCTTGTGTCTTGCATAGATAGACCGGACATAAAGCGGCAGTGACTTTACAGGAAGATCATTGCTCAAGCTGAGAAGCCTGCTTACTTTGAAATTCCTGCAGCGGCACCTACGACCACTCCCTTGCCTCCGGGCAAGAAGAGGAAGCCTTCTGTGGTGAAAGCTGCAGTTGCCAAGGCCAAGAGGGCCAAGGTTGTTCGGGTCCAGCAGTCGGCTCCGGTTGTGACGGATGTCGGAACCCCTCTTCCAGACATCCCCTCTTTCGACGAGTTCAGGTCCGAGAGGGAGGCCGCTCAGGAACCTGCCGAGAGTGGCGGTAAATAGCTTGTAGATGCAATCTTCATTGTCTTCTTGACTGATCTTTTAAGGAGTTCTTCGAGACTGAGCTTCTCTTTATCTGATACAGCCCCAGAGCAGGATGCAGTGCCTGTGGAAAGGGACACGATGCTGCCTTCTCCTACCCCGTCTGGCGAGGAGGAGGGTAAATGTGCTTTCTCATCTTTTTCTTTATACTTCCATTGTTTTTTTTGTTATATCCCTCAGAGGTCCCCTTTTGTTGAGGTGGCAGTCAGGGAGCAGACTGAGGCCATGATAGCAGCGGGAGAGTCGCCTCGGCCGCAGGAGGGTGATAGGACTCAAACAAAATGGAGCCCTATTCCGGCCAGACGCATAATCACCCGGTCTGCATCCCGGCATGCTCTAGAGGCGACCCCACAACATATAGCTAGTGTGGAGGTATCCTCGGGCAGCTCTGAGACCGTCCCTGATAATGAGGAGGAAGTGACTTTCAGCGACAGTGAGGAGGAAGTTCTAAAATCAGAAGCCTTGCCCGTATTTGCAAAAGGCCTTCCGCCTTTTCAGCCTTCCAAGCTGCTGGTGTTATCTTCCGAAGAGGATTTGCAAGAAGAGTTTGCCGGGCTTGACACCGAGATTGACATAACCCCTTCGTTTGTTGCTTCAACTACGGAGCTTTCTCCCCTTTTGTCTCATTTCGAGGGTGTAGACCTCGCCTTAAAGGTAAGCTTCCTCTTTTTTTTGTGTTTGTTGTTCTATTTATTTCCTCTCATTCATTGCTGAGGGTCATTCTGCTTTGTCCTCAGGACCCTGTCATCACCAGCTCAGACACGGCCGCAGTTTCTATGGATGTTTCCTCTGCAGACTTGGTCATTATCCCTGCTTTACCTTTAACTTGCATGGGAATTTCTGAGGTTATTCGCCCTGTGCCAGTAAGAATACAATTTTCAACTGACTTAACATCACTGGACTTGGGGGCATCAGGAGAGATTTCCGTCCCTGTCAGGGCCTCAGATTTTAGAGCCGAAGCAGACCCAGCCAGGAGCTCTGCTTTTATACCGGCCGCAGTAATGTCCATTGCGCCCGAGTCAGTAGTCCCTGCCATAGTGGCTATAGAGACTAGATTTCTGCCTCCACAGACTAGGGCGCCTTCGTCCCCATTACGAGAAAGAGCAGTTGAAGATGAAGCCCCCATTCAGGAGACCCATGAAGAGATAGCTCCATCATTTATTGATTCTCCTCCTGCGGGTGTTCAAGCCATAACTCCTGAGGCAACAGTAGCAGAGGAGTCTTCGGCTCGGCAGGAGAGTATAGAGAGGGACCAGCCAGCTCACCCAGCAGATTTGCCATCTTCGTCCTCCCGACCGGCTATTGCGCTGTGGGCGGACATTGATAGTGAAGTGACCTTTGAAGTGATCCCCTCCGCTTCTTTTGGCTTCGCATCGTCTGAGAGCTTTGTCTGGCAGAACCTGGATATGCTGCGCCAGCTGGTAGAATCTCAGCCTAGCTTGACACATTTGCAGCTGAAGGAAATTGCTGATCGCTTCACTGCCGGCCTGCAGGCCATGGGCTGCCCTTTGGACATATGGGTTCAGCGTGTTCTGCTTCTACTGAAATTCGTGCATCGGAGGGATTTCCTAGCACGGACTATGACCGACAAGCTGACGGCATTGAAGTTGCAGAGGTCAGAGTGCAAATCTGAGCTAGAGAAGCTGACGCTTGCCCTTGACGAACGCTAAGCTGAGCTACAGAGTGTTGTTCAGCGGGAGGAAGCTGTCCAGGACCGGATAGCCATTCTGGAAGCGGAACTCGCTGGACTTCGACCCGAGCTGCAACAATTATCCTCTATTCAGCCACAATCCACCGAGGAGGTGGCCTTGTTGGAGGGACGGGTGATGTCTCTCCAGGGTATGTCCGTAAAGCTTCAGGAAGAGGAGGTGCGCCTTCACGAGCTAAGAGCCGCTCCCGATGTGGGTCTTTTGGCGTTTGAAGATATCTTCTGGCGGCCTTGAATTATCTCTTCTTTGTTTTCTTCTGCCCTCTTTTGTGATACAGTGTCCCCTCGGGGCTCTTTGTGTACTCCTCTTTTAATGAAAAGGAATCTTCGGCTTCATGTGTATCCATCGTCTTTTCTATGTGGTTTCATCACTTTGGGAAGTAGGGTAGTGGTTCTAGCAGTCCCTCCCGTGAATGGCCCGTACCTGGCATGAGAGCATCCATCCCTTCATAGAAAGGATGGGGAACTCGCTCCACCGCGTGACGGCATCCGGGGGGCGTGCTTAAACCGAATTCTGTTAGTAGTAGCAAACGTCTTCTTTGGCCATATGTGCCGCAAGGGAGACATGAGAGGATATGCAGTTTCATCAGAACAGACGTAAGGTCTATCTTGGCAGGGTTTCATCACTGATCGGGTAAGGTGCCGGTCGATCAATAGCTGGTTTCATCATCGACATTGGGTTTATATCGATGCAAAGAAGTTTCATAGATTTCATCAGAATAGACGTAAGGTCTAGACTGGATAGGATTTTATCATTGATCGGGCGGGGTGCCAGTCGATCAATAGCTGGTTTCATCATCGACATTGGGTTTATATCGATGCAAAGAAGTTTCATAGGTTTCATCAGAATAGACGTAAGGTCTAGACTGGGTAGGATTTTATCATTGATCGGGCGGGGTGCCAGTCGATCAATAGCTGGTTTCATCATCGACATTAGGTTTATATCGATGCACAGAAGTTTCATAGGTTTCATCAGAATAGACGTAAGGTCTAGACTGGATAGGATTTTATCATTGATCGGGCGAGGTGCCGGTCGATCAATAGCTGGTTTCATCATCGACATTGGGTTTTTATCGATGCAAAGAAGTTTCATAGGTTTCATCAGAATAGACGTAAGGTCTAGACTGGATAGGATTTTATCATTGATCGGGCGAGGTGCCGGTCGATCAATAGCTAGTTTCATCATTGACATTGGGTTTATATCGATGCAAAAAAGTTTCATAGGTTTCATCAGAATAGACGTAAGGTCTAGACTGGATAGGATTTGATCGCATGTGGGACTTTGCTAAGCAATACGTAGGTTTCATCGGGATAGACGTAGGGTCTATCCTGGTAGAGTTTCATTGCTGACCGGGCAAGGAGCCGATCGATCAAGAGAAGGTTTAAGAGTTTCATCAGGACAGACGTAAGGTCTGAACTGGCCAGGCTTTATCAGAATGGTGATGGGTTTTATTGTCGGTGGGACATTTGTAAGAGCGTATGCAGATTATATCAGGGTAAACGTAAGGTCTGCCCTGGAAAGGTTTCATCGTTGACCGGGCAAGGAGCCAAATGGTTAACGGAAGGCCATATCAAGGGAAGGAAGTATGGGATTTCTCAGAATTACCACGTTACTGGCCCAGGCGCCCTTTCGGGTTTTCACCGGAGCCAGCCCCCTCTTGCTTTTGCCCACGCGCCCTTTCGAGTTTTCACGTGCCGGGGTACCCGATTTTGCCTGCAATGCCCTTTCGAGTTTTCACCACAGTTGGGTTTTAGCCATTCTTGCCCTTGTCCAGAATGCCTGAACAAGTATGGCGGGGTATCTCTATTTTTCACCCCACTTTTCATATATATATATATTTTTTATTCTATCTCTTTTCTTTTGTCATCGTCTTTCCTGGAACTAGAACTTTCATTCTATGGACCATGGGGCCATATGTTTATTGTGGATATATGATCATTGATGTGGGTGTCAACATCAATGCAAAGGGAAATAGGGTTTCATGATCTATCCAGACGAAAGGTCCGAATTGATTTAGAGGATATAGATAGTAGCTCGGGCACGAGGCCATTTGTTGGAAATGTGAGTTTCATCGTTAATATAAGGCTTGACACTAACGCAAAGGAATAGAGTTTCATGATCTATCAAGATGAAGGGTCTGAATTGATTCAAAAAGCCGTTTCATGTTTGTCAGAGCAGACGGAAGGTCTACCCTGGATGGGTTTTAGCATCGATCAGGCAGTCTGCCAACCGATCAATAGCAGATTTCATCATTGGTATTGGGCTCATACCAATGCAAATGTTTCATATGTTTCATCGGGATAGACGTAAGGTCTAAACCGGGCAGGTTTCATCGCCGATCGGGCAGTGCGCCAATCGATCAACAACATGTTTCATCATTGGTACCGGGTTCATACCAATGCAAGGATTTCATATGTTTCATCGGGATAGACATAAGGTCTAAACCGGACATGTTTTATTGTTGATCGGGCAGGATGCCAGTCGATCAATAGCAGGTTTCATCATCGGTACCGGGTTCATACCAATGCAAGGATTTCATATGTTTCATCGGGATAGACGTAAGGTCTAAACCGGACAGGTTTTATCATTGATCGGGCAGGATGCCAGTCGATCAATATCAAGTTTCATCATCGGTACCGGGTTCATACCAATGCAAGGATTTCATATGTTTCATCGGGATAGACGTAAGGTCTAAACCGGACATGTTTTATCGTTGATCGGGCAAGATGCCAGTCGATCAATATCAGGTTTCATCATCGGTACCGGGTTCATACCAATGCAAGGATTTCATATATTTCATCGGGATAGACGTAAGGTCTAAACCGGACAGGTTTTATCGTTGATCGGGCAGGATGCCAGTCGATCAATATCAGGTTTCATCATCAGTATTGGGTTTATACTAATGCAATGGTTTCATATGTTTCATCGGGATAGACGTAAGGTCTAAACCGGACAGGTTTTATCGTTGATCGGGCAGGATGCCAGTCGATCAATATCAGGTTTCATCATCAGTATTGGGTTTATACCAATGCAAGGATTTCATAGGTTTCATTGGGATATACGTAAGGTCTAAATCGGACAGGTTTTATCGTTGATCGGGCAGGATGCCAGTCGATCAATATCAGGTTTCATCATCAGTATTAGGTTTATACCAATGTAAGGATTTCATATGTTTCATCAGGATAGACGTAAGGTCTAAACCGGACAGGTTTTATCGTTGATCGGGCAGGATGCCAGTCGATCAATATCAGGTTTCATCATCAGTATTGTGTTTATACCAATGCAAGGATTTCATAGGTTTCATCGGGATAGACGTAAGGTCTAAACCGGGTAGGTTTCATCGTTGATCGGGCAGTGTGCCAGTCGATCAATGGCATGTTTCATCACGGTGAGACATAGGATAGGTTTCGTCAGAATAGATGTAAGATCTAAACTGGGTAGGTTTTACCGTGGTGGGTCTTAGACAAAAACAAGTGGAAGTGTTTTATCAGAACAGATGGAAGGTCTATTCCGAGGTGGGCCCCCTTTTTTTTGCATTGATCGAGGCAATATGCCTTGTGATCAACGGGGTTTCATCGTCAGGTGGGGCTTTATGATGATCGTCCTTCTCGGAGTTTTATCAAGCAGGGTGAAAAGGGAACTTTAAATTACCACATTACTGGTTTAAGCGCCCTTTCGGGTTTTCGCCGAAGCCAACCCCCTCTTGCTTTTGCCCACGAGCCCTTTTGGGTTTTCACGTGGCGGGGTACCCGATTTTGCCTGCAGTGCCCTTTCGGGTTTTCACCACAGCTGGGTTTTGGGGCCATTTTTACCCTTGTCCCTAATATAGGAGCAAGTCTGGCGGGGTATCTATATTTTTAACCCCATTTTTACTTTCTTTTATTCTTTCTTCTTCCTTCCTCTTTCTTTTTTTTTAGAGGGTGACAGGTCGGAATGTCACTAGATCAGGATAAGGGTAGCTCGGCTAGGGTGAAGTGCCGCCAGACCAAGAAAGGGGTAGCTCGGCTAGGGCGAAGTGCCACTAAACCAAAAAAAGGGTAGCTCGGCTTGGGCGGAGTGCCGCTAGACCAAGAAAGGGGTAGCTCGGCTAGGGCGGAGTGCCGCTAGACCGAAAAAAGGGGGTAGCTCGTCTAGGGCGGAGTGCCGCTAGACTAAGAAATGGGTAGCTTGGCTAGGGTGAAGTGCCGCAAGACCAAGAAAGGGGTAGCTTGGCTAGGGCAGAGTGCCACTAGACCGAGAAAAGGGTAGCTCGGCTAGGGCGGAGTGCCACTAGACCAAGAAAGGGGGTAGCTCGGCTGGGGCGGAGTGTCGCTAGACCAAGAAATGGGTAGCTTGGCTAGGGCGGAGTGCCACTAGACCAAGAAAGGGGTAGCTCGGCTAGGGCGGAGTGCCGCTAGACGAAGAAAGGGGTAGTTTGGCTAGGGCGGAGTGCTGCTAGACAAGAAAGGGGTAGCTCGACTAGGGCGGAGTGCCACTAGATGAAGAAAATGGTAGCTCGGCTAGGGCGGAGTGCCGCTAGACGAAGAAAGGGGTAGCTCGACTAGGGCGGAGTGCCACTAGACCAAGGAAGGGGTAGCTTGGTTAGGACGGAGTGTCGCTAGACCAAGAAAGGGGTAGCTCGACTAGGGCGGAGTGCCACTAGACCAAGGAAGGGGTAGCTTGGTTAGGACGTAGTGCCGCTAGACCAAGAAAGGGGTAGCTCGGCTAGGGCGGAGTGCTGCTAGACCAAGGAAGGGGGTAGTTTTGCCTGATCACTCGGGGAATGCCGATTGTGCTGCATGATACAACTTTAGATGTGTTCCATTGAGTGGTGAGAATTGAATCTCCCATCGTTGGTTGACAACCACGTAGGCTCCTCCTTCATAGACCCTCTGTATCACATAAGGACCTTCCCAATTAGCATTCAGCTTCCCTTTTGGGTTGGACGCCATGACTTCTCTTTTCTTGACCATGACGAGGTCACCTTTCTTGAATTCTCGTCCTCTTACGAGTTTGTTAAATGCATTAGCCATGCGGGCCTGATACATTTGGATATTCTTCTGAGCTTGGAGGCGTTTCTCTTTCAATTCAGCCAATTCTTCTAATCTTCTTTCTGCATTGGTCTGTTCGCCACGGGCCAGGCCATGTTGGACTGCCACTCTGAGTGACGGGACTTCCAGCTCTAGCAGAACTACTGCCTCTGAGCCGTATACCAGTGAGTATGGTGAGCACCATGTAGGTGTCTTGAAGACGGTGCGGTACGCCCACAGAGCTTCATACATTTTTTCTTCCCAGTCCTTTTTATTGGAACTGACGACCTTGGCCAGCAGGGTGCAGAGAGTCTTGTTAAAAGCTTCCGCTAACCCGTTTGCCTGTGGATTGTAAGGGGTGGAAGTCCTCCACTCGATTTTATATTTTTCAGCAAGTCGATAGACCTTCTGATTTCTGAAATGGCTTCCGTTATCAGATATTATTCGGCTGGGGATTCCGAACCAGAAGATAATATTCCGCTTGATGAATCTAGCGACCAGCTCACCAGTCACTTCTCTTAATGTCACAGCCTCCGCCCATCGGGAGAAGTAATCTGTTATGGCCAGTATGTACTTATGTCCGGCCGAGGAAGTCGGCAGTGGCCCGACTACATCAGTTCCCCATTGTGCAAATGGCCAGCTGGGAACTGTAGGGTGCAGAGTCGTAGGAGGCCTTCTAGGCACAGTAGCATGCTCTTGACATTTTTGGCATGACTTTGCGAATTTACAGCAGTCTTCAAACATGGTGGGCCAATAGTAGCCCAGCTTCTTGATTTCTATCTTCATCTTGGGGCCAGCCTGGTGGGCACCCGTAGTTCTGGTATGTACTTCTTTCATCGCTTGCCAAGCTTCCTCAGTGGACAGGCAGCGGAGTAGAATCTTCTTGCGTGCATCTGCCATTATTCGAAACAAAGTTCCATTCCTGAATTCATAAGAATCTTTGATTCTCAGAAGTTTTATCTTTTCTTCTCTTTTCTGCGGCAGCTGTTGGTGTAGAAACCACTGTAGCAGGTGTTGTCTCCAATCAGACGCCTGTACCGTACTGATAGTAGCAACTTCGTCTTCTTCGGGGCACCCTTCTAGCATATTGGGGACCTGCCGCCGGTTCATAACAACAATGTTCAGTGTCTCATTTGGTGGGGCTACTAGTGAGCTGGCCAGCTTTGCCAGTGCATCAGCTTGGGCATTGTGCCCCCGGCCCACATGCTTGAGCTCAATATGATAGAATTTCGCGATAAGGCGCACAGCT